>CM049852.1:12088447-12688447 GCA_027422415.1 Schizothorax lantsangensis | reverse complement strand
ATTCCACATGATTCATAAATTTAACTTCATCTACATGTGTATTTTGTTGAAAGGACACACTGCGGTAGTTGAATTTGTATTCTCAGCTATTTATATAGTTTGTTGTATAGTGTTGCTCAGTTGAACTATTCAGTAAGTTCGGTAATGTTTTTGTGAATTATTTTCTAATATTGTGAACAATTTTTACAATTTAAAATCTCTGTTCTATTTTAACATATTTTAACATTTAAAATGTATTCCTGTGATGGTAAAGCTGAATTTTCAGCATCATTACTTCAGTCTTCAGTGTCACATGATTCTTCAGAAATCATTACTAATATGCTGATTTGCTGCTCAAGAAACATTTATTATTATTATTAATGTTGAAAACGGTTGTGCTGCTTAATATTATACAAAAAAAGATACAAATATATTTTATCTTTACTGTCATTTTTGATCAATTCAATGCCTCCTTGCTAAATAAAAGTATTGATTTCTTTAAAAAATCACACTGACCACAAACTTTTGATTGATACTGTAAAAAGTATGTTTTTTCTACTTGATCTAACAAATTTAACAAAAGTAACAAAGAATTTAATATAGCTTAAAGGTTTGCAAATGTTTTTGAGTCTCTCCAGCTCTGAACATTTTGGATGTCTCCGGACATCGTGTTGACTCCTTTTCCACAAAGTGACAGGTTTAAGGTTGCATTGGTTTAAGATTGTTGATAACCACAAAAGACTGCTGCTAATTCAGCAGAACAATATCTGTTTCAGGCTAAAGGAACTCCTGGAGGCTCACATTGAGCTCTGACCTCTCACCCTCCTTCAGTCAGTGCTGATTACCTATAATCCTGTGACTTACTTATTGGAATGGACATTGGAGCCTTTTGATTGTCACCACTACACAAATCCAACAGTTTTTTTATAGACCTGTTTTTGTACTTCTTTTGATTGCATTAACTTTATTTGCCCTACTGTTCAACTGTGTTCCACTTCTGTGTTCCTAATGTCCAGGCCCCATAATCCCCAACTTTCTCCCCCCGTCCATGTAAAGCACTTCAGAACTAATTTGGCCCATTAAACAGATAGGCAGCATTTCCTTTCCTTTGTTTGTCCTGTCAAGTCTGAGAGCTTTGTCACCTTCTATCTCTCTATGGTCTTTTACTGTGTTTACCTAAATCAGCCATTTTCTAAATCCCTCTCCTCCTCTGTGCTTTCATCCCCCTCTCTCCTCCACTCATTTTTTCCAGCATTTGCAAAGACATATTAAAGAATACTTCTACCCTCAAGTCAAACCGAGGACAGAATCATAAAATAAAAACTTTTGGGTTCAGTTCATGTGATATGCCACAAAGTTACAGTTTTCTTTAAGGTCTTTGATGTTTTTATCAGCATACCCTCAGGACATTACCAATTTATAAGTATGAAATTGCCTACATATTTTTTATGTGTAACACAACCAATTAGTGATGACATTTCAGACATTTTTAATGAAGTTCAAACACATTTATAGACTCTGTGAAACACTTATTAATGGGGAGCATGAAGGTATTTTTATCTTTTTATTTTTACACATTATTTTATTACTTTAAAATATTTGAATTTTTGTCTTTTTAAAATGTTTTAAAACTAATTTATTTGACTTTTTAAGCATTTTTTTATAAGGTAGCAAAACTGTTTAGTCATATTGCCTAATTATATTGGGTGATTTAAACTTTCCCCATTTAAATCAATTTGTAAAGTGGACAGTCATTTTAAACCTTTAGGCCAGATATTCTATGCACGCAGACACGTTTGCTTGGACAATGCATTCTTGAACTCTGTACAAAGCCTCAGCACTCGATGCGATAGCCTTCAAATGTTTGTGCCATTAAACCAGATGTGTCATTATTCGGGTTGCTAACTCTAAACATGTTTATATTAGATGCTCTTGTTGCTTCCCAATAATGGGTATTGACCTAGTGCCCCTTGTGTCAACACTGAAAATACAACACACCTAGGCTTTCCTGTAGCTCAAATGGTAGAGCATGGCGCTAGCAACGCTAAGATCATGGGTTCGATTCCCAGGGAAAGCAAGAGCTGATAAAATGTAAAACTGTAACTTGAATGCAATGTAAGTCGCTTTGGATAAAAGCGTCTGCTAAATGCATAAATGTAAATGTAACACACGCTTCACATATGAATATCTGACACATTTCAGAAGGCTACAGCGTGTGAAATTGCTTGAAATTCTCATTTACGCTTCAGGAGATGAGGGCATTATTTATCTCTCTCTGCCTGAATGTACGGCCTCCAAACAAGCAAAAAAAACATTCTCAGAGTTGATTTTCTTCTTGGAATATGAGTTGTGGGTTTCCTGAGCTCAAGGTTAATTGGATTACCAAATTCATTGAATTGTAAAGTAGCAAGGCATTTAGCCTTGGTGGAGGTTCATCGGTTATATGGAACTACAAGCATTTTTTTAAGTGAGTTTTATTCAAGAAGGAATTCAAATACTCCCACAAAAGAATTTATTTCGGCTTTTTACTTGGAAAGCCATTTCACAAATGAGGTCTATGTGTTTAACAGGGACACTGGACACTGACTTAACTTCCACTCTAATGTCAAGAAGCTCAAGACCTCTGGTTGACTTCCTGGTCAGGGAGATGGGGAAAAGGCGAAGAAAGCATGAGGAAAAAGTGGAAGAGACTGAGGGGAAAAAGTTCCCTCAGATATTTTGGGGTCCAATTACCTTCAATCAAAGCATTGAGAGACCTGTGACTGCCACGCAACTTGTTTTGACCATCCAGTATGGATGTTTGTGAATGTGTCTGTTTGAGAGTGAACACACCAGAGCTCAATTAACAGTTAAACTGCCAGAGAAGCAAAACAGATGCAAGCTCAGCAGAGGGTCAAAATGTGGCCCGAGTGTGATCGTTTCACACACCCCTGTTGTTTCTCTTCCTCACTGTGCAAATGACTGACACTTATCAATTGCAATATCCCAGACAGGGACGGAGTTCACGGGCTGGGGAGTCAGACGAGCCTCCTGTGCTGTCAACATGCTTCAGGCTTCCCAGAAATCTGCCCGTTTACTCATTTTGTAAGACCTTTGGATCTTGCCAACCAGCATGAATTTTAAGAGACTCTGTGGGAAATTACGTAAAATACTCAAGAAGGAAAATGAGACTGCTGCCAAATTGTACAGAAGTTTGCTTTGCTGAAATAAGGGAAAATCTATTTGTTAATGCTAAACTGTTAGGTATGTAATCCGTCAAAGGGCATTTTCATGGACTTGTTTATGAAATATTTACTTTAGACAAATGAGCTTTTCAACTTCTTACGCAGCCAACAGATGGTTTACCAGTTGCATTGGAATTGAGAAACTTAAAAGGTGCATTACATTTATGTTGTTTATGTGTCACAGGCTCTTTTCTTAAACAACCAGTATGATGGTGGTGTTGGAGTTTATACTGCCACCTATTGGTGTGGAGGCAGCATTGTGCAAAAGCAAAAGTTTTCAGATACCGATATCATTGTAGAATACCCTAGTAAAAAAGTAATATGTTTAAAATACATTTCATACTGAGTATAGCTCAAATCTGACATATCGCTTAAGACTTACTGATATAAAAATGATAATTAAACTTTAGTTGGAGTACCACTTGTGCACAATGCACATTTCTTAATGTTAAACCTAAAATGTGTTTCAGTGTCACTATTGATGAGGATTATATGATCTTTAAATAATATAGGTCTTTAAATGCAAGATATTTCAAGTGTACCTGATATACTTGCAATAGTTCCACTTCAGCACAATCAAATATACTTCAGTATATCTTTAGTTGGACCTCAGAACTACTTCCGCACAATTAAAGTGCATTAAGTACACAATTAATTGTCCCAACTTAGCATACTTTAAGTATACCAGTTTAGTATACCAAAAGTACAATTGCAGGGTATTTTTATTAAGCACATACATATGTAAGGTATTTGTAGCATACTTAGTGGGAAAAAAAATATTTCAATTACATTTTAGTATATTTATTTTTCAATAGGGTAACCCTATACACAGCCATATTTTCACTCATCATTAATTTATTCTACACCTTCAATGGTCATCTGATCCCAAGGTTGCATTCAGACCACTATATTCTATACCACTATTATGAGTAAAGTAATTTAAACTAAAAAAAAAGTATTTTTATTAGCCTTCTCTAGGTGACACAACCCTGGTGTTTGTCAAAAACAGTTCATAACTTTTCTTCTGGGCAGCTGATTTGGTGACCTTGATGTCTAATTGATGTTCTGGTTATGGTAAGGGCTATTTATCCTGAGAAGACTCTGGTTGTATTTACTCCAGATTTATCTGCAGGTATATCTGTGATTGCGTGCTGTACCTGAGGTCAAAGTTCAGCTGCAGCTCTTCATCAAGCCACTGTTGTTAAGGCATATCTGATGATGCCCTACGGGCCCTAGGGAATGACTTTCCCAGCTGTGAAACAGGAGTGCGAGTGGCCGCTTAGTTTGTGTGTTGGGGGAACCGATAGGAGCGATCAAACATGTAGAGGCTGGAGGAACGAGGGGGTTGTAATCGTCTAACTACTCCTTAACTATCTTACCTTCCCCCAGCAGAGCCCCAGTTGGTTTGCTCATCTTGCTGTGAAGCATCCGTTTGATGTCCTCAAGATAAACAGGGTTATTTACAGTGCCGAGGGCTTTTACTCAGGGGCCCCTTTCTTGGTTGTCAGGCAGAGGTGTGTGCGTAAGCGTGGGACAGTGTCAGAACCTTGTTCTCGATTGCAGTGGTCAGAGTAGACTAGTCATGTATACACGTGATCCATCAACGCTGACCTTAACTTGCCCTGTTGACCACTAGACTCTTTGTACACTACACTTACTTTTCATTTATAGAATAATGAAAGGGTGGCGTAATGACTGGATAGTATTTAGCGTGACCTCCCCTTTAATCAGGATGCTCAGCAAATTAGAGCAAACCTCAAATAAGCACCATAATGCAACCACACACTATGAGTAACCCATCTGACAATAAAGTGTAATCAGACTATGGATAATTATGTTTTTAAAGACAGCATATAAATATTCAGTCTTTAGTCTTTACCTTAGTTTAACATTCAAAGTTGTTCAAGGTTTTTGAGCTTTTTGCCTTGTCTTTGATACGCTTTTTCCTTTAGCATGATGCTGGTGCCAAAGGCGTTTCCACCAAAGGGTGGTTCTGGGCTGGAAAAATAGACTCACCTTTTAAACCGACTGGAATTGAACCTGGAACCAGTAATGGTGGAGACCAGAAGAGGGGATGGATATTGTCCTCACCAAGTACAGTGCAGTTGAACTGTAATTCAAACAGACAAACCAAAACTAAATAGTACACAATTTACAGTGCATTTAGTGGCAATTAAAAAAAATCTTGATTTCAAGAGTAGTCATAACTTCATGAGAATAAAGTTGTGGTGTTTCGAGAATAATGTCTTGAGCAGCCTTCTACAAGAATAAATTCAATACTTTTAAGAATTCTTTCAAGAATAAAGTGCAACATTTTTTAAATACATTTCAATAAATTTCTTTATGATTTTATAACAGAAATTTAAAATGATAATAAAAGTTTTTTTTTTTTTTTTTTTTTTTTACTAAATTTTGTATTTGTGCAACTTTTTTTCTCATAAAAAAAGCCTATTATGAGACTATTCTCAAAACATAATGGCTTTATTCTTGTAATTATTTTTTGTTTTTGTAATTACTTTTTTACACATTCTTATTTGCACTTAAACAGCACTGTAAAAACTAAATCACCCCATTATAATCAATAAAGTGCCAAATTATGATTAATTAACAAACACCAAATTCTGTTTTGTTTGAGCTAGAAATATTTATACAATATTCATATGATTTATTGAATTTTGTTTTATAGTTACATTTTCACCATTGCATGAGTCAGCCTATCATGACATAAACGCTGAATTAAATTTAAAAAAAATAAAGAATAAAAAATAAAACATTCTCAAAGACTGTGTTGCTGTATGTTTATTTGTAGTAAGTTAGGTAAGTCTATTATGTCATCATTGACTCCCCAGACTATATCAGGGGCCAGTGGTTGTAACAGTGAATGCTTGGAGATAAAATCAAGCATGTTTGCAGGCTCCAACCCTATATTTACTGTACCCCAGCCCAAATGCCGCAGGGGAAGAGAGGGGGGTTTAAGCTTGGTCTTTCACAGTCACAGGTGAGCTAGTGTGGGGATTGTGTTATCAACTAACCAAAGTGCACTTTAGTAATCCAGGATTAGAGCACAAAGTGACTGTGTGCATGTGTGTTGTGGCTTTCTTTTTATGTGCTAACCCGCTAGATCCCCATGTTTGCCTTCTCTCAGTTACGGCTCTTACTGCGGCAGGAACCTGGTAATTGAGCTTAATCCACAACTGAAGTTAAAGATGGAAAATTACACTTTGCTACACTGTGTACACAGATAATGAAAAAAAATATTTATATTGGTTTAGTTGGCGATAGGTAACCAAATGGAAATGATGGATGGCAATTATGTACATGTTAATCTTGACCCCTGGTACAGGTTGAGTTGGTGTTTGTTGCTCACTCTATTAAACATGATATAAATCATTTATAGCAGTGTCTCATTATAATGCTCGTCTGTTCTTGGAAGGCAGAGATTCAGCTCAGCACCTTTGTCTTTTAGCACCTGACGCCATAAGTTTCAGACTGTAGAAAATGTTTGGCTAGGGTTCATGGGTATCTGTGACATGGGAATGGAATGAATTTTGTAAGAGACATGAGAGATACAAACACCTGCAGTTTTACTTCCTTTACAGACATCACACACATGAATAAACTCTCATGCACACTTTCTTAACCAGCAATGTCAACAGTTGCTAATGACTTTGTGTTTTTCTTTTCTGATGGACAAAGTGATCTTCAAGGGGCTTAAATTAATAGTTTAAAACTTTCTTTATTCACCCTCATGTTCCAAACTCGAATGCTGTTATTTTCTTTGAACACAAAGTAGAAATTTGTTGAATGAATGTTACACGTTGGTTGCAAGCTATTAAAATAAAGTAAAATGGTTACATTTTGTGTTTCTTTAGGACTTTATAATAGTATGACTTTAATCTCATATTGCTACTTTATGCATAATTTAGATTTAATTCTCAAAATATTACTACCATAATCTCATAATTTTGCATCTTTATTCTTGTAAAAGGCCTATTCTAAGATTATTCTCAAAACATCATGACTTTATACTTTCAGTATTAGAGTTTTTTTTACTTATTTGCACTCAAACAGCATTGTAAAAACAGTCACTACTATTATAATCAGCAAAGCACCATGTTATGGTTATTTGACAAACACCATTTTTGTGGCTACGCCAGTCACTTTATTTTCCCGTTTTGTTTGAGTTTAAAATATTCATGCATATATTAATCCATACTTATATATTCATACATAATATTAAAGAACTTAAATGAATAGTTGCCCCCAAATGCTCTATTTTTTATTCACCTTAATGTTCCAAACTCTTACTGCTATTTTAAAATTGAATCACAAAGTAGAAATTTGTTAAAGAAACATTATTTTTGGGTTGTCAAGTACAAAAACACACCAAAAGAATCACAAAAGTGCATGCAATGCTGTTTTGGTGTTAACTGATGGGCAATTGAGGGGATACAAACTTAAATTTGAGCTCTATTGTGATTGTTTTTGGTCTTTTTTAGAGATTAGCAACCTTTGATCAATATGAACTGTAATCTGTTTATAAATTCTACTAAGGAAACAACAGCATACGGTTTTATCAACATGAGGAATTTTAATTTTTTAGAGTCCTTTTAAAACAGCACTCACATTTACTCACTCTGCCAAAATGATAGTGTCAACACACCGTCTGTTTAACTCTCTTACCTTCTCCATCAGGCTGTTGTGTTTATAGTAAAGTGACTTCCGAGAGTCTAGCCGCTCACATGAACTCTTACTCCTGAAGACTAAACATTGCTGTCTTTGTTAGAGGTTGGTGATTTTGCCGTCATGGCTGACACCTCCACCTCTCGCTGTCTCTGTGTGATTACTGGTGTGTGTTAAGAAGGATTTCCCCACGTGTGAGGCCCAGACGATGGATTGGGGAGGACTCCGCTGAGCGCCAGCGGTGGGCCCGTGTGCTTGAGCAGAATATATTGGCGTCCCACATCTAACCTGCATTGTGTATGTGAGGTGCTGTAGGTAGAGGGTGCAGAGCAGCCGGTCAGCAGTCGAGGTATTTGGTTCAAAGTTCTGCATGGCTGATCAGAGGGACAGAGAAAAAGAATAGGCCACGATGTGAACAGGGGCCCACATTGTTCTGTGCATAACAGGCTAACAGCAGATGGTGGATGAGCCAATATGGCTTATATACACACACACACACGTTAACATGAGTATGCCGGACGTCACATATATCCAGTATATTGTCTGTCATGCAGCCCGCAGGAATTCAGAACCTGTAATTGAGCAGGACTCGCCAGGAGCCTTTCGCAGTTAGATGTTTTTATTGGATTACGAGCTTGAACACTTTCAATACTTGGAAGTTTGATTTTTCCTGGACTTCATTTACTAAAGCTTAAAATAGCACCATTCATACTCAGGATGTTATATTTGAATAAAATGTCAATTCCCATCTGCTGCTCAGTGATGGATTTTAAGGAATAGTTGACCAATTTTCTTTTAAATTATGTCATTATTTGTTCACCCTCATGTTGTTCCAAACCTCTAAGATGTACTTTTTTCTGTGAACCACAAAAGGAACCTTTACACCACCCTTTTACATACAATGGATGTAAATAGGAACTTTGATCTCCAAAAAAGCACCAGTAGTCTGTTTAACTTTTGTGCAGTGTTACCAAATCGTTCAAAGACATATGCTAGCTTTGTGTATTGGTGAATTAGATTCCACATCTCTGGATATGGGTAATCTTTAAAAAAAAGAGTAGTTTAAAGGAATAGTTTCCCCAAAAATGAACATTTTGTTATCATTTATTCACCCTCATAAACATGTCATGTTTATTTCTTATGTTGAACATAAAATAAGATATTTTGAAGAATGCTGGTAATTAAACAGTTGATGGTCTCCATTGACTTCCATAGTATTCCTTTAGCTACTGTGGAACTCAATGGGGACCAACAACTGTTTGGTTCTTCAAAATTCCTCAAAATATCTTCTTTTGTGTTCAACATAAGAAAGAATTTTATACAGATTGGGAACGACATGAGGGTGAATAAATGTTGACAAAAAAAATTTTTGGGTAAACTATTCCTTTAATGAGTTTAATAGTTTAATAAATGTGATGTAAAGCTTTTGAAAATCTCAAAATGAATATCCATTTTTCATGTTGTTCAATTATAATGTTGTGATGTGTTATATTTTTAATTTATTTACATTCTTTTATTTATTTACTTTAGTGTAATTTATTTTTTATTTTATTTAGACATTATAGTATAGACATTTAATACAATATTTGCCATTTGTCATTTATAATTTATCATACATACCATCAAAATCTGTGCATCCCTAATGTCTGGAGCCCTCTTTCTGTGTTCCACTGAAGAAGAAAGAAAGAAATGTGGGTTAGAAACAGCATGAGGGTGAGTAAATAATGACACAATTTTCATTTTTGAAAATTTATGAACTATTCCTTAAATTCAATGCCAACACTGATCTCTTACAATAGTTATTAATATAATATATGTAGCAGCCTGGACAAATATGAATCCAAGAGAACTGTTGTGTTGTTATGTGCTGATCTTTCAGTTACAAACTTGTTTGAGGACAGCATCTGTCATCAGAAAATGCAGGTGTGCATATCATAAATCATGTGGCCAAGAATACAGGGACAGTTTAGCCATTAGAATGGTGGCGAGGCAGCGGGTTGCTTGTTTTCTCTGACGAGCTTTCTGACTTCCCGCTGGTGAAATGCCTGGAGGGCAAACATAGGCCCCTTCACAAACTGGCCTGTTCCTCTCCACCGAATATGAGAGCCTCCATATGCTAAACTCTGAGAGGCTCTAGACAAACAAGGCCTGTTCCCTGTTTATTTATGTTGTGTAATGGTTTTTTGAGTGTGTGCTTACACATTGTATATGCAGAAGAGTTCACAGCGATTTCCCAAAAATGTAATGAGATTTTCACCCTCTTCCCTTGAGAAATATTCAAAAAGCATATTTAAAATATTTAAGATCACCAGTAGTGTGAAGCGTAACACGTGGAACTTGATTGGCTCTTTTGGAATGTTGAATTTCATTCCATCATCTTTACACCCACTACATACTGATGCCGGTGTCTGCAGTAGCGCTTGGCACCGGCACCCGCTCCTGGTCTGGTGGAGAGAGGGCGTCCTGGCCAGTTGTGCAGGCAGGGATGGTTTATGCCTTCGGTGAGACAGCGTGTTTGGATTCCAGGGTCAGGGTGGCACGCAGTGGTGTAGGGTGACCCGCTCGGCCAGCTGAGAGCTGAGTAGTGTCTGGACATTGCCAGAGCTTCCAGTGGATCTGATGAGCAGATGGACAGAGCAGTCTTGAAAGAGCAGCACTGATCCTAGACATGCAAGGAGAGGAAGATACACTAGAGGGAAAAAAAAGAAAAAGATGGGGTTCATAGGGTTGAGGTGTGTTTGTGTGTTTTGTTGGAACGCGTTCTGGGAAATGGCAGTATGTGTGTTCTTGTAGCATGTGACAGGAACTGAGCTGAATCAAACCTCTCCAAAGCACAGAACATCTCAGGATAAGTACTTCCCCTGCTTGAGATCTCCATAGCAATGTAACATTTGTAAGTCAAATAAACACACATGCATATACACACATGAGTTCTCAGTATTATGTTTGCATAAAATACTACATTCATCATTTTAATTGATATATTTTAGCATAAAATCATAAAGAAAGAGTTCATCCAAAAATGATTCTGTCATCATTTCTCTTCCATCATGTTGTTCCAAACCTGTATCACTTTTTTAAATTGAAATTCTTCTGTATGACTTTTTTCATGCAGTAACAATTCCAAAGTAGTTTGGGCAGTTCACACCAATGACCATAATAACTATAAAGTATTAATAACAACACACAGGAACACTATCACTGGAATCACTTTCAGAACTTTTCCAGCGAGTTTTTCATGCTTATGAATAATAAAAAATATTGACAGCCAATCAGAATCCACCCAACTTGATTTTAAATTAACATTTAAAGTGGCAGATGCAACTGCAGCGTGCACTTTTAATATATAATATTATTGTCATAGGTGTGGATGCTAATATGGTGTGAGTACGACATGAGAAAGAGTAAATGTTGACAAATATTTTATTTTTCAATAACAAAGCAGGATTTAAAAAAAAAGAGATGGGTCAACTTGTGATTTCAAAAATCCAATTTGCTTGATATCAAAATGGCTGGTCTTTCCACCGAATTTCTAGTATCCATCAAATACTCCATCACAGTTAGTCCCCTTAACTCAGGTGTAAGTGATGCAAAACAGTCCTCGCCACTGTTGTTCATGTAAATATATTTACCCTGGTATAAAAGAGTAAAAGCAGTAGAAGCTTCCATTAACACATTAATAATACCATTGGAGTTCCACTCATAGAAAATTTTGTACGCAAAGTCTACTTTGAAAGTTCTCAGAGGAACGCTCAGCTAGTTAAAACAAAGTAGTTGTACACGTTTCTCACATATTGTTCAGTCTGGATAAAAGTTTGTGATCTTTGTGACTCTCTGTGACTCTTTGGTTTTGTGCCACTGAATATTATTTTGAGGTGTAATAGAGAAGGGTGTTGAAAAGTTCTCTGTCCTCGTCAACAGGCCATAACTTTGGTGTAAAGATCCGAGTGCACCGCAGCAACAATTTACAAGCGCATTACACGTGCCTCATGTTTGATTATTTGGGTTTTTGCTTCAGTTTAGTCTCACTTCACTTTGGTTCCCAAATGCAAATCTTAGATGAATGGGAGTTACAACACCATGCTTACCAGCTTTGGGTTTGGGGAACAGAGGAATGTCGGTATTTCAGTCACTCCTGACTCGTTGGATGCTGTTCTGTGTTTGTGGCTGAGCCTGTTTCTCTCATTTGAGTTCATAACATATAACGGAAACACAATCCTTTGTGATTTCTCCCTTTTATTCCGGTTTACTTTTTGTTTGGGCATGTCATCCCTCACAGAGACTAGGTTTATTATAATGTGCTGTTTTGGTTTATAGAGTTGTACATGCTGCTGATTGGGGAACAAACTTGAGGTTTCCGTAAGGGGTGAAGTGGTGTACAATTGCTCCAAACCTTTATAGGTATTTTACATCTGCTGAGCGTTGACTGTTTTATTTTTTGTATAACTTTAAAGTACACACACATTCCACAATTTGGAAAGTGCTCAGCTTCCTTTGTGGCACACATGGAATTCAGATCAGGGGAAAAAATGTCAATTGGGGGAACTTAGATTATTATAAAGATGCATTTTACTATGGAAAGATATGTTTAGTTCTTTTTTTTTTCTTTGCAGAATATACTCTTACATTAGGGTTGCAGACATACATTACTTTTCTCATTAGATAAGACTTGAGTTGTTCTATTCATTTTTTTGTTGAACCAATTTCTGTTCCAGTAGTGTTAATTGGTTTTAACTGCTCATCTATGATGAAATGAAGAGAACTTTGAAATGTTGTTACTGCCACCTTAGTGGAAAAAAATGGATTTGAAATAGATTTATTTTGTGCTAAGTATACTACAAATATATATTTATGTGCTTATTAAAAATACCCTGCAATTTAGCTTTTGGTATACTAAACTGGTATACTTAATGTCTGCTAAATCGGAACAAACTATTTTGTGCTTAATACACTTTAATTGTGCGGAAGATGTGCTGAGGTCCAACTAAAGATGTACTTAATTATATTTGATTGTGTTAAAGTGGAACTATTGCAAGTATACTTCAGATAAACTTTAAATATCTTGCATTTAAAGACTGATATTATACAGAGATCATACAATCCTTTTTAATTGTGGAATTTAAACACATTTTAAAGAAAGAAAATACATAAAGAAATACTCCAAATAAAGTTTAATTATAATATTATCAGTAAGTGATGGTAATAAATATGTCAATGGATTTTAATTATACTTAGTATGAAATAAATGTATTTTAACTAAATTATTGCATAGGGTTTACTAGGGCAGTTATGCATTTACCAGTAATTACTTATTTACCAATAAAACACTAGCCCCTGGTTTCACAGACAAGGTTTAAGCCTAGTCCCTGACTAAAATGTAAATCTGAGCTGTTTCAACTGAAAGAAACTTCCACTGACTGATCTTAAAATATATCAGTGCATTTGCTTTGTCTCAAGATGCACACCAGTAATGTTTTTTTCTAAGCACGTTTATACAAATTACTTAAATGTCCTAATTGAACTATGGCCTAATCCTGATTTAGTCTAAGCCCTGTCTGTGAAACCAGGCCTAGGAATTCTAGACTTACATATTCACAGAAAAAAAAGAGAATTTGAAGAGAATCGATTCAAATGGTTCTTTGAAGAACTGAAAACATTGATTGGGGAATCTCGTTGCTGTGAACTTCCAAATTTTGTTTCCGACTTAAATGCATGACAAGTCTAAATAATGACTGACCAATTTGTAAGTAGGAGTTTCTTGGGTGTACTTGAAAGCAGCATATTTCCACGTTTACTGACCACATAATTGTTGCACTCACCCAGTCTGTCACTTTTCCTAAGTCCTCATTACCACCATGTGAAGGTGCTGTATGCATTTTTTTTTATATATATATAACATGCATGCATAATATGTCTTTGATTGCAGCCTTATTTCAGGTATGGTAGAAATATGCAAAGCAGCCCTTAAATATAATCATCTGCCTAGTAACCCAACATTTGTCCCGTTAACAATGCCAGCGCATGGCTATTCTAATGTGTTTTTAGCTGTGCAATGTTTATTTCAACAGTTCTGCTTTTGTAATCAGCCGACAAGCTGCATTTATTTGATGGCCACTTTTGACACACCAGCCACGGTGTGTGTTGAGAGCCGCTGGCTAAACGCCAGCCCTGTAACACATATGGGAAAGACATTGAGCTGCTGCCTGTTTATTTCAGCAATGCCACTGAAATCTCCTTGTCAGGCTTCTGTTTTAATAACTCTTGGCATGGCATGCCTTTTTACCCTCAGTAACCCAATATCGGCGGACGCCGGCTCTCTGAGCTCTCATCGCACTTCATTTTTTCGCTCTTGGCCGCAGCGTGAATGAGAGCGGTAAAACCCTCAGCGTGGAGGTCCTATGGGAGCTCAGCAGTCTGCAGTTTTTCGCTTAACCGATGTGACAAAGCTCAATAACGGATTTGTCTGCCTCGAGTCTTGGGAGAAAGCTGACGCCATGTTAGGGAAACCTCCCCTTTTTAAGTCCGTCTTTAAATTTATTTTTAAGAATGTGTGGTAAGTAGCAAAGCTATACAGATTGATTGGTATTTATGGAAGGAAATATTGCTGTCCGTTTGCAATTATGATGTCAGCATCAATAAACGTGTTGTTTCATCATTCTGATGAATTGTGTTTTTTCCTTTTAAGCAAGTGTACTTTAGGTCAGATCTTTTTTCAAAACAGACACACTAATCTTGCCCTTTTAACACCGTGTTCATATAGTTGGCGCATTCAGCACTCCCAAAGGTCAAAGGTGGCCTCACAAGCGTATGATTGCAATTACAATTGTCAAGGCAAAAGCATAAAACATCCCTTAGGCTTCCTCTAAAGTGTCAGATTTTCTGTTCTGCAGTAGTGAAGGTGTTGGTTTAACCTTTCCCTGACGGCCATTTGTCTTGTGTAAGTAACGTGTTTGTTGCTTTGGAGGTTATGAGGTGCAAGAAAACAAGATTTTAAATCATGCTGCAGTTAATATAAGTAGGTAAATGGTATTTAATACCTTGAAAGTTTTAAGTTTTTTTTTTCTCTCACATTTGGAGGTGTAACCTTTGCCTGGCCAAAAAAAAAAAAAAAAAAAAAAAAATGGGAGCACTGTAAAACAACAATTTTAAGCCCAGTCTGAAACCTACACATATTAATTACATCAGCAGGTGAATTAATGATCACAAAAATGCCAGGCTGTCATCCAAATATGGTTAGCAATCATATATATTTTTTTTTTCAGAAAATCAGTTATGGTTTCCTATTGGGTGAATAGTGTGTCACCTAATTAATCTTCATGAGCCAAGCTGGTAGTGATATCGATTTCAGACTATTTATTATTTAACAATCTTGATTTTGTTTCGTAAAATCCCAAGATTGATCTTTTACTCTGTGCCAGTGTTTTCTTTTTTGATTCCAGTTTGTTGAATGTCAGTCATTTCACATTTTGAGTTATTTTTAGTTTGCTGAATAAGCCCAGACGAGACTTTCTCCACTGTTACTACCCACACAACCTGTCTTCTGACACTCATCCTGCTTATTGGGCAGAGATCCAAATTCACACCGGATATCTTCACACCATAAAGGCTGTTTGATGCTTTCTCACGGTTACAGTGAGCATCTGACACTCTGCAAACAGCTTTGAGGTTAGCGGGTACATTCAGCATTCCCCTGGTTAGTTCACCGTGGGTCAAGATTGATCATAATTTTGAAGAATTGCTTTATAAAGTGGCATATGTGAAAGTTTAAAGTGTGAACACATTTTTTCACATTTGTTCACGTTTTCTTCTAGACTTGACTGTAACATACACATGTCCGCACACATATTCTTTTCATTTCATAGCACTTTTGCTACTGAAGTATACTGTAATGACTTCAGCATCTGTGAGGGTCTGGCAGGTGTTAATGCAATTCTTTCTTTATAATCTGCATTTTATTTGTCGTAGATAAGATGACCTCAGGGCCAGTAACAGGATTTTTCCGATGGGTGTGGATAAAAAAATGGAATTCAGTCGCTCTCAATGGCCCTATTGAGATTCCTGACGCTTCAAATCCCTCCTGTTTCTGCTAATGAAGTCAAACGCTTGTCCTCCTGGCTTTGCCTCCCTGATTCATTGAGCAGGACCCAACAAAGATTCAGAGAAAATAAAAGCCAACCATGTCAGCCTAAGTGAAATGTCAGTGGATCTCAATTCAGACCAGCAAATTGGCCAATTAAAGAGGAAATAAGGCAAACTCTATTTAAACCAAATGCCCCTTGCACTTCCTGACCACACTTTTACTGTACATCATGGCCCAAAGAACTTCAGCCCTTGATGAATCATCTTACACTACTACTTTGTTTATTTTAATCTGGTAAATCAACTAACAAGATATATGAGTGTGGTGTTTGCAGGATAATTAATAAACATTTACAGCTTGACCTTAATAGAAGACGTGAAGAGTGCCACTTAAAAAAAAAAAATATAATAAAATAAAATAAAATGAATCAATGATTAGTCTATTATTTTAACATAAAACTGTAAATGGATAAAGTACTAAAACACTAAAAAATCTTAGTTTAACAGTTGCTCCCTTGTGTGAACTCTCCACATTTATTAACAAAGCAATTGCTTTAACAAGCAAATTCTTATTTTTTTTATTTAACAATTAATTGTAATTACTTTATTGCCTTGCATTTAACTGAAATTAAGTTTTGATATTTAATAGTTATGACACGATTTATTTGTCTAATTATTTTTCTGTTACATTTAACATTCTTTGGCAAATTAAATAAAGTTTTAAATATGTTTGTCAATTTTATAAGTGATTTATATGCTTATTTATTTAAGTGTCACTCTTAGTCCTCCATAAAGTTATAAGTTGTTCAAATAATGGTTGCTCTGTTGAAAAGACCAGCATGGATCATAAGCAGCATATGTTATGTTTTGCACACTTGTCTCTAGCAAGGGATGCTGATGTGCTGGTGTCCCCACTTAACAAGCTTAACTGGTAAGACTTCCTTGGTTATGCCAACATTGCTGACCAGCTCCAACCAGCATAAACCAGCCTGGAAATTCATGCTGACCCATATTGGTCTTTTCAGCAGACCAGTCAATGGTAATGCTCTGTTGGCCGTTTCTCAGATTCCTAATCATGAATGAATTTCTTTAGGGCCAAATTTCAATCGATGACTATCTAAATCACCCATTTAGATGGAAAAACAGCCAAAGAAATCTCACGGAAAGATTTATGTGGCGCTCCAATTCTCCACTTCACCACCCGGTACAACTGGAGTAGGAAACCTTTCTTCTACCCAGAATGAAGGAGATGGGGTTCAATTATTTGATGTATATTTTTTCCTCCTGGGAGCAATTTGGGAGAATAATGGTAAAGTCAGGGTAATAGTGGTTTTTCTGGCATCATCACAAAAGCATCTTTGTAGTGATCTCCTGTAAGTGGCTCACCGTAATTATTTAATCCCGGACGTAATGGGGCACTTTTTCTGCTCCAGGGATTGCTGGGGAAAATATTTCTCCACCTAGCCACATCTTGGCATACGAATGAATAAGAGCTCTGCACCAATTCAGGCTTTCTGGGAATGCTGCAATTGGCAGAAGTACAGTATACAGGGTGAGGCGAACGTTGACTTGGCTTACAACCATGTGCCCTTAAGAAAACTTGCAAAGTTATTTTCCCAGCCTTCTAATGTTGTATGTCTCCTTTCTTATTTTTATAAGCAAAATAATGTATTGCTTTTGAGCCTATTGTATGCGCGTCACATGTTTTTTATTGACCGGTAGGTGCAAGTGTAGTCAAGCGTTTGCCAAACTCTTTCAGCAGAGAACTGGCTGGTGTGCTTCTGAATCGCTGTTGCTCGTGGTATGAGGTTAGCACAGCAGCGGCCAAGAGCGAGAATGAAAAATGACTGGTGCTGTGATCCTTTTTCAAACTGTGACTGCAGTTTAACGAGGCAACAAAGCAGCGAGGGATCGTCGTGAATGGGTCAACTGTCATCAGTGGGCAGACGGGAGCTGCGCTCTCTTTGGAGTGGGAGACGTCAGTCATCTGGATTGCACCGGGTTCAGCACGGGTTGGGGTGTGTGATGGACTGTACATTTCTCTAGGCTTGAAACTTTTGTGGACCTATCGGAACTTGATAGGGCCTTTGTTTAAGGTTTATTGGTTCCCTTAGGATACTGGAGGTGCATGGAGCACCACATCCCTTTTTCAAAGAAGTCAACTAATCTTCTCGGCCTTCTGGAATTGCCACATAACCGTATTTTTATTTGGAGACCAAGAGAACTTACATTTGACAAGGCTATATATAACAGTTGTGAAAAGTCATGAAATGTGTGCAGTGATTTTTCCAGATTTCAAAAGGTGTGGGGAAGCCTTTGTTCAACTTAATAGACAAAAGTGCAAAAGTTCACTTATTTTCTTTTGTCCGCCACACAACCCAAAGCAGAATTAGTTTATTGTTTCTAAAATTGTAGATCATAGGTTATGAATTGCTCCATCTATAAATTATTTCCTGTTTTAAATGTTTTTTATAGTTTAAATAATTTCAATAGTTTAAACTTTACAATGTATTTTATTTCATTTCATTTTGTATATTGTACATACTCATTTTGTGTATTTACATACATAAATGTATTTGACATACTGTACATGGTACATAAGCAAATCCAATAGTGCATGGGAATGCTGAACATCAAAATATATTTTATTACGGTTTAAGACAGATTTATTTTTCTATATTTTAAGATGAGTTTTTATGGCAAAAATGTGTGCCATACATACTGTATATACAAAACACTTAACACTGAACACTAAAGAATAGTTCAGCCAAAAATAAAAATTCTGTCATTATTTATGTATTCTTATATTGTTCCAAACCTGTATGACTACTTCTATGTTCCGCAGAGGGAAAAAAAGTTATTTTAGTGATTTTAAAAAGACAGTTGGTAGCCAAACAGTTTTGGTTCCATTTGACTTTAGTTGCATGGAAAAATCTTTAGATATCTTCTTTTATGTTCCACAGAAGAAAGTCAGGTGTGGGACTGCTTGAGAAAGTAAATAATGACTCATTTTTGGGGTACTATCTCTTTTAGGACATCATTTTGCCTCACATAAGCAGTGATGTGTTCTTACACTAAAGTTGTCCGTGTCTGAAAAGCAGTCCATGCTTTGTTAGCCCAACATTTGCTGTTTTATTAATATCCCTGTCTCATCCTTTGCTTGGACTTTTGCTGTGCTGCGCTTGCAGTTTGGAGGTCTGGAAGCTGAAACATTCATTCTTGGGCACTATGGCATGTGTTCGGGGCAATCAGAGGACAGAGCATTTGGAGAAATTGGCAGATGATAAGGGGAGTGGAGCTGGCAATGGATGGGTATTTTGGGCTGTATGGTATTCTTGAGGTTATTCCTGGGTCTATATAACAGAGCCCAGATCCTAAGATAGTGTCCTGGCTGGCTTGAGTAAGTGGGCCTACAAATGGTTAAAATAATAAAACGTGTTAAGTTAAGTTAAGGTTTGGGTTCAGTGTGATCCGGACATATTTTTGTGAGAAAAAATGCCAAAATATTACCATTGGATGCTATTATTGCACCATTGTGCTGCCACAAGGTCTATCCAGTACTGGAATTTTTTTTGGAGGGAAAATGATACCAAGAATTATGAATCTATTTGGATCATCATAGTTCAATATTCAGGGTTCAATACTATGAAACGAGGTGGGGCGGCTGGCTCGGGTGCCTTCGTGTCAGCATGCAACAGAAGATCTCCATTTCCTATCACTTTCCAGTCCTCTTGCATAAGGCCGGTAACAGGTGGTTGTGATATGCGGCTTGACATTAATACTTTAACTGACATAGCACTGCCTAAACATTTAATGGAAGCATTAAACGTTCCTTGTGTTTATAGTTCAGTGTTGTTGTTGTGTATAGCACCACACGCTCTCTCACACAAACATACTCCTCTAGACACGCATAGTTTTACACCTAGAGTCCTCTAGGCATCATCACATGGGGTATTTTTGACGCCCCGGCTCAGTTCGCCTTTGGATGAAGGTTGTCTGCAGAGTAGGAAGTGGACACAAGTCCAGAATGCGTCAGGAATCAGAACACATGCTTCCACGTGTCTGTGTGCTCGGTTTCGGCTTTCACTTCAGGGCTTTAATGCTCTCCACACCCAGTCTACCAAAGTGTCCACTCATCCTACTGCTGGCTGCGCTGTTGCAGTTTTTGACACGTTATCTGCTTCTTGCTGCCGCTGCTTACCGTGACTCTGTGGTGATGTATTTTTAGCCCTGTTTTGCCTTTAATTATTGCATCCACGGGGAGCTTGATCCAAAGAACTGTCATGAAATTATTATACAACTGTGTTGCTTAGCAATAAAGCATTGTAATACAATTCTTGAATAGCTCTGCTAGTATAAATCATAGCAGGGAAAGGCTTTACTGTGGTGTGGAGCGATTGCTTGGGTCATTCAATACATAAATGTAACTGTGGGACTAACTGTAGGTTGTTTTTCAATCAGGACCTCCTGGTTTGAGGGCAAAGAAAGGCCGTGATGGGGCTCCAGGTAGGTCTACAGTACGCATATGCCTGTGCCTGCAACGCCACTGCTGTTGTGCATAAGCTGCTACGTATGTGCACACCTAAAGCTTTCAATAGCAAGACAAGCATGAAAACACAATCCTCATTGAGATTTCAAAGCATTCAGAGATGCTTGGACTTTACTGAATATATTTAGAGATAAACTGAGTCCTAGGGTAGAATTAGTGGTATTAATACAATATTTTGGACACAACATTTAAAGGTGTTTGGGATCACATCCATCAAGATGGCATTTTTATAAGAGTTTATAGACTTGCCCACTTAGGAAGTGACTGTCTGACTGACATAAAAGTGGATAATCACAGTTTGTTCAACTTTTATTTATCATTTAGGGTAGGTTTACCTAAAATGGATTATTAATAGATAATCACGATACTAACTGGTGCCATGAATTCAAATAGTAGTGCAGAACTCTACAAACCTGTCAGAAAAATATGAAACAATTGTAAATTTAGGGGGCAGAACCTTTAAAGGGACAACATTGTACCTTATCTACCCCTAAATTCTACATATTGTACCCTTGCGGTAATACTATGAACCTTTTAGGTGTAAATAACTTTTGAGGTACTGTACCAGATGTACCCATAAATGTAAAATATCTGCAGAAAATACTGTAAAAGTAGTGTGATTTCAACCATTTTTGTTTCATCCAATATGTATTAGATGGTCAGTAAATGGACTGTAAGCAGTCTGTAGGTGATTTGAGGCTGCTACTATACAACCTATAGATTCCGCTACATTTTGTGCGTATGAAGTGGTTTCATGTAAAGAGTTATGGATCACATGGGTAAAATGAGAACGTTTATGATGACAAAGATTGATCTGGAATGTTCAGAGAGCAATTCTTGCGTGACCACACATATTTTGTGTGTGTTGTTCACTTGTTCTTTGACATTATTCTTGCTTTTAGGCCTAAAATAGGGCTCGCTGTCTCAGCAGCAGCTTTGATAAATGCCGGTTCTGATTTCTAAGAAAATACAGGCTTCTCAAAACAGGAAAGGAAAGAATAATGATGGACCCATAGGAAAGCTTTGTCACCGGTGTGACTGCGCCATTACTTAAGGCTGCCATATTTAATGTACCAGTTTGACTGCAGAGCTCAGTCGAAATGTAGATATTCTGCTTGTTGAAGAATTCGAGCTCATGTTTGCTCGAAACATTTCTCCTGCAGTAAACAATGGTTTTATTGGGATTTTGTTCTCTCTTCCGTGCATTACATAGTTATTTTTTTAAGTCAAAGGTTCATACTGTTACTCCCCCAAGTTTCTGGCCATGAATCAGAGAGGTGTTGCCTTTTCATACTCTTTAGAGGACCAAAAAAAAAAAAGGTTTCTGGATGAAAGAATTGGAAAGAAACCTTATGATTCTGGTCAGATTGTTCAATAGTTCTGTAACAAATTGTTTCAACGGACTGGTTTTGTTCTTGCAGTTGTCCAGATATAATAAGTTATTGAAGAGAAGTTCTGGGTGATTTTAAGTGACATAAGCGGAAAAGATTTGTCATCAGCGATTCTGAGTTTGTTCTTCCTTGATAGAGCTTGAGTTGTTGAAGTTATGATCTCAATTCTGCTTGATTGCTGTGTCTTGCTTAAAGGATGAAAAAGAGGCTGTGCCTCCTACTAATGCATGTGCTTATAATTTGAATTTTTTTGCTTTTTGTAATACTTAAAATGACTACTTAACTAATTTAAAATCAAGTTGCATTGTTTGTTTAAATTAGGCACCCTTCCAGGCCCACATTATAATATTAAAGGACAAAACCTTTCAATGCAACTAACCTGACCAGGTCCACATGGAATCTGCACCCTTGCATGTTCGTTTATTAAATATTAAAGCATATTTTCATTATGCTTTCAGCAACCAATAAGAGTGTAGAAATCTCAATTCCATTTAACATATTTTCCTCAGGGTTTTAATCTATCCTGCGTTTTCCACCAGAATCACTGTGAAAAACTTTTAACCTTTCTTGACTAACGATGTTAGTGAAATCTGTTTCCACTGTTTATTACGCTGCTAGTGTATGATTTAGAACTAGCTATGAAGGAGATGGACAGTTTGTGATGTCTGGGTGGGGTTCGCGTGCTCAGAAGGGGTGTGATTTATCTGTGCAGGCAGTCTTCCAGTGATGTGGCTTATTCTCCCACTCAGTTCTCAGTGGTCTGTTGCTTGGTGGGCTGACTGCTCATCCGTGGACCAGAGACAAGCAACACTTTCCCAAAAAAAGCATTTCAATCCTGTCATCAACTAAATTATAAACATATTTTTTAACACTGTATTTACGTGCCGAACCTATGCTGTGACGCACTTCATTAAACTACCTGCGTGTGAACTCTAATCTTCCTCAGAGGTTGTGTTACGGTAAGAGAAATCGGAGGCGGCGTTCATCAGTTCAGTCTGGGCTGGACAGCCAGGAAATTCACTTCGGATTCCTGGTTGGACTACGCAAATTCAGACTTGCGTGACGTTTTTTTTTTTCTGTTCTTGGGGAAATGAAATCCGTCAGGGTCAAATGTTTGATGTAATGTACATATGGTCCAAACAAGATGTTTTTTTCTAAATGACTAATCTGTCTTTCTCTCTGTTTTTATTGCAGGTCCTCCTGTAAGTAGATGTTGGTCCCTTTGTTGACTGGATTGTGGTAATGTGACCCAAACTCTGTGGCTTTCTGTGTATTTGTGTGTGTTTTGAAAGTGTGAATTTATCTTTCAAGTGTTTCCTTATTGTCACTACTGATGGAGTGCTGATTACACGACTTCATTCACACAATGGAAACTGTTAGTTTAGTTTCCTTCCACCACACATACAAACACCCACACTGTCATCTGTCAGAAGAAGAGCTTGTGTTTTGTACTAAAGGTGAAGTGTGCACATCTCTGATGTTGAGATACTTTATAAAATCCAGTTTAATGCGAAGAGATTCTGTGGCTCTATCAAAACATTGATTGTTTTAAACATTCTGAGCAGTCCAACATGGCAACACTGACTCAACCAATAATGTGAATTAAGGGCGGGGCTATCCATTTGGGCAACCAATGACAGACAGAGGGGGTGTGTTCTGGAGACTTGGATCATTATTTTTCCAATTTTGTTTGGTGGCACAAAAAAATGACACACTTCACCTTAAATCGCATGCCATTATCTTGGACATAGCGATGCATTCTTCTGGGAAGCTGGCCATGGATATAGAAGACGACAGCGTTGGCAGACACAGCCTGTTCAACTTTATATATCTTTTGAGGGCTAATGTTACAGAATGAGGTTATAATGAGAAAGAAGGTCAAGAGAAATATATAGTAGAGGAGAAAAGAGAGTCGAGCAGTATAAAATTAGGTGCGGTTGGACAGCTGCGTCCCTGCAGTTAGAGGGAGAAGGTTGAGCTTAAGTGATTAATGAAATACCAGCAGCCACAGATAAACAGTGGCTACAGAAAATACAAATCTCAAATTAATTATCTTAACCTTCTTCCTAGAAAGCAGTGAGATTAAATAAAGAGAAAATTGAGTATTCTGCTGAAACCTACTGTGAAAGTGATCCCAGTAATCCCACGTTTCTCCTCTAACATTTTAGAAGGCATCACTGTTTCTAGCTGTTCTAAGATTTGCCAATATACCAAATTAATTTCTCATCAGACTGTCCATAAATCTATGACAGGTTCATTGTAAAAATGTGCCTAAACCTGCATTTTAGCAAAACATAACTATACATATAGTTAATTACAGTTTCCAGCTGAAATTAACATTAGAGGCAGTAAAACATCAACAACTTTAACTGAAATTATAATTACAGGGGCAGATTTTTGATTATTAAAGGCATCTTTTTGCGTGGTTCCTTGCACAGTCCTATGTTATGACTTCAAAACGGCTACCATAGTTAATGATTTACAAACTATTACAATTTTATGGTTGCATCACATAACCAGCTCCATATGTATGGCTTTTCTGATGTGGTAAAGTTGCTTGGTAGCGCACCAGGTACAACGTACGGAGCACTCGGGTATGAGTCTGTGAAACATGTAATAATAAAACAGATCAAAGACTTCAGCAATCTGAAATGGCATGGTTGCTTCAGCTAATACATTTTTTTATCTCACATAACAGTTAAGTTTAGGGAAGGGTTTAATGTAAGGGATATATTATTTTCAAAAGCAATGGAGCATTAACCTTTTAGCGCCATTCACCAGACATTTCATTTCTGAACTGTCACAATTATGTACAACCAACATAATAAAATTCACCTGTTTAGTTGTTAAATGTGCAAGAAGCTGCATAACAATTTTACGGGAATGTCACCACAGGCACGTTTTTTCAGTGATTGGGTTGAAATTATCTGAGCTTTGCTTGTCACAATAATTTAATAGTACTGTACTCTTACTGTATGACAACAGTTGTCTCTCTTTTTTTCTAGTAAATTTCAGGAAAAACATTTTGAGATAAATACTAAATGAACTCCATTAAAGGGATAGTTCACCAAAATAAGAATTCATTTATTCATTGTTATAAAATATTCAATAATCATTGATGTTTATTATAATTTATCCTCAAACCTGGCATGTCATGTCATCATGAATGGACCACGTATTTGACTTAAGTAGTTTTTTATGTGATTGTTGGAGCTCGGATGAGTCTGTCTGCTCTCACTTTAATTCCCTTTTATTCTGTTTTTGGAGTGAACTGTTCCTTTAAGTCTCTGAGCTATGAAAGTGAAACTTATGAGCAATAAAATATCCCCATGAGTGAGCAGGTTCCACAGCCCAAAAACTCACATATGTATACGAACATTCCAACACTTGCTCATATAACCCATAAATTGAAGGCAAACTGAGGAGAACTGAAAGACAGGTGAGGGAACTGTCTAACAATGTGCATGGTCTGTTAACCAACTTAAACATTAAGTTGATATTTCTACTGTTGTCAACTAAGAATGTTTAGAGATAGTTAGTGAATTCTTTTAATCAAGTCAGTCTTCTTTAAACAGGTTTGGTGATCTATTGGCAATCAGTGTCAGTAAGTCTTTAACTACAGTGTTTGTTTTCAGTAGAAGGAGTTTGACAAGCCCGGTGCCTGATCAATGGTCCTAGAGGGCCGTCCCATCACACTGACCTATGGCAATTCTTGTATACTGTAGATTATCCAACAAGAACACTAAGACAACACTCGTACTGATGTGATGGCCACTGTAAAACTTCACCAAATTGGCCTTTTTCTGTGTGTTGAAAGTGAATACTTTGAGAAGTTTAAATGCATAATAGTCTGTGGTTCTTCACAGGTCACCTCACAGGAGCATAGCCTTTTGCCTGCCTTTGAGGCACGGCTGGCCTAACCCAGCCTTAAACAATTAGTAGTGACAGGAAACATTTTACATTGACAGAAAGCACCTCAGTTAGTGTGTTGAAAACTCCTGAGGAACATTGACCAGTGGGTCAGTCTCAAGTCTCATGGACATAAGGATTGAAACACTTGAAAATTAGGGGAGGAAATCAGCAGGGACTTGTCGATAGAGTATATAATTTATGTTTAGTGTAAATTGTGAATCTTTTACACTTTTCTTTCTTATTTATTTCTTATTTATCTGGAACACACGTTGTGCTTTGTGAGTTTATATTTATAGGTCAGTCTGAGGTTGTGTTTAGATAAAGAGAAAGAATTAAGTATGCATGACCTCCACAATATATTTTAAGGTGCAGTCAAGTTAGCAAATGTTCGCAAAAAAAGTCCACTGTCTGTTGTCAACAGTGTAATAATGTAAGAAACACAGCTCACGAAGAAGTCACTTTCAAACCAAGCAGATCTGCGTGACCAACTTGAGCCCATTGTGAAATCTGTTGATTCCTATTGAAGTGATTGGATTTGGTGTTTGAAAATTCATAGATATACGGTAAATTTACACAACTTTACACTGTGTCCAAAATTGCATAATTTCTGAGAAGGTACTTCTTTTGAATAAGTAATTACTTTATGACATTCTATATAGTATGAATGTGCGTAGTGCGAATGAAATCTGAACGTACTACATGGTCATGTGACCAACCAGCGTCAGTTGCGTCACTTCACAGCTGTTCACAAGCCCTGTCCCTTGGCCTCATGGGATAGTAAAGCATCCTTTAGATGCACATTTCAGAAGAAGAAAGTCATCCGGTTACTTTTTGCCTATTTTTAAGAATACTATGCATACTACTCTTTTCACATACTAGGAAGTAGGCATATTTAGATGCCGGGTTAGTAAATTCTCCAAAAATATTAAGTCACAACTAAAAATAAAAAGTCTTGGCATTGTAATAACGACATAGTATTGTGAGGTAAAACATCATAATACTTTATGCTGTTTTGCTTAGCATAAAGAACAGCATAATTAAATAGGTTTTCCCAAGTGATATACTTGCTGAACTCAGCATTTTTCAGTATTTTTACTGCATGTGATCTGTAAGTGCCCTGTGTCCGCTGAATATATCTTATCCGTGCAATGTTGGACTCTAGGGAAGCATTCGCCCCCGTTTCCCTCTGGGGAGCCCCTTCATTTACCCAGCAGTGCTGTGGGCTAAATGAGAGCCACATGTACCCTGCTACCGTGGATCACAAATGAAGTGTTCTTCCGGTGGGTGACCTCTGACCTCGCCAGACGCTCCTTTGGGCCGGCCTGAGCAGTGCCCAGCAGGCCTCACTGGCCTGTTCCCACTCAGCACCTGGGCCTGCACCTTAGACCTGCTTCACATACTTCAACACGTTCATATACACACGGCACATGTAGACCAGCTTACTCATACACACGCAGACCAGTACACACACTCCTGTTCTCAGCAACATCCAGCGGAGATCTGTTCCTCTCTCTACACACCGCCACTTATAAACACCCGGTCCAGCTGCGTCCAGCTCTCATATATGTTACACCACTGCTCTGCCACATGTGTGCCTTCTGAACCTAAAGATCCTATTAATGGTCTTTCATTGTTTCCCACACACTTCAACAGTCTGCATTCAGTGACACACACATTGGATTTAAAGGGAGCAGGCATTTTGTGATTGCCCAGTTACAGAAATGCAAAATCTTGTTTTTTGGACTCTTGCAGTAAAGATTGCAATGAATTATGAATGTATTAAATTGTTTACTGGTTATTTACTTTTAACAATAATGCTGTTTTATGTATACACTACTGTTCAAAAGTTTGGAGTGAGTATGATTTTTAAATGTTTTTGAAAAAAAAGTATCTTCTGCTATCCAAGGCTGCATTTATTTGATCAAAAATGTGTTAAAACATTGTGAAATATTATTACAATTTAAAATAACTGTTTTCTATATGAGTATTAATTATTTTTTTTATTTATTCCTTATAGCTGAATTTTCAGCATCATTACTCTAGTCTTCAGTGTCACATGATCCTTCAGAAATCAGCTTAATATGCTGATTTGCTGCCCAAGAAACATTTCTTATGATTGCTAAAGTTGTGCTGCTTAATAAATAGCATTTTTTTTAAATACAAATCTTTCGTAACGTTATAAATGTCTGTAATGTCACTTTTGATCAATTTAATGCATCCTTGCTGAATAAAAGTATTAATTTAAAAAAAAAAAAAAATCATACTCCAAATAACTCAGGGTAATGATATTATCGCCCAACAATATTTTCTACACCTAAACATAAACCTTATGCAAATCTGTGTAAAAATCAGTGTTCAACCGGTTTCACTATATTAGTAAGGACATTTTTTGGACCTCACAAGTACAGTTCAAACTTTACACAGCACACACATGTTGGGAAGTATTATATAGATAATATAGATAATAATTAAATAATAAAAAAAACAAATATACATTTGATTGATTGGTTGATTTTTTTTTTAATTCTTCCTTCATTGATGAAAAAACACAAATTGTTTCATGGGATTGATTAGTATTATTTTTATTTATTTTTTTGGTCTGAATGGTGTATGGTCATATCAAAGTGTACAGACAGAAAATAGTGCCATGGATGTTTTTGTCCGTCTGCAATAGTTTCCTCCCCTGGGCTAAGGCTTGATAAATTGCTTCCCTCTCCACACTGTAGTCCAAGAGGAAAGCCAACACACACAAACACTAGTATGCACTTCCACAGGCTCATGAAATGAACTATAAATGCATCATCAGATAATGAAAAGTGTCACAGCAGTCTTAACAGAAAGGATCTTTCTTTGAATGATCAAGCAGCTGTCAGGTTTTTACCGCTAATCCTCTGCAATGAAAAATGTACAGTTTTTTTTTTTCACAGCGGAATGGTGCTCTGTGAAGGAAGTGAACTTGTTATTTGATTTGATTTAAACCAGAGCGTTCTCCACAATCGACTCTGAAGTCAAGCATGAGATAAGGATTTTCAGCCAGCACCTTCATCTGTGAAACCATATGTTTCATGCATGCGTGGGCCTCTTAATGAACATCTTTTTTAATCAGACATGTGGTACTATTTAGTGTTCATGCTGGCAGTAAATGCTTAGTATTAAATGCACTGAAATGATCTTACTGAAATATAAGTCATGATTAGTAATGACTTGAACTGAATTGACTTTCACACTGAAAAAATAAAACACTTGTATATAAACACCCTTAATAAAGATAGTTTTTATTGAGATAAAATGTGTAAGATGATCAGACTATTGTAAAATATTCATATAATTAAGTTTTTTTGTTATTCTTTTAAGCATAAACCACACTAAATTTATACTTAAAACAAGAAAAAATTTGGGTTATAAAGTTAGCTTAATTTGAGATTTTCTGAAAAACTGTTTTATTACCTATATTTCTTCTGGAGTAAATGTGTCTTGTTTTAAGGGCGTTCATATTTTATTTTTACTGGGAAAATATACATTAAAATGATTTTCAATTAAAAATGGAAAGCCATTAAATAAAAGAAACATGTCATGATATTAAAAAAGGTTTTCTGGGGTCCAAAGAAAATTCTGTTGTGAACGCATTTGATGGTGTTTGCGTTTGTGGAATGCTTCTTTGGAGTGTTTTCCTGCTGCTACCTTTGAGCCTTGCCACAATGAAATTTAATGCTGGATCACAAAGTTCCTCAGTAAATTCTTTTCACTATTCAATATTGAAATTGTAAAAGCAGACTGAATTTCATTATGGCTTGGCAGGTTGTTGTGTTCTTCTTAATCAGTATTGTTGACTGGCTCTTTCTTTATTCTGTACCCACATTTCTCTCACCCCTTTTTCAGGGTCCACCTGGACGAGCAGGCTTTCCGGTAACTGTCTCATAACGTGTCCTATTGTCTGTCCATCTGTCTGTTTGGTTTTCTTGCACTTTGCCTTTCTTTAGTAGTGTCTTTAAGAAGCTGTATCCAAACAATTCAACCTGAAACTTCAATATGAAAAATACTTAATCATGTATTTTGCAGTATGTCATATATACAGCTTCTTTATTTGGACACACTGAGACCCCCTTTTAACCAAAGGACTGAGGATATACAACCAATGTATGTACAGTAGTATATGTAGCTTATTTTCTTCAAAAGCTATTTTAATATGACCAGTGGAGTCCAAAAGCCTACAGTATATGACTACATTGAAAATTTAATTTAGGAATAAAAAAAAAAAAAAAGAAAAGTTATGATGTAAAATGGAGAAGTGTTGCAGATGTTTTTATGACATTGTTCTTGTAATCTCAAATGCTCTTGCATCCATTGAAACTCAAGAGGCTCTTTAGATATAAAGAACACGATCATCAGGTTTCAGTCCATAGTTATGCTTGTAATATGATTTGTAATGGAAAAAGCATTAAATGAGGAAGGAATCCAAAGTGGTCTCAGACTTTTAGACCCCACTGAACATCCCCCTAAACCAGATAAGCTAAGCTAGGCTTAATGTAACGAGTCTTTTAGCTAGGCTCAGTGGACGAGTCTCTATTTCCTTCAAGTTAGCACATTGTATTTTATACTTGATTGTATTTTCTCAGGCCCTTCGATCTCTGTCTGGATCCACTCTTCCAAATTTCTCCTATAATTCTAATATTACTGACCAAAACTCAAACACATCTGTCTTTCATCATGGCATACTAGAAGAATCCCATCTAATGTGAACTCTAGTCCTACCTGCCAATTATACCCTACAAACCCCCATCACTCATGACAGCTATTCTTGTGAAACTTTGCCATAAAATAATTTTTGCGTACTTTTTGTTTAAATTGTTGACAGGTCTGGTCAAAGTGTGGATGTGATCCCTGCCAAAGCTTTTGATTGATTGCATTGTCAGGAAATGAAATGAAATGTTATATTTTCTTAGGATAGGGAAGGGTGGCAAGCGTGTTACACAAAATGTGTCCATTAGATTAGTTCTTCAAAAAATATTGATATTGGCGTTCACGCTCCATTGAACTATTAAGGGATGCTTGTGGTTTGTGTATTTAAGCTTTACTGCTCATTCACATGTATGTATGATTATTTAACACTTCTGATTTGTAGTTAAGTACTTTAGGGCTCATTTGGAGAAGTCTGGAGTTTTTAGTGTACTTCATCAAGCTATTTCTAATCTAAAGCTCTAGATGATTTTACATAGATTCTATTATAGAAAGATTCTCTTTCACAATGACTCCTTTGAATACTGGCAGTACTGTATGACTTTTATAGTGTGGCTTATACTGTGTATTGCACTTAATTTGAGGATAACTATGATATTAAATAAATTATTTAAAACTTTTTTTTATATATATATAAAATAATGCATATAATCATTAAATATCAACATACTTCTTAAACAGTGTACAGTATAAGCCATATTGTGGTAACTAATTAATGCCATAAAGCAGTATTAAGTTATCTCAAATCAGCACCTTGGACAGAGCCAAGAGAATTCAGTCAAGTGACTTTCCTCTTGGGACATTCAGCAGCAGGCAGTGAATTAACTCTGAAGGTCAAACTAAATGAACACTTCTAATATGGGAACCTTTATCTTAATAGCTTTAGAGCTTAGTAAAACAACTACACACCAGAAAAGCTACAGTTCATGAGCACATTCATTGTTTTAGCAAATGTTTTGTTGACTTCTGATGAGTTATGGGGGCTTAGCCAACCCGCCCCTTAGCCCGCCCCCCCTTTTCCATTACGTGTTACTCAAGTGAGTCGTCAGCAAGCTGTCAACGCTCCCAGACCTTCTAATACACTGACCTGCAACGTTAGGAATGCAAATAAAAACAGCTGTAGGAATGGACGGCCTTGCATAATAAGTCACTTCAACGTCGCAGGAGTTTATAGCCGTGTTAAATAGCACAAAATGTTTGGAAATTCATAGGTCCAGGAGTATAAATTAATCCTTAAGACCAATTGTTATATCAAGATCTCAGGTTTCTACCCACATATTTCCATATCTTCGTATTTTCGCCTTAATTAAAAAAATTGGTCTAATTTTTAAGTAGGGATAGGATAGCTATGATTATGATAGAATGGGATTCATAGTTTTTAAAGGGATAGTTCACCCGAATATGAAAATTCTGCTGTTTTTAAGACTTTAAGGCTTTCTAAACCTTTCCATGGAACTTAAAAGGAGAACATTCCGTTGTTAATCCCAATGTTCATTATACGTGTATGGTGCTTTTCTGTCATTTTTCAAGTTTGAAGGTTTCAGCTTTTGTTCATTATAACTGCATGGAAAGCAGCATGGAAAAGAATCCTCCGATTTTTTCCCCTTTTGTCTTCAGAGGGAGAAAGGGAATCATGTGGGTTTAAAGTGACATATGGGTGAATAAATGATGATAGGATTTTCATTTTTTAGTGAACTATTCCTTTAAACTCTTCCAATAGGAAACAAACTGTCATGCTTCCACACTGCTGTCTCTTTCAGTCACTTCATCATCTGTCATATGGTCAGCTAGCAAACGTCATCTTATGCAAGAACCTTGATTATGAAATGGGCCTTAATACAAAATATGCTGCATTAACCCCATGCTTTCATTGATATCATGTAACCACTGGTGATGCTTGCTGTCTGACCACTGCACATTCATCTTCAAATTCTTGAGTAGCTGACTTCAAGCCAGTATTTTGCATGTCTGCATCATCACCTTTCAATTTAACAGTACAGTAGGTGAATGCTTAGTAATATAGACATTTAGTTAGAATCACATTGGCCAGCTTAACTTCACTAACTCTTCATAGCCATACCATGTGAATATGCGGCTGAATGCCACTTAGTCACTAGCGGTAATAACTCTAGACTGTAGAGATTCAGTCTGTCAGATTTATTGTTCCTGATTTTCCTTCTTGACTTTGCATTGACCATTAGGGAGACAAAGGATCAATGGGCATTCCTGGAAGAATGGTGAGTGTTTTGATGATATGCACTAAGCCCAACCAGCTAGTCTGTAGTATATGGCTGTAGTCTTAATTGCTCATCAGTGCTTAGTGTCATGCCATTGACAACATTTATAACTGAACATTTCTAGCTGTAACTCTATGACACCTTTGTATTTATGCCAAAAGTCACGTTGATAATATAAGGTCAGACTGAACTGAAGAGTAATGTATGTTATATATATAACGTTCAGTATCCGTGGTTAGTATCACTTCCTAATTTATTTTGACCTGTTTTAGCTTGCACTGTGAATGTAGCTTTCACAAGCTTTCATATGAATTTCTTCCAAACGTTTAATGTAGCGTTTCAGCTTTTCAGCACAACTATATGATATAAACCAAAAACTATAGCTTATTTATTAAGCCAGAAAATGGTTCCCATTTCATCACCGCCATTGATAGTTAACAAAATGTCTGACTGTGAAGTCTGACATATTTCACAGCCCCCCTGTCACATTTGAACAAGGGCTGAAAACCAGAGTTCTTTCTGGCTGCATTTGATGAGAAACTCTCTCTCCTTATAACTCAATTTGTCTTGGCTGCTCAGTCATGTGAAAATGCTTTACTTGTTGAACTTTAAATAGAAAATAGACCTCAAAGAAGCCCTTTTGCTTATCAGTTACACTCTACATGCTGAGAAGTCAAAATGTGCAGCCAAACCTCGAGGAGATCTTGGAAGAAACATTTTGGATATATATCCTCAGAGAGACAATACATACATATTCAAAATGAGAGAAACAGATTGGAAAACCACAGACAGTTGTGAGCTCTGTTTTACCTCCTCATTCGTAAGATTTGTGGATTTGGAACTGGCCATTTTTCAGATTAGCGCAATGCATGATATGTCGCGAAAGAAATCAGGATCGACCAAAATCCGCATAGTCATATAGATGTCCCCCTGGAGCGTAGCAGCTACTCCTCATTAAACATTTTTAGCAAGAAACCGATAAAACTGCATTGTCCTCAAAGGAGACATTCCAGACTCTTGACCCTTGTATGGTTGCATACTCTAAGCTCACCCTAATGCTTTCTCTTGAAAAACAATCCCTACCTAAAAGCAGGTTTCAGCAGTGTTCAGCTCAAACTGTGAGCCCCAAGCAGAGCTTTCCATATTTCACCCAGTGTAAAGCTACATTGTGCTCCTTTAGATTCTCACAGGAAGCGTTTTTTTCATCCTTCATGGCTTATCCTTCCCCCCTCCAACCTCCTCCACTGACCAGTCTGTCTGTGAGAAAAGTTAGTAGCCCCCTCATCTACTATCCATTACTCCCCACAGGCCAGCAGTGTAACACTCCAATGCTTCCGTTCCCCTGTAGCCTCCACCCCTCAACAACCCAAAATGCTCCAGTACATCAGTGTGTCCCATTCTCCCGACCTCCAAACGTCTCAGGCTGCTGCATGCATGTGTCCTCTCAGAACCTCGCTAACCCAGGTTCCTCTCTCTGTCTCTCTCCTTCTCACTGTGCATGTGACTGTGTCTGCTGTGACTGACCAGGGCTTAAAGGGAAACCTGGGGGAGAAGGTAAGTGCAGGATGTCGGCCTGCATGTGCAGAATTGCGACTCTCTCTCACTGTGGGTGGCTGTGTTGATGCTGGTGGGGGTGGGGGTGGGGGTGGGGGGGGCCCGAACCTATTGCACAAAGTGCGCAGGTATCGTGATTTATATCAGGAAGGCTTTGGGCTTTATTTTGAAAGGCCTTGGGGGTCACATTCGGAAGACGTTTCCCACAATGCTTGGATTACCTGTGTTTATTCTTGGAGCGCTCTGAAGTTTTAAGACTCCCCACTCTAGACAAAGAGATGTTTGGAATGGAGCAGCTTACGAAACCCTACCACTTCAAGATGCGTCCAAAACTATCTAAAAGTTATGTAGACACTGGATGTGTCCTCGAGCCTGCATTTGGTACGAGTGAGCACTCTATACTGGATTTAGTACATTGAGCTTCAGTTCCTGTTGTGGCAAATGTGGTTTGAGCCGTTCTTAAACCAGCCCCTTTTTGCAGCTGCTCTCAGTGTTTGTACAAGCCAGCAGTTCTGCGGCCTCCCTTCATCAAGCTGGAATGATATGTAATGTCTGAGGCCGAACAAGGAGAAACATGTTCCTCATCCTTCACCATCACAGAAAAGTAGTGAAACTTCTGGATGGTTACCCTCACTTGCCAGCAAAACACTGGGGCTCTAAAGAACTTGGAAAGGAAATAAAAAATAGCGATGTGACCACCGAGCTGACAAGTAGAGAAGCAGACGATATACGACCTTGGAAAGACCCACCAGATTCTCGTCCAGAATAATCAGTGGGCTTCCCTCGTTGTTTCAGGGGTTTACTTTTTATCCCCTATTTTTAAGTGTGGTCATGTTTTACCTTCCAGCAAGGGCTTCAAGTCTTGACCCAACAAATTTTGGGTGAAGAACTTCATGTCATTAGATATCAAAACAAACCCCCTCAAGATGAATGGGCATGCGAGCCCTGAAACTGGCAGCCTTAGCGCTTCAGTTCTCAAGCAAATTAATTCAGTTGAATCGTAATTGGTTGCGTTGGAACGCTCAAGCCGAAAATCAGGCAAATTGGTGATTGATTGGTTGAACTTTGCAAGAACTGCAGAACTTGAGACTGTGTATTCTTTACACAGAAAGGATTACTTGCTGACCGAAATTAAATCTGTGAAGATCGTATCATTCATTAGTAAGTCCAATCCTTAAATATCAGCAGAATTTGCTCCTGCTTTGGCTGATTGTATTTGGACTCTTTGTCCTGTACCCGTTCCTAGCTGCCAAATTCTTGTAATGTAAGCCTGTTCAAAGGGATATCTCTAGATCTTCAGTTGTCCTGTTGCACAGATCTCTGCAAGATTCTGTGGGTAACAATAAACCTTGGGGGCAAAGCTTAGGAGTCCTTTCCTTCTCCACAACCTGAAAATCCGTTTCGTACGTCACCCCTTTCACGCCCTAGTAACCTTTGTAGGCAATTCAAAAAAGTGCTAAAACAAATACATCTCTATCCTGTGATAAATTGGGCATAGAACCAGATAAATTTAAAATTGTCCACAATTTGATGGATGGCTAGGTCATCAAAGGTGTCTTCCTGATAGGGTTTCACATGAGAGAGCTAATTAGGGAAAGTGCTGGAAACCCGAGAGCTTTCCTGTCTGACCACAGAGCGTTGTGGGATTGCGCTTGGATGTTTGGTGTAGCGCTGCGGACAGGCCGACACCGTGCAAATCACCTAGTTTGCGCCAGATAACCAGCCCGCTGGGCCGTTTGCTGTTTCCTCAGCAGTGCTCCCCGACCCTCTCAACTCGCTGTCAAGACGTAAACTACGACCCTGAAACGAGAACCAGGGTCTGCTGACATTTTACTTACAGACCGAAGTACCGTGTTCACCTCTGAGCCACATGCAAGCGCTCTCCGTGAGGCGGCTTAGCAAAAGAGTTATGTTAAACAGATGCTACAGGGTGTTTCAGAAAAGGTTTTTCTATTCTGCAGATACAATATATTCACTTATACGTTTGGCTTTGTGTACTAGGTGTAGTTTAGTGGACATCATTCTGTTTCTTTCCTGTCAGTTCCTCTCCTCACTGTCTTTCTACCTCTCTATCTGTCCGTAGGGAGCGCCAGGAGAGCCAGGTCTGTCTATCATTGGCCCACGAGGACCTCCTGTAAGTGTTTGCTCTGTCACTGCTAAAACTCTTTATCATCTCCTTCTAATGTCAGGTTAGATACAGGTCATAGTGCAGCAGGCAGTGATCATACTCCAGAGTAGATACAGGTCATAGTGCAGATTTGAGAAGCTTTTGGCCTCAAACCTTTTATGATTCCAGGGGTTCTTGGCAAAGGTTTCTTCTATTGTTTTTCTTCCTGCACTTAACTTACAGACCACCCCAAAATGAGCGTGGTGTAAGATAGATAAGCAGATCAGCGTCATCCAGCACACTACTGTATGTGGAGCAAATCCAACAAATCTCTGCTAATCAAGACCCGATCTCTAATATGCACGAACAGGACGGGAATCCCTCAGCAGCTTGTATGGAAGCACTTACACTTCATCAGAGTATTTCGGGGCTGCGACTCCCACGTAATGACCCCCATTTGGAATCTCATCTTCATTAGCTAGAAGGAATGAAAACATCCCAGCCCTTGTCATTATAATCCAGACATTAGAGGTGCAGATTGCACTGTATCTGTTAATGAGTGGTCAGCCATCAGGCGAAATGGGGCTTGTCCCCAAACTGGCACTCTTTCCCTTTCCACGCATTCCACTCAGTAAGACAAAAACGCAATGTAATGCCGTCAGAAGTCCAATTTCCTTGCTGATTATGCCGTGCATAGCCTGTGGTTTCCCCATTTATCCCAACACACTCTTTATGGGAGGGCCTTCAGACTGTATAGACATCTGTTTTTCTGCTTGCTGATTATACACTTCTCTATACCTCTGACCCATCACCTCTAATAAGGCGTCAGGAGTGGACATCAGGCATAGAGAACAGGGAGAAGTTTCATTGCAGGGAATCTCTTCAGCAGGTGAGCTGAGAGCATAGGCTTTGTCCTCACCTCCAAAAGGGTCACAGAGGTTGATTTGAGGCAGAAGTGTGGAGAGGCCAGCGGAAATGACCAGTTTCTTTCTCACACATATGTGAGGCAGTTAGGGAATAGACAAGAGGGATCATTATATAATGTATTGAGTTGTCATTAGATCTACAGTTACTGTCCTGGCTGATCAGGCAGGGGACATGGTTTCATATCTTAAAACTGAAAGTACAACAAAATACAAGCTATGTAGTTTGACAGGTCTAAAAAATACATTTTGCTAAATCCATTATTTTTTTTCTTTGGATCGATTAGCATTCCTGGACCCCAGTTTGAAAACCCCTGTCTTAGGTTGTCAAGTATCTTTTGTCATGTTTTGTTCAAGATACACTTTGAAAAATTGTGTCTGTCCTGAAAATAACTGAAAAGTAATTTTTAATATGGGTTTAATTTCCAAGATCAGACTGCAGTCAGGAAATTGATGTTGTATCACTCCTGAAGAATGTTATGTATTGCGGCCATAGTTGATTTTTGGTTTAGAGGAGTTCTTTTCAGGAGACTAGGCTTATTTTCTGTTACTTTTTATAACACTTTCATGCCAACAAAATGAATGTTGTCAGTTCTGTTTCGGGTGATTCTGAGGGGGCACATGCTGCTACTTCCATTACTCCAGACCTTTAGGTTCCCAAGGCAGAGAAAATCAACCACGTTCCAATAACTACCTGAGACCCAGACACACAATCCCCTTCATTAGCTCAGTTCACCTCTTCCTTGTAATTTTCTCTCAGGTCGCTCCAACGCAGTCCTTTTTTGCCAGGCATATTGAATGACTTCCTCTTTTCCCAAGGGCTACAAAAGTTTTTTTCAGGAAAGCAAACTTGGTATTGTTCACAGGAGAATGTAGCACTAATCATTACTGACATTTACTTATTTAATTTGTTAGCCTTGTCTCATTGGCTCTCACATACTGAATAAGAACAACTCTTTAATGTTTTTCAGTTTGTTCTTTCCCGTGTTGAATTTCAGTCGGTGTCCCACAGTTTTTAGAGCTTTATTTGTCTTTGTCTCCTCATCCCACACAAAGTGCTTCCTACAGAGCAGGAAGGCTCCTGTCCTTCAACCTCAATTACGACACAACTGAGTTTGGAGGAACAATACTGCGTCTCTCAACACAGACCTCCTTTCATCGAGCTCACGTAATCCTCATGTTTTTCGTATAGAAAATAACTCCTCTTCTTTTTTCTTTCTGTCTCCCCTCAGGGACAACCCGGTACTAGAGGATTTCCAGGCTTTCCGGTAAGTGAATTTTGTCTGAAGCCAATTGGACAAACTTGTGTAGAGTTTATGTGTGAGTTTATAAAAGCCATCAATTAGCCCCTGCTTCTGTGGCCCCTTATTTAATGGATGCATGTGAAAATGACTCAAGGAAGTGAGAAAAAACGTACAGATTTATGCAGCTGTCATTCTAGAAGTTGGATAATCTGAGATTATATAAGCACTGTAAGGTTTAAAAATGTCCAAGGACCCTTTCTATGGGCATTCTACAGGATGATAAAGTCCTTTAAGGTGCTTATTCTAGTGAGTCAGTATGCTTCACCATGCTTTGGCCTGACCTTCAAGGAAATAAATATTTTCCATAAACATTGTCATATTAGCTAGTCTAGACAGGAGAATTGGAGCTGTTTTGTGCCTTCACAGTGTCGCCAATCTGTTCTCCCATTTTTTTTTCCAGGGCCCCATTGGCTTGGACGGGAAATCCGTGAGTTTTGCTTCATTCCTTACAAATGTTTGAGTAATTGATGCTCGCACAGGTTTGGAACCTCCGAACCCTTGTACCAAATTATTCAGCAGTAATTGATAATTGGTCATTTTGGCAATGAAGAGGATAATTATGGTAATAATAATTATGCTAATTATTGTAATAAATTCACTGTTGTCGCCATAATGACATAATATATAAAGAGTATATAAAGAATGGAGTGATTTGTACTACCTAAAAAGATTAAAGAGAATGGATATTTTTCCTTTGCCAAACTTTTTTTTTTACTTCACAGGGAGAGAATGGTCCAAAGGGTGATATGGTAAGCAATTTCATTACCATTTTAAAGTTTCCCTATTATGGGTTATGAAAGGTTCATATTTTGGTTTGGGAGACCCCAACAACAGGTTGACATGCATGCAAGGTCAAAGACACTTTCATTGTCTTATAATATGCATTTATTTTTACCTTATTTGCTCAACGACTCCCAAACGATTCGTTTCACTATTCATTCATTCAAGCCCTCCTTTGTGTGATGCTAATGGGTAAGCGTGCTGCTTTGTGTACAGTGTTACCGGGGAAACCGCTATTTTTACCGCTCCAAAAGCGGCACCTATTGGCAAAGAATGAATTTACATTTTCATTCAGACCAACCTGAAAAGACCATGCTAATGTTTCATGTTAACGTCAACATGAAACGGCTTGGGATTTGTTTTAAAAACGACTCGTTTCAATGATTCAGAGTCGACTCTTTCTTTTGAGAGACAATAACTTTATACACGGTGCACTTTCAGATTTAAAACTTTGCAGGATGTTTTTAATTCACTTAGAGCTGTGTTACACACTGCGTGAAAGGTAATTTTCAAAAATCCATAATAGGGGCACTTTAACATTTTTAGCCAGAGGTGCTGGCTTTAGAGGTGCAGTGCAAAAACAATTTCCAATGAATGTGATCTTAAGAAAATACATAACCTTGGCTGGAATTAATTGACGTGTTAAAATACAAATCTAAATACTTTTAGATTAAAAGGACACACATAATGAGATCTGTCATGTTTGCTTTCACTAATGAAATACTGTTGGAATAAAAACCATCTGTCATAAAGAGAAATATGTAAAAAAGTAAAACATATCATAAAGAGAAATTTGTCAGTGTCTATAAAACTCACCAGTTGAGCCATTTGTTTTCAAGATGGCTTGTTACAGTGATGTTTATCTAGGCTGTAAGCATGGCCATATACATTCACAAGAACAACACTCTTGTAGTTTGATTTATGGGAAGAGTGACTAAACGGTAGTGTGTGTGTGTGTGAGTGTGTGTCTGTGTGTGTGAGAGAAAGAGAGAGAAGAGAGGCCACATACCCGTTTCATTCAGTGGGGTTTGTCAAAAGTGACTTTATGTCAATATCTGTATGACTTTGGCCGCCTGTGGTATTAAAACAAGGACATTGGGTTGGCTCTGTCCTCTTAAACTGCACTTTGAAAAATGTAGTCCACAGCTTTCTTTTACGTGATGAAAGACAATGGGCAGAGACGTTATGCTTCCAGGCTGTGTGCTTTAAACCGTTCCTTGTGAAATATAGTACAACCTCTGTGTTCTTTCTTTTATAGCATCGTGAGAAACGGCAAGCTTAGAAACTATAAAAGAGAAGCACTTTTTGAGTTGACACCTTTATAAGACAGCATCAGAGCTGAATGGCCCCTGCTGAGCTTTTGAACATGCCACATTGAGCTTTTAAAGTAATACATAGCTTATCCAAATACAACCTAAGCTGGATTTTTCATCTTTTATTGACAAGTTTCTTCTCAGATTCTTTATGCTCCACGTTTGCTTTTGTTAGTATATGGTAGTATTACAGACATTGATTTGTTAGTGTTTCTATTATGGCTCCTCTGAAGGCATTTCATCAATCTGTCTGTCAGCTCTAAGGCTGTGAGTTACATGTTTTTAGAGAGCATGGTGCATTGTAGGACATTGTTTTATTAAAAGCGGCCACTGATGCCCTCTATACAAGCACACAGCGATGCTTGTAACCTACTAAAGCTTCCTCAAGCAAAACTTAGCTTCAGCCTTGGCACTTAAAAATGTTTTAATAAAAGTTTTCTTTTTTGTTTTTCCTTTTCTAACATAAGAAATTAATTTATAAACAATTGTTGTGCTTGTTATGGCTGAGAGGTTTTGTAAACAGGAAAAGTTAATCATGGACAATCCAGTAACACTTCCATATTGTGATTCTGATTATTTCCCCAGGGTCCTCGTGGTCCTAAAGGAGTACCAGTAAGCATTTGCTTTAATATGTATTATTATATAGTCATCATTTCACAGGAGTTTTCACATGGCAGTGGAATGTTGTGCATGAATTACATTTTGGATGGACTTTAAGTTTTTGTTCAAATCTTATTTTTCAGGGTGAACCTGGTCCAAAAGGAGAGAAGGTAAAATCATGCATGAAATGCATTAAAATAGCAGCTAATTTCCTTATGATTTGTGAAATGGCCTTAGAGGACTGTGTGTGATGGATTTTTATTATTTTTTCTAGGGTGTATGTGGTGACTACACTCACAGGGTGAGTGAATGTTTTATTGAACTTATTGAGTTGATATTGTGATATCATAAACACTGTTCATTTATGTTTTAAAATAAGCTATGAAATAGGTTATCTGGTGTTGAGTGCTGGAAAATCCCAAGCATATGTTTTCATTCCAGTTTCCGTGATATTCTTCTATTTGTCAAAGTAATTTGTCATGTTTACCCTTAAAAATACATTTACAACGTGTTAGCGGTTAAATTAGAGACATTGAAATAAGGGGAAATAAGGCAGGAACAATAGATTGACAGCTTGGATGTTGTCTCAGATTGGTAGCACATGAACACATGCCAAGGCAGGGCCTCAAAGTTGATCAGCGCTCTCTCGGGGAAATCACAGTTTCATGTAAACAAGGCAATTTTACCAACAGCCTGCTGAATTGGATTTGATAAGGCTCTCTGTTAAAGGCGGCCAAGTTTCTTATGTGGTGAATAGGGGTTTTGGTAACAGCCCTGGCCTATTTAAAAGTAATTTTGGCCTTTTGAAGCTATTTTATCAATTATGTAATCTCAAAAACAGCACGCGATATAAAATAATAAAAAAATAGCCTTGGCAGTAGATGCTCCTACTGAATCTGTGTTTGGCTTGAAAAAGAAAGATCAGTAATAGCAGCAGGACACAAGCTGATAGTCTTGTTTCTAAGTATTTAATCACTGTTTTTATTGAGTAAGTGTATGAAGTATATCATACAGCTATATCACATCAAAGCAGAGCTGTTTTTCATGCATGGGAGGCAGTAGACTATTTAGAAAGCTGCTCATAAGGGTGGTCTTTTTGGGTGACTGTGTACTATAGGATCTTTGCAGTTAGGGTTAAACCCAAAGGTCACTACGCTAGACTGAAAGGATACACCCTGCAGTGGTGGAACAAAAAATGGGAATTATCACTTGAGTGTGTGTGTATGTGTGTATTTATGTATCCGTATCCATGTCCGTGTATTTGTATGTTGGGCCATTTTAAGCAGGGGCTCCCAAAGAAAACGTTGGCAGCTTTGCGCTCCAGTCAGGCTCTAATGTTGAAGGTTTGTGGGCTGTTCGCTGTCCCTCATCCCTAATACCGTGATATGTGTGTTACAGTCCTGCTGCAAAGAGAGACATAGCTGAAAACTGTGCTCTAGTTTATCCACATGCACTGTTGGAGGTGCAGAGAGGTGCCTGTTATTATAACTGATTGAAAACACTGTGGGAATTTATAATGACACATCGTAACACGCAGCTGTTCTCCTGCTTTTTCTTTGGCCTTCTCAGGGAGCTTTTATGGTTGTGGTATATCATTTTAAGGTACACTATGCAACTGTAATTTTATGCAGCATCAAAACTGCATCCAATTTTTAAATACATAAATACCATGTGTCTTTCATATTTTGATTGGCCTCCTTATGCATAGTGTACCTTAACATAATGTAACTTTCTGATAAAATTGGTGAAAAACCTTCTTCAGGGAGATAAGCTTGAAAAGCACTTGCCTTCTTGATTTGCTTGTATTTTCCTCTTACTCTAAAATTCAGCCAGTATAGATTTTCTTTATTTGCATTGTGCATTTATCAATGCAGTTTTTACTTAATATTGTTTTTTAAAATATATATAAATGTTAATATATTTATATCTTATATTTGAATTATTATTACTATATGTGTACACTACTGTTCAAGAGTTTGGGGTCAGTAAGATTTTTTTTCAAGGATGTATTAAATTGATCAAAAGTGACACTAAAGACATTTATTATGTTATAAAGATTTGTATTTTTTATAAATTCTGTTCTTTTGAACTTTCTATTATTCAAAGATTCCTGAAAATAAATGCATAATTGTTTCCACAAAAATCTCAACTGTTTTCAACATTAATAATAATAAGAAATGTTTCTTGAGCAGAAAATCAGCATCTTAGACTGATTTCTGAAAAATCATGTGACACTGAAGACTGGAGTAATGATGCTGGAAATTCAGCTTTGCATCACAGGAATAAATTACATTTTAAAATATATTACAGTAGACAACAGTTATTTTACATTGTAATAATATTTCATAATATTACTGTAAGAGACAAAAAAAGTAAAAAAAAAAAAAAAACCTTACCAACCCCAAACCTTTGAATGGTAGTGTATTTGTCATGCACAGTATGGTCAAAAAAATCTGAAAATGTGGTATTATTTTTCCATTTAAACCTGGAAATGAACAAAATGTATTTGATTGAATTAGATTTAAAATGAAAAAGAATACAAAACTGGAGCATTTTCAGTAGTCTTTAGTCCTTTTGAATGCATTTGTATGTGCAGTCCATTGCATAGAGGTATGAAATACAGGCACCTACCAAGAAGGCAAGTTGTATTTAAGGTAACATCAATTATTAGTGGTGTATCTATATGGGTCAATAACTCTTCAATCTGTACTTTGCAATGCTGCTGATCTCAACAGAAACGCCGTATTGTCAACGCCTGTGCTGGAGGACAGGCCACAGTAAGTCTGTTGCGAACCTCTCTTTGTGGCAAGACTGAATCCAGCCTGATCTACACAGCATTGCTGCAGAGTCACAGGTGCCGTCACAGTGGAAATGAAGATAGAAACATTATCACTGATAATGATAATGTTTGATATGTAAATGTTTTAATAGGACTGTCAGTCGATTATCAGAATTAATTCAATGGCATTGCATAGACTTTACAAAAAGGGGATTAGGAAGTCAATACAGTTTATATTTTATCTATGTATTATTGAACATAAATCTTTTACCAGTTTTACATATTAATTTACGATTAATTAAATAATCACAGTAAGGGAATGCATTACATTTCCAACCCTATTAATAAGAAACAGTGTAATCATATTTGTGAAAATATTTTAAACTAGCAACCCTACAGAACTCCATTCTGATGGACCCGCGACTCTGTTCAATGATGCTGAATCCTTTTGGTTCTCTCTTTCCCTTCTTCTACTTCATCTCTCTTTCTCTATGCCCTTGCCATGCTTTTTCCTCACTGTTCACTCTCTTTTTCACTTGTTTTTCTGTTTTTTCCCTTCCCCTCCTCTCCTCTTTCTGGCTCGTTTCCTTCCTTTGGTCTCCTGGTGAACTTGTTGGCCTGGTGGTTTTGTGCACCGTGGCCCACCTGTGCTTTGTGACCTCAGCAGATGTTGCCCATCACCGTCCGCAACATGCCCTCAATAAGCCCTCTAATCCTAAAGCGCCTCAAGGTACATCTCTCTCTGCCACCCTCGCACTCCTTCCCTACGGATGCCAACCTTCGTCCACCCACTGCCAGCATTCACTGAGGCCATTAACAGCTACTGAGCTCTAGACAAACATCGTAGCCAGTACTTTCATTGTCATGATATGACATGGTCCACTTGAAATACACTTATTTCATAAAATAATGTCCAATTCACAAAATGTATAGGCATATAAACTCTACCCCACAGGAAGAATTCTGTCAGGCCTTCTCTGGCTTTTCAGACATCGTCCATCTGGTTTAACTGCGCGTTAGCTCAATAAAAGTCACTAATACGTAATGGATTGTCCTTATACTGTATGTCTAGTCATATTATAATGTTGGGCAAATTTAGGGAGTGTTCAGGTATTTTTAAACTGTCATCTAAATCGTAATACTTTTATAAAGACTATTTTGTAAATAAAGCACTTAAAATACAACTACTAGAACATTTTGGATGTGAGAAATATTTTAAAGACCCCATGAAATCATAGTTTTTAGGTCATATCTGTTAACTTTGAGGCTAAATTTACAAGTAACATTTACAAACAAGTACAATTTGTTAACATTAGATAATGCATGAACAATAAACTTATTTTTTTTTACTGCATTATATAATATAGGTTAATATTAATTTATAAGCTTGCTATTGTTTTGTCAATTCATGCTTGTTAATTTTATATTAACGGATACACTTTATTTTAATGTATCCTGGTTACAGTGTAATTACACAAATAAGTACTGAGTAATATTAATTAACTGCCTGCACTTACTGTAGATTTAGGGTTTGGTTTAGTGATTCTTGTAATTATGCATAATTTACTGTTATTACTTATAATGCATTTGACCTGTAACAAGGACACATTAAAAGTGTTCCCATATTAACTGATGCTAGTTTATACAACATGCTAAAAAGGTATTCATATGTGTATATTTTACCAATATTAATAAATACAGTAAAGTATTTTTAATTTAATTTTAGATGTTGCATTCATATAGAACCTTGTTGTAAAGTGATACCGTTTCATTTTTAGCAAATATACAGGGTTCAAAAATCTTGATGACATAATCTTGCACTTATTGTCATGTCCTTTTTTTTCTTTTTTGAAGTCCAGTCAGCTTCTCTCTAAAATGAAAACTAAACTACATTCGTTAAGCTGTTTCATGGGGTGTTTATAAGCCCACAATGTACATTTATATCCTTTGTCAGTCTACAGTTACTCATCAAATCCCTTAAAAACAGTGAGCAAGACTCCTGCCATATTAACAAAACAAAACAGAAGTTTCAAAATCTGATTCTATAATCTGCACAACAACAGTCAAAAGATAACAACAGAATGAGAGAGCTTATTTGGCAGCAAAGTGAGTCTTTCCTAAAGGGAGATGTCAGCCCTCCACTTCAGCCTCTCTACCTTTACTGCCCGCTCCATGAAGTGCCCCTGGCACAGGTTGACCACGGTTGGCACCCGTTCCCCATCTTATTTCTACAGGTGTGTAGTCTGTGCGCACCGATTTAGAGTACCATGTTTGGAGACAATGGTACAGACTGTCAAAGACCACAGTGTTAGGGAAAGAACTTATAGCAGCTGATTGGCTGGGTCTTCAGTTTGGGTCGGGTTTGTGCATTGGATGGAGATCATGGAATATCTCCATTTAATGGATCTACATCTGGCCTCATAAATCAAATCTAGACAGGTCCTGTCAAGAAATAAATGGATAAAATATGTATCTGAATCTGATGGATGTGTTCCGGATTTCTCTGAGCTCCAGACTGCTACTTAACAGAGACGGCATTAAAGAAAGGCTTTTCTTTTTCACGGTATCTGCGCTATTTGTGGTTAATTAGTCTTGTACATGGTTGCCAGCATGTAGGAGGGCTTCATTTTCTGTCTATAGTAGCAGACTTGAAATGAATGCTGTTAATGGAAGGAAAATTATTCTAACTTATACAGAGTTCTCAGAGTGCAAATTAAGCCTCTTTAATGTTGAAAACAGACTTTTTAAAAAATAATTACACAGCTGAAATCTTAAATAATCAGTTCTCCTTATGGTCTCTTCTCAGGAATAGCAGGATATTGTTTAGTCCAGTCTTGTTTCCTATTTTCACGTCCCTCTTGCTGTGTAAATTCCGGACACTTTCCTGTAGATGATTTTGTTTAGTCTTCTTCTGTGCTAAAGGTCTCCTCTTGCAGAGAAGTACCCGAGATAGGTTTAAGACAGGCCATGAGTGGATCATGTAGAGCGGTGGTTTTCAACTGGTGGATCAAAAAAATGGGTTAGCATGATAAGCATAAAGCAAATAATAAAATGCAACTGTCTAGAATAGTGAAATAAATAGACTTATTAACCAATAAAAGGGAGAAAAATCTTCTTATATTTGTTGTTCATGTCAATGGCTGGATTTCTAATCAAACTCGCCTCAAAAAAACATGACCTAGACTACATGGAGTTTGAGTTCACTTACAATGAGGATAAACATGGTTTGTGCCGACCACAGTGTGTTTTGTTGTTGTTGGCTCCCAAGAGAACGAAACCATCGAACTCAATTTTGTACAACAAACAATTTTGGGTCGCCATTTGATTTCCAATTTTAAATTGGGTCTTGAAATAAAACCAGTTGAGAACCACTGATGCAGACCTTACTGAAGAAGATCTGTGAGGCCACAAGCAATATTATTGGGTTTGCCTTAAAAGCATTAAGTGTAAATGTGTACTTTTTCCAAACTTTTTCCCAAATTTATAAAAAAAAAAAAATGTTTTCCAAACATGGTACTCTATAAACTCGATTAACCACATCAATCATCTCATTCTGACTTTCAACTCAACCTTCAGGCCTGGGTTCCTCTCAGCTTCAAATCCACTGTTTCACCAGTAAATAAGTATTAATTTTTTTTTTTTTTTTCTAAATATAAATTTAGAAAGGATTTTGAGTATAATAATCATAATCATATCTAATTATTGTAAATTACTGGATTTGAATCAGAGTGGACCCTGCCTCTGTTGTTATGAATTGTACCTTATATCCAAATGACTTCTTTATCTCAGATGCTAACTTCCTGTCTCTCAGCAGGGCGAGCCCGGAGCGCAAGGACCACCGGGCCCTCCTGGCCCTCCAGGGACTCCTGGGCTAACTGGTGCTAGTGGGCCCCCGGTAAGTCACTGAAAATCATCTGCATCATGAAAGGTTTTCTACAAAACTCATGCTCATTGTTAATTTAAATATGTTACATGGTTTTCTGGAATAAATTATTCTGATTGTTCATTTATGGGATTATGCAGTCAAATATTTTTGGTATAATAACCATTATACTGTATAATTGTATAAGTCATTGTCCCAGGCCATTGTCTCAGGCCATAATATTGTGGCCTCTTTTTTTCTCTCACATAATTAAATGTATGCATGTATGTATGCATGTATTTATTTAATATTTATTTATTTTTACCCTTTTGTGTCGTGTGATTATGGCTACACATTCTTGCATTTCTGTTTTTATCATTTGCACTTTTGCATTTGTTGTTGTTGTTTTTTTTGTGTGTGTTTTAACTATCTAGCTTCTCATTTTGGGCATAGGGTAAACCCGGAGAACCTGGAAAACCTGGGAAAGACCCAAGAGTGAGTGTTTGAATACATGCGTTTTCTTCTTTGCCTTTCTAATACAGATACTCAACATTAAGTAAAATAAACTCGGAAGTCTGTAATGCTCCATATGACAATGTAAATTTCAAGCTGAAAGTATGTTTGACACAGATTCTTGATATTATTTGACATGAAATCAGAATCTGTAATGCTCCATATGACAGTTTAAGCTTCAAACTGAAAGTGTTTCTATTTCTTTCACTTGTAGATGATACCGGGGCTGAAGGTAAGCTTGAAAAGCACACAGCTGTCCAGCTGCTCTGCAATGATAGTATTTTCCACAGGCGAGTCATAAACAGGCTCACATGAAGTTCACACACAGTTCAACAGCCTACAGGGTGGGTCTGCTCTGTCGTTGTGAGTACAGAAGGGGTGGATACGCCATAATTGATTATCCGTGTTGCTGTTTGATAAGTATGTATTTCCCCTGATGCGTTAATTGCCACTGAGTTTAGATTGGGGAATTGGAATTGTACTACATTTAGAAGCACTAGTCCCTTATAGAAGCACATTTCAGCTCTCTATAAAGATTGTCTGCCAGTCTATATAACAGCTGTAACTAGAGGCTTTCTCCTTTGGACACGAAGTTCCCAATAAAGGAATACCGAACTGCTTATTGTCCGTTTTACAACTGGATAGCTCAGAGTATTTGAAACAAATAAAAAGGCTTTTTGATAAAAGCCAAAGAGGTTTGAGGTCTTTGATTGTTTTTGCTTTTTTATAGGGTGAACCCGGTGTACCTGGACAAAAGGTGAGTGTGTCTATCAAAGTACGTGAGCAGACGTTTATTTTATCCGAAAGGCCATTAATCAAATCCTTCATTTAAGGACTAGAAATTTGGCACTGCTGTTGATTGCTTAAACAAAACGGTTAGAAACGGATCCTTCTTCTCAGAGGAACCTTCAGGAATTAAGCTGAACTGTGAGGGAGTGACGTATCAATTAATCATTCAACAGAGTGATTGAAAACCACTAAGCTACAGGGCAGAGCCCTGAATGTGAGGCTCATCAATCGCTATGCTAGATGAAGAGTTTCAAAGTGGAAAAAGAAACTTGGCACATCAATTTAAAGTCATGCTAGAGCACAGATAAAATATTAGTGGATTAGAGAGAACACAATTCATTAGGTCAAACTCCATTTTTCTTTCTGCATGGCCATTTTTCTCTAACCAATTTTGTCCTTATCTCTCAGGGTGATCATGGTGAAGCTGGTCCAAGTGGACCTGAAGGCCCCAAGGTAGGAATCTGTAACCTTTGACTGGTTTAAGCAGCTTAAATAATTAACCTGCTCCACAGGTCACCCATCACTTCTGGGTCAACTCATTACATAATCCCAACACAGAGGGTAACTTCAGATTGACAGCCCCCTTTGAGTCAGATTCAGAGATTACTAGCTTTCTCCAGTGTGTCATTGTGTGAAGTTTGTGAAGGATGTAAGAAACACAGACGTATTCACATTACATACTTGCTTCCGTATTTAATCAGGCCTTCAACAGAAGAGGGTGTTATTTAAAACAGACTGTAGGTGTGACATCAGATACTCAAATCATATAGCTGTGATTAAGCCAGTGGGGCGGCACCTTTGTTGTTTGGGTTACAAGACTAAATACCATTGGAGCACTGGAGGAATTGCTCAAAGTACCGGGGGTTGCTGATAACAGCATCTGTTTGGGGTTTTACTGTCTTCCCCTTGAGCAATGTGCTTAACTCTAAAGTCACTGAGTGCATTACCCCTGAGGTAATGAAAGATTGAATTAAGATAGTACACAGGGCTTAGTGTAATGCTAAGAAAAGCATAAAATACGCTACAGTAAGTTTTTTTAAATGCTTTTGAAAGAAGTCTCTTATCTTCACCAAGGCTGCAACTATTTGATCAAAATACAGTAAAAACACTAATAGTGTGAAATACTGTTACAATTTAAAATAACTGTTATTATTTGTATATATTTTAAAATGTAATTCTTAAATTAAAACTGTTTTCCTGTGTTGGCAAATTAAATCATTACTCCAGTCTTTAGTGTCACTTGATCCTTCAGAAATCATTCTAATATACTGATTTCTTTATTATTTATCAATATTTTTGATGAAACCATTATACTTGTTTCTTTCTTTTTCTTTTCCTTGATGAATAAAAAGTTAAAAAGAAGATTTGTTTAAAAAAAAAAAAAACATTATAAATGCCTTTACTGTCACTTTTGATTGATGTAATGCACCCTTAAGGTCCTTGCACACTGAGTCCGAAATTTTCGTATGTGTTTTTTCATTTTTTCCGTATTCGTCATCCTTTCCTATAAAAATGCTTGCTACAGATGTGAAAATGCAGAAAATTGAACCTGATCAGAATTTTTTTTTATGACGGACGAAAGTTTCGGAGGCAGTGTATAAATGTGATTGACACAACATGAGGTCGTATTTATTTTTTAACGTGTCAAAATTTTTGATGAAAATTTCGGACTCAGTGTGCAATGACCTTTACCTTTTAGATTTAGATTTAAATTCTTAATTTCTAAAAAAAAAACGAACTGACCCCAAAGTTGAACTGAACTGTTAGTCTTCTTTTTTTGTTCTTCCTGCACACAACAATCTTTCTACCTCATTCCACTCTTGTTTCCAGAATAGCACAGAACAGAACAGTGTGTCAAACAGCTTAGCCTATGTGCAGTTACAAGTGCATTGATTGACACTTTGTGAGGGATACATGTTGGCACGAAAACCACATGTAATCTTTTCCATGTGAAATTGAATTTGCTTTGCTTTGATACAACCTATATAATTCGCAATCTTGGATTTGTGTTACGCTTTTACACATGTGAACTCTGGAACAACCTGCATAGCCATTCCCTTCCAAATCTACCTTTGTGAACTTGAGCTTTCTTTCATCAGCCACGTATCAGGTCCAACACACGCACCCAGTCAATAGCTAAAGCTAGATTGACAGTAAGCATGTCATACAGTGAGCTTATGGAAAATTCCTCTATACGAGAGACTGAAGTAGCATTGTGTTTGTTACGTTTACATTCAGTCTCATCTTAGCTCAGGTGAAATCTTTTGTGCTAAAGCAGAGAAGCAGTTATTTTGCACGACTGCACCACCTTCTGGATTTTGACAGGTGCTGCGCTTATGAATGCTCACAAAACTGCAGATTTATGGAGGGAGGCTAAAATGTGTTCTCCCCTGTGAACTGAGGTTGTCTCCTGTCTGGCCTACCATTTCTACTCGGAAAAGAGACATCTTTATATTCATCTGTGAGAGAGGCAAAGGGCCAAGTCAATGGATTTACAATTAAAAGGTTAAAATCAGAGGAGACACGTTATTCGGCACATTACCAACCCAATTAATCAACGGCTGACTTTGCCTTCCTCCCATGAGACTTTATTTCTGAAAAATTACTGTCTGTCGCCTTTATGGATGTTTAGCTATTTACTCAGCGCTGCCAAGCCATACGGTATTGAATATGACAGAACAGAAATGTTTGCTTTAATAATTTCTCCCCTAAATGAGACACTGAATGGATTGTTTAGATAAATGATGTTGTGAACTGAAACTCTGCTGACTTTAATGTTGCCCTGTTGCTATGATAGATGTAAATTAGTTGTTTTAGACCAAAGAAAAGCATGTCAACATTACCTTTTGATTTATTAGAAGCTTTCATTTTGCATTTCACAGCATATTGATCACTTTGTTTGTTGTGTTTCTCTTTAGGGAATTAAAGGAGATGAAGGAATGAAGGTAAGGAACACATTTGGTTCTTGTTATTGCTGTTTTTTAAATAATGGTTGGAAGTTTAAAAGCGATGTGAGTTATTTTGTTGATGTTAAAATGCTTTTAACTGTAAGTAACCTGTTTGTAGGTTGACTGCCCCGTCTTTATGGTGCTATCAAAACATTGATGTGTTTGTTTGATCTTGACCAGCTCAACATAGCAACATTGACTCAACCAATAGCATGAGTTTGGAGGCGGGGCTATCTGTTTGTTTGGCCAATGGCCAGTTGCGTGTGTTGACGCATAAATTGCACACTTCACCTTTACATTTATTGTTATTCTGTGTATGGAAATCTCAGATTTGCATTCAGTTTTGATTATCATGTCATCTTTTGGAATTATAGATTTGTGTTTTGTTAGATTCCAACCTGTATCTTGAAGGAGCAGTTTTCTATAGAGAGTAAATCTAAACATCTGAAGATTTATGTTTGTATGACTGTATCACATGTCTGAGGCATTGCTCCTAGTAAAGACGTGCATCTGCTGGAGTGCTTACACTGTTTCTCACTGGGGAGACGTTTGCCCTGTAAACAGGAGTGGGACGCACGTAAAGTTTACACCTGCTGATGCACAAATAGTCCCTATAGGATACCGCTATTCCGACTGTCTAACTGCTTAATGCTGAGTGTTGTCCTGTAAAGCCAGCAGTGATAGATGAGCAGAGCCTGAATGAACTCATCTGTGTGGACTGGCCAGGGAAAACACAGGGTGTGATATCTTAAAAGGGTCATATCAGGAGGAAGCCAATTTTCCTTGATCTTTTAAAAACAAGCGTATGTCCAATGTATTATGAAAATATACTGTAACTTTCATTACTCAAATCTTCCTTCTTAGTCTCAAAAGAGCATTTACAGAAACTAAACTGAAGTTAAGCAACCTAAAGGCACAAACAATAAATAAATAAATTAAAAAAGAATAATGACTGTTTTTGGTGCAAGTATTTCATTAAATGACTAACTGGTCATGTAAACGGGACTCAAGGGGGAAAAAAATATGACTCCATGAAATCAAAATTATCTTTTTTTTTTAAATGACTGTTATCTTTGAGGTCATCAATACTGTCAACATCTGTATCTTCTCTCTCTCAAAAAAAAATAGCATATACATTTACATAAAAAAAAAACTCATATGCACTGTTTCCTAAATGAAAGTTAGAAATGTTATCTTGGCAACTAAAAGAAATATGTTGAAGTACTAAAATTACTAAAGCTAAAACTGAAATAAAACTATATTTAAAGCTAAATAGAAAAATGACTAAAGCACGTAGTGTTTACTAAAAAATAAACTTGAACGTTGTGTTAACTAAAAAAACTACTAAAACTTTAAATAAAAAAAAAAAAAAACGGATTCATAATAAAATACTGTAATACTGTAGTAGTGTATAAATCACATATACTATACATACTATATATACTATATACATATACTATAACCAACTGCCTTTGACTAGTAAATAGAATATCATGCTGTGGCTGTGATGTACTGTAGCTAAGGACTTTTTTATATTGTATGTCCTGCCCAAACCTGTTTCAGTAGAAACTATAACAACACAGGAAAGAAAACTGTGCTTGCCAAACAAATTCATGGGGTGTTTAATAAACCCTGTGTTCAGACGAGAGAGGAAGCAGAGGCTTGAGTCCATGGGCCAGACATCTTAAGTGAACTCTGTGTCTCACAGAAATCCTTTACTATGAGTTTGATGGAATTTTCATTTCCTCTGCACATCCCTCCTCCCTCTCCTCGACCACCCTGTATAGTGAACAGTCCTGATGCTCACAGGATCAGAGGATTACTCTAGATCATCATCTTTATCAATTTATTGTTTCTGGCTTCTTAATTCAGAGTGTGCCAGAAGAAAAGTCTTTCTCATCTCATGACTTTGTCTGGGATCACATGTCTCGCATCTGCGTATGTGCTCCGGTTGGCTTCCAGCAGTTTGTGTGTATTTGTGTGTGTGTGTGTGTGTTGCTCTGCTGAAGATGTCCCCATCTGTGCATTTGTGTAGGGTGAAACTGGGATGGATGGGCAAAGAGGAGAGAAGGTACTCTGCCTGAGAAATGTAGTTTGTTGTGCATTTAACTTTGGATGGTTTGTTTGTATGTGTGTGTAAAAAGCTAAAATATAACTATCGTAATATTTTTATATGCATGATCAGCAAAGTTCTGATACTTCTTGGATATACTACCAAAAGTTTGGAATAATTTAGTTTCTCATCATTATTAATGTGGAAAGCTTCTTAATGTTTTTATATTTATATTAATGTCTTAATATTTTTGTGGAAACCTTGACTTTTTTAATATTAAAAACATCATTTATTTTAAATAGAAATCTTTTGTAACATTATCGATGTCTTTATTGTCACCTTTGATTAATTAAATGCATCCTTACTGAATGAAAGCATTCAATTCTGTGGTATCAAATTCACAAAAATATAAAGCAGCACAACTGTGTTCAATGTCGGTAATAATCAGAAATGTTTCTTGAGCAGCAAATCAGCATTTGATTTCTGAAGCATCATGTGACACTGAAGACTGAAGTAATGATGCTGAAAATTCAGCTTTGCATCACAGGAATAAATTACATTTTAAATTATATTCAAACAGAAAACAGTTATTTTAAATTGCCTCAATGGGCATAAGACACTTCTTTCAAAAACATTTTATAAAACGCAATTATTCCAAAGTGCTATACAAAAGCCTTGAGGCTGAGACCTACAGTGGACAGTAAGATTTGGTCCGTTCATCACACAGAGAGTCAATAATGACAGAATTTTCATTTTCGAGTGAAAGGTTCGTTTAAGTCGGTCCTAAATGTACATTCCTATAACTCATCCACCCTCTTTGACTCGGCACCACTGGTAGACACCGGCTTACGTTACCAAAGCGAGGACAAGGGCTGAGGGCAGGACAAATGCTTTGCAACTGAAACCAGGATGTGCACAAAGACATATGACTCAGTCCCAGAGTCATGCTGAGAGACCAGAGGGATTGCATGCTAAGAGAAAAACAGGCCACAAGCTCACAACATTCCCTACTTCCTTCATCTGAGCACCTGTGCATCTGATTTACAGGCCTCTAACCCTGCTGTTTGTGGAGAGTCCCCTGTTACACGCTGCTTGATGGGCTTAGCACACTTATTTTTGCTACCTGCCGTTGTCCCTGCCAAACATGTGCTGCCATACTCTTTGATTGTTAGGTCTGTAGTCATGACAGTGCTTTATGTTGCTGCATTAGAGTGCTGTGTTTAAATATATGAATGTTTTCATCATCAGACTCAGCAGACATACCATCTGTGGAGCTGACAGATGAATAAGCACATCTGCAGCAGTGCTATATTTACTATTTTTTTTATACATTTATATATATACAACTTGATCACTGCCTCTAATTGAATGCAGAAACATTTTTGCGTGGGTTTGGGGTTGAAGGACGGTTTGTTTGAAGACTGGGCTATTGCTTGTTTTAAATCATTGGAATGTAAATAACATGATACTCTGTTATTCAAAAGTTTGGGATGAGTAATATATTTTTTGATGTTTTTGAAAATCACTTATGCTCTCCAAGGCTGCAATTATTTCATAAAAAAATACAGTAAAATGTTTTAAATATTATTACAATTTAAAATAACTGTTTTCTATTTTAATATATTTTCAAATGTCATTTATTCCTGCTATGCAAAGCGGAATTTTCAGCATCATTACTCCAGTCTTCTGTGTCACATGATCCTTCAGAAATCATTCTAATATGCTGACAAGAAACATTTCTTATTTTTCTTTTTTACTACTTTTATCAATTAACATTTTAGAATAATATTAATGGAAATTATGTAGTGACCAAAAATGTTAAACAAAACTATTTAAAGTGACTATATATGAGCTTTGTCTACATTTCAGCTAACTGACTTAATGAGGTGCATCCTGGGATACATTTTAAACAGTATTGAAGATCACATCTGCAGTATGATGCACACTTGCTTTTGCATCTTTTCTAATCCATGCATTAAAAGACTTAAATGTTTAAATTTGTTAAATTTGAAGCATTTCAGCCTAATAATGTATATAATGTACAATACGTTTTAAAGATCGTGAGAAACAGATTGAGTCCAGTGTGTCCAAACATTTAACTGGTATTGTATACCCACAATATTTAACAATGTATGTCATCACTTTACTCTGGTATCGCCACAGTAACATTTATTTGGGGAAACTGCTGTCTTCCCTCAGTCACATCTGTCTCTGTCATTACTAGTCAGTATTAGGTTTTGTGTAGTGAAAGCCAGTGAAAATTTATGAGATAAAAAGGAGATAAGCAAACGCTAAATGAACTCCTTTTACTCCTGCAGCCAGCAGCGGGTGAGCCTCATCTGTATTCAGTGAGGCTGTTACAGACTGTCTGCGTTTCTCTCCGATGGGAAAAAATGTAACACACATTTACAATAAAAATCAGGCGTGCACAAACACAGTGAAAGACACTCACTCGTGTAACACATGTGATTCCTCTGCCATTAGACTCTTATGTCAAGTAGGAACGAGAGATGATGGCGTGACATGAATTTAAAGTGCAGCACATCAGAGATCAAATGAGAGCCGCTTTGTTTCGTTCTCTTTGACATTGGCTCTCAAAACTTCTCAGTTACACACTCCCCTTCAGACCAGGATTGATAAAACAGAACCCAAGGGCTATTAAAGCAATATGTCAGGAGAAGCCATGCATTACAATGATTTTACAGTGTTTTTATGTGCTACATGTGGCCGCAACAGAATAAATGACTGCAAAAAGTAATTTTCTTTATCAGAATTTTTCTTCACATAAAATACATTAATTTGAAGTAAAGGTATTGAAGTACAGTATTAAGGCATGTTGTCAGAGAATATACTACTGTATTTAGGTCAGTAAGAGTTATGATGCTGAAAAATCAGCTTTGCATCACAGGAATAAATTACACTTTAAGATGCATTACAATGGAAAACAGTTATTTGAATTTGCAGTAATATTTCACAATATTATTGTTGTTACTGTATTTTTGATCAAGTAAATGAGCCATGGTGAATGTTCTTCACAAAATTATGCTTTTTTAAGCATAAGTCCAACATTTTATGAATTTTGTCAGAATGTTAAGTCAAACAGATTGCTATTACTCTCTTTGCTGCTTAAAAATGACACACTGCGTCTTTAAGACTCAGAACTAAAAATGTTTTATAGTTGTTTTTCTCTTCATACAAGGACCCTTTGTGCAGTATATGATGCATGTTGATGTATATAAATGGAACTTATTAGGTTTAGTTTGGAAATTCCATTCATCCGTTTTCTCTTTATACCTCGGGCCAAGCACGTATACCATGCTCTCGTATTTCATAGGAGCCAAAGTAAGTCATTACTTATTACGAACTGTCCTGAAGGAATCAAGTTTGTCAGCAAAGAACGCAGCCACTTCTCCTCAGTGCTGATGACGGTTCTCTTCACCTTCCCAGAGTTCCCCTCAACTCCAAAGGCTCCGTCCTCATCGTTTTTAGCCTGAAGATTAGCACTCCCATAAATCACTTGAAGCCTCTGTCAGTCCACAACTAGCCTCTGCCTCACCAAGAGCTATTCGCTCTAAAATAGAAGCGGATGGGGTTGAAGGAGACATGACGATGGGCCTATAAAGGAATGGTGTGAGTTGATTGGAAATGAAGAAGATCAAAGAGACTTCCTGTTTTCAGCATGTGTCCCAGAAGTCTCTCTTTCATAATTAAAGTGATCAACAATCATTGCATCGTTCCATTCCCTTAACGGGACGGTAACATGAAGTCGGGCTCTTTCATCTACTGGGAACACGGATAAACTCACATACGACTCTCTGCCTTGTCCAAACCCTGCCGTCCGTTCTGGTGCCTGGTTGGACAGAGTTTATGAAGGCAGCTGAGTATGACAAGCAGTCTTGTCTCAGGCCCAAAAGCACACTAGAGTGCCTTGGATCATTAATACCCTCTCAAACCACACTCATATGGTGTCTGGCTCTCTTGATAACCTGCAGCTCTCTCCAAGGTCTGACCGCTGCACCTGTCAAAGTGGGTTATGCCACGCTAGGCTCTGCCACCTGCTCAGACTCACTGGAGTCTTCATGCCATCTTTGACCTCTGCCCTCAACTGCCTGCTGTCTGGCCGCCAGTCTCCAAATGGCATGCGTTGTTTTCTGTAGAGGCTTTCTGGACATGTTGTAAAATGCTTCTCTTGTGGCACTAGCATGTAATGTAGTGATTGAGTGCTGGCTAATCTACCTGTTTGTTTGTGTGTTTGATAACCCTACCAAAGAGATCAGCTTAAACTCGAATTAAAATGTTTCTTTCTATAAAAAGTTATGCGTTAAGATAGTATCACGCTACTTATTCTTACTGAGGCTAAATGAAACTCTCTTTCCTCAAGTGGAATTGCTATGCTTGGCTTGCAGCCATTTCGTACATTAGAAATGCATTAGAAATGTATATTTTATTAGTAATTGCTGAATTCCACTGAAACAGCATTTTGACATTTTTAAAACATAAATTTCAATTAGGGTGTTCACACATACTCTATTACACTTGTACACCCACTATTTCTTCCAGCATTGGGAAAGGCGAGCTTTAAAATAGATCAAAATTAGATATAGATATTAGATATGTAGAAAAGGCTTATTTGAAAAAGTAATCTGATATTTTGGTGTAAGTTTAAATAGTGTTCAATGAATTCTGTTACTTTACTAATTGCTTAAAAAGTACATTAATCTGTTTACCTAATGCATGTTACAAGTCCCAGCACTGCTGGTTAAGATAGTTAAAGGTGTAGTTCACCCAAAAATGAAATTTGTCATAATTTCTTGACTTGATTTCTTTCTTCTGCTGAACATAAAATAAGATATTCTGAGTTTTTATTTATTTGGTCCATACAATGGAAGTTAATGGAAACCAAAACTGGTTGGTTACCAACTTTTTTCAAAATATCTTATTTTGTCTTCAAGAAAAGAAAATAAGTCATACAGCTTTGGAACGACATGAGGATGAGTAAACGAAAACAGAATTTTAATTTTGGGTGAACTGTAGCTTTAAGAATCTAGCGTCCAAAGCTCAACATACAGTCCAGTGGTGAGCAGATGTGCTGGGAAATACACGTTTGTCATCATGTCTAACAATCTGCTGAAGTGAAAGTCTTTCAGTGGTGTTTTGCTTGTGTTATGAGTGTGATCTTTGGTTTTGGCTCGTGAATGTGACCGTTTAAGTATTGAAAAGATGAGTAATTAATGCTGATTTTGCAGGGTGAGCTAGGGATGCCTGGAATGCCTGGGAAACAAGGAGTGAAGGTAGTTCACTTCTACTGCAGCCTCTATCCATCCCCATTTATTTATAATGAACTATCCTTTTTTCCCAGAACCCTGCATGCTGTTCCAGAAGCATTCCACTGCTAAAACGCTCAGTCTTATCTGTTATGATTGTATGTAAAGCTGCTTTCACACCAGAGCGTGATTAATTGCTCATTATACAGGCACCTCACATATAAGCGTCTCACCTTCTGACACTGTAAAGTGGCGTCTGAGACTTGAGGAATGAGATGGCAGGAGAAAGACGGATGGTGCCACTAGCAGTCAGACCCCCCAGCCACCCTCGACCTTGATGGGTCGTGTCCGCATGCAGCCGCAGCTGTGTCTGTAGATCACTGCCTTCATGTCTGCTCATTAGTCTGAGATAACAGACATGAATTAAATAGCTGTCATGTGTTCTTTACTATTAATAACAATCCAACTGTGGGCCGGCTCACTGCTAGTGATCAGCTATTTGCGTGCCTGGAGAGCAAAAACTTCGACATACCAATCTAAATATTGATGTCTAATCGCTTCAATAGAAATTATGACATCTCTGATAGACCCTTGGGGGTTTACGATCGACTAAATGATTACAGAGAATAATCTTCAGTTGAAATTACGAATGACTTTTTCAGCCCAAATATATGATGCTGATTCCTTTGTTGATTTTCAAGGGTCAGGGTTTGAGGACGTGTTTAGGTCTATTCTCACTGTTTTTCTTTTCTTTCTTTTTGTTTTCCTAATGTTGATGCCTCGCAACCTTCAGGGTGAGCCTGGTTTCCCAGGTGTCCCTGGACGAAAGGTAAAGGCCTGGTTTGGTGTGGCTGTATCTTTAACACATTTTTCTGATCATTCTTAAAGTAATGAAGATTTTTCTGTTGCTATGAAGGGTCAGGCAGGTGTTTCTGGTATCCCTGGAAAACGGGGCTACAAGGTACACCCAAATGTGTGCTGTGGCTATTTCTCGCATAAGTGCTTGTTCTGATACTGGGCTTAAACCCTCAGGAAGTTTTTTTTTAGATGTGATGTTGAATATGAGGTTGAAGTTTACTCACCCTTTTGCAATTTCAAACATGTATGACTTTCTTCTGTGCAACACAGTGATACATTTTTGAAGAATTTTTGGCAATTCTTTGAAATGTCATTATATTTTCAAGCTTCGAAATGAGAAAATAAAGCGCCATAAAAGTGATCCATACAAATCATGCACCTTATTTAACCAACATGTTTTACTGTAAATATAAATTTAAGTTTTAGTAAGTAGTTCAATGTAGTGTGAATGTATTCTTATTTTTTAGTTTTAGTAATTTTATATTTCAGCAGGTATTTATTTTTTATTTTAATTTTATCTTTTCCTAAGGCAACATTTCTAATTTAAGTTTTGAGTTTTTATAGTTTTTTTTAATCACCTTTAAGTGTTCCAGTGTTCTAAAAGGGTTTAGAATAAAAAGAGGCTGAATAAAAATAACCATATTTTAATTTTTCAGTGAATTGCATTACACATGCATGTCTAAAAGACTTCTATGAAGTGGTGACCTGACTGTCTGCACTCAATTCTGTTTGTTTTTGGTGTCAAAATGTCTCTGTTTCATGTCATTTTCAGATATTATTTTGTCTGTACTGAAGCTTAACAATGTGAAATGATTATGTTGCGGTTTCACTAGACTTTGTGTTCCATTTATTTTCATATGCACATGCAAGTGAGCATTAAATCTGCATGGTTTGCAGTGCTGCAGGCAATGGAAGAAGACAGTCTGTTTTAACATTTTTAATGTGTTAATTGTTATTATTTAATTAGTGTTTCTGCAAAACAGAAGCCCTAGAAGGTGACCTCATATTCTGCGGCCCATTTTTGATGTATTTCAGTGACCACACCTTTATTCTCACTCCCTGTGTTTAAGTACTGCAGCTGTGGTGAATTAAAGACGTCAACTGTAATGCTTCAAAAGGAAATGGGAACAAGATGCGCACACTAGACTGTTTTATACACCTTCGTTATATAGAGATGCATCTTGAATATTTGAATGTTAACTCCTATATTGTTATTTATTGCTAGGGAGAGAAAGGCGTGCCTAGTGCTGCAGGAGCTGGCATCAAAGGAGAACCAGGTGCCCCGGGACATCCCGGACAAGCTGGACCCAAGGTACCTACCCCTCATTCTCCACCTTATATCCACTGCTGTATTTCTTTCTTGATGTGGTGTGACATGCGCAGTCTAACAAAATAAGCTCATGGTTTATTCAGAATTTATTTTCGACTTTCATTGTTGCATATCTTTTCATAGGGTGAGAAAGGTTATCAAGGCATAAAGGTGAGCAATTTAATTTTTTTATTTAAAAAAATGAGGGCTGATTCATTGCAACTCTACCTGACCTTGTATGATTGTTATATTTTAAATATGTCCTTGAAGAAAATGTTTTTGTCTTGTAGGGTGACCCTGGCCAGGAAGGCCCATCTGGACCAAGGGTGAGTAGATGCCATGTGTCACCGACAGAGAAAATAATGCAAACAAGTCACCAGATTTGTTTAACAGTGTGATGTGAATGGCTGATATCAGAAATAATGATATATATTAATTGATTGTTTCCCAATTGCTCAACAGGGTCCACCAGGTCCAACCGGGGAGCCAGGAAAATCTTTAATCAACAACAATGAAAATGTATGTCTTTATTTTTGATGTATATAAATTTCTTCAATTTGATTATGATTTAGTTATAGTGCATATTCACTTCTCTGCCTCATATAACAGATTCGACAGATTAATTTGTATTATGTGAAGGCACTAATTTTATTTTATTTTTCAGGATATACGCAATGTGCATTTAATGGTAAGTGTCATTCTTTGTTGTCTTTGTTGTGGAATTTATTGGAAAAATGGATAACTTGATATTGTTTGCGTATTTGAGCACATAAATAGATGAATAGACAACTACTTTCATATATTTAAGTATATATTGCTTTTATTTTAGGGCCCTCCTGGACTGCCTGGACCTCCAGGGCTTCCTGGGACCCACGGTTTGAAGGTAGCTGGCCAACTTCTCTCATTCTTACCTTTATATCCTTAGTGTATAACTTTAGGAGAATTTTAGATTAAATTCATATACAATTCTGGTGAGATCTGGGGAAGTTTTTCAGCAGCATGCATACCATGGTTTAAGACATGTCACTGTAGGCTACCTTGTTCTTTTGCATTAAACATAACATTTTTTCTCAGGGTGATGTTGGACTTCCAGGTCCCCCTGGTCTTGATGGGGAAAAGGTAAATAATAATTAACATTTTCTATAAATGAAACATTTTAGCCACTAATCTGCCATTAGTTCACTGGTGGATGCATTTACATAACTCTCAATCCTTCATAATGCTGAGTGATTGTGCCTGTTTGCTTCTTAGGGTCCAAGAGGAAAGCCAGGAGAACAGGGACCCATCGGCCCTCCTGGACCTGAGGGATCACGGGGAGAAGGAGGAGTCATAGGCTTGCCTGGGCCAAAAGGAGACAAGGGAGACATGGGCCCCTCAGGATCACCTGTGAGTGACTATACACAGCATTCCCATCATATATAGTCTGTCTGACTACACCTGAATTGTTAAATAACCACAAGGGGTCTTGTGTCCTTTACCACTTGCATGAAAGAATATTTTGATATAAAAATATCATAATATTGAAATTATGTACACATCATGTAAGTACATCAACCCAACTGCCAAGTTAACCAAATTAAGCCTGTAACTGAATAAAAATAGAAAGCATGTCCAGTATTTCCAGAGGACAATGCATTTGTATTTGCCTTTTTTGGGGGGATAATTTGGTTAAAAGAACATATTGCCATAACTGTGGAATATGTAAACAAACATCTTTTTCAGATGAAATGCTTAGAATATAGCATATAGACCAGAATATACCAGAATATAGACCAGATAATCAGAAAATTAGTTGCATGTAAATGTGGTCATTGTTATTTGAGCAAGTGGGATCATGCTGTGTGCTTTGATGAATTTTGAAAGCGTTTGTGATGGGTGGGCAGCATTGCGTCTTGAAAGCCTACAGTTTACTAATCATTAATCCTACATGTTGGATGCTATGAATTCAAAGGCCTCTTGGTTGTGGGCCTTGTTTACAACCCAGCCAATTTTAATGTCTATTTCCTTATTCTTTCCTCATTCTGTAGGGTTTAGATGGCCCTACTGGAGAAAAAGGGGTTTCAGGGCCCCCTGGCCATATTGGATTGCCAGGCCTAATGGTACGCAATGGTGCCCCTCAAGCAAACAGATTGTTGTCATTGTTGAAAAGACATGGCATGACTTTGGGATACAGTGTATTTCGTCATGCCAGTTTGATTTCTTTTGAATAAATGGTAGAATTCAGTATTCCTATCCTTTTACTTTTACTTTACTTCATGTTTTCAGGGTCAGAAAGGTGAACCTGGGGAAAAAGGAGATAAAGCAGAGCTGGTATGTTCCACACTTTTTAGCTGCTGATTGCACGTTAGAGGGTTTTATGGGGTTTCATTAGATAATAGAGCCTATGTGTTTCCTAAGTTGGGAAATATATTGAATGAAATGTCTTAATGGTGACTCCCCTATCTGTTCTCTCTCAGGTCTATGGGCCTGCTGGACCTCCAGGACCTGCAGGGCCAGTTGGGCCATTGGTGAGGACAATGTCTGCTCCATAAAAGCTTATGATAACAGCAAACATATTACAGGCATATCTGTGCATCAGTGCATTTTTGGTCTTCATTTGATGTTGCATTTATGAAGAGAAACTCATTTTAAACAACTCAAAATGGTCCTGATTTCTAATATTTATTATTTTTTGCTTATCAGGGACCTCCAGGTTTGTCAGGACCAAAGGTAAGTATTCCAACCTAATGTAAAAAGATAGTGTTATTTGTCTTCTGCCATATGCTAAACAAGGCATTAAATCTCATATGTTCTTTTTAGGGAGAACCAGGAATAGGCCTGAGAGGAGAGAAGGGATCACCTGGACAGAAAGGAGATAAAGGAGACAGGGGCCATCTTGGGCTCCCTGTAAGTACATTTCTGATTCTTATAATCCAGTTTTTGATACTTGATAAACATGCATTGCATTTATATTCAGTACAATGTAAGATAAAAAGCGGTCCGAGTACTTCATACCTGTGATACCAGTGCATAATTAATTTGATAGTTTTCATACAATCTTTTCAACTGAATCAAGATGTTTTTGTCTTTCCTGAGTGCAGCGTTAGTGGAAAAGCATGTTGTGTGTAAGGTTTGTGCTTTAGCCCCCCTTAATGCAAATATCAATGTGCTGCAATTTCATGTGTCTTTGTAACTAGGCGTCATGGTTCATGGCTAAGTGTCGTCACATTGCATGAATCAGTGAATATTCACATTTGGCAATCATATATACAAGTGTTATCATGTAATCATCCTGTCACATTGTTTTATACACATTTTAATAGATTACCAACAAGTTCCTGATAGTTTTAGATTACTGTAACTGACTGACGTTCATGTTATTATTACAAAATACTGTATGCGGTTGTTTATTTAATGTTTTCTCTCTGTTCTGTAAATGGCATGCTATAGGTTTTGTTACTATGAATTTCAGGGGTCTTTTCTTGACTTCCTGACTAGTGTATATCTATGGTGTCAAAGTCATTGATTAACTTACTCTAGTCACATCATCAATGGCACAGTAACTCCTTTACTTTTGTTTTGAATCAGAGATATAGAAATTGAGATATCAAGAAAGTTATGCAATTTGAAGTAAATACAAAGTAAAATTAAATTTGTTTATTGATTTTTACTAAAAACTAGATTAAAATGCTGCTTAAGAAAATGCAGCATGGATCGGTAATGTTACTTGTTCCATAACCTAGTGAGCTGCCATAATTTTAAGGCATTGTATGTTCATTTCTAGCACAAAGGCTGCTTGTTTTGTTAGCTTAGCAACATGCTATCATCAAATTTAACTTAGCGGCATGCTAAATCAAGTCTCCTGTGCACTTCTCGTGAGGAGGCTAGCCTATTTGTGTGGCACGCAGTCGCTTCCTATGTATAGCGTTCCAGTTCAGTCACTTATGAGGTTGTGTTTCAGTTAGCATGCTGCCTTAGAAGGCAGCAGATGGCAATGTAGCTCACTAGGTTTTGGAACCGAACAACTATTTACAAGTATTATTTTTAGTTTTTGCATCTCTTCTGGAATTTATATGCCACCTGTTGTTATTTTATCACCATCTATACGATTGAATGGACCACTTTAGGTCCTGTTCACTAGCAGTCACACTTGCACTAAGACAATAAGATGCTAAAGTCACGTTATAAGGAGTTACTGCTCGTCTCTCACATCATGTCATTTCAACACGTCACCCCTCCATCAAAACTAGTGTTGTTTTTATGTGGCACACAAGTCACTGCTTCACTCACCTCCCCCCACACTTCTCCCCTCCTCCCTTCCTCTCCTCCACCTCCATCTCTCCTCTCGCTCTGTAACTCTTTACACACTGTCCAGGGGGCTCATGGTTTAGACGGCAGGCCTGGTCCAGTGGTGAGTGGCGCAAGACCCGTTCCCATCATCCACCCCTCTATTTCCATCCATCCCTCTCTCGTTTCCCTCTCCGCCTGCTTCTCTCTTTCTGTCTGTCTGCCTCTGCTTGAGCTGTTGCTTGCTTGCTTCTGTGTTTTGTGTCTTTTCTGTGTTGTCTAATGGTCAAGGCTTTGTTTAAATCTCTATTGAGGTTGCATCGGCATGAGTATGACTTTGATTTGACTTTGTCCCTAAGCCTGTTTGGCTGTTGCTTCTTGCTGTTTCCAGAGGTACCACACTCGGTTGATTTCTCAACCTGTCAACACGCGAGTGACTGAAGAAGAGCATGGCCAAACACTTCTCTCTCTCTCTCTCTCTCTCTCTCTCTGAAATGCAATTTCTCCTTCTTTGAAAAGTATGCACATCGTGCTCTACAAAAGTGAATAATTCTTTCACATTTCATGCCGTCGCAGCCCTCTAAACCTTTGTAAAAAAAAAAACAGACATGCTTGACCTCTGTTAACCTTTCAAATGCTTAATTCCCTCCAAGCTTCAGAGCTTTATTTCATTCCATGACAAGCTTTGATCTTGTACTGTCATACCAGGAGAGAGCATGATGGGATGCGGCTGCATGAACAATGATTTCATGGCATACAACAGTACAAATGGCTGAGAAGCAAGACTCCTGAAAAAGCAAGATGTCTAACAGCCCTTCTGTTGAATCCTCTCCAAGTCATGGGAGGAAAATGGAAGATGGATTCGCTGTTATATTTACTTGTGTGTCTGTTTATTTCCGCTTAGATCAACAAACTTTGGAGTTTTGTGGAATTCCTCTGCAGATTGGTCCTCGGGTAGCTCTTTTTAAACATATATAAGGAGTTTAAATTGCTCTTATTCGGCTCAGAAAAGTTTGTTGATCTATTGGTGCTCAACACTGATTCGTTTCTCTCCCTCTCTAAACTCTTAACCCACCGCCGTGTCCTCTGTTGAAGCTCATGCATGTCATTTTCTTTGTTCAAAGGGTCTGATAGGACCAGCTGGAGTGTCTGGGCCTGCAGGACCAAAAGGAGAAATGGTTAGTGCTGTAAAAACAATTTAGAAACAAATGCACGAGGCTCCAAAAATGGGTGTTTCTAGTAATATTTTGTATTATGCAAAATTATAAAAACCTTGATGATGCTGTTGGCATGAATGCAAGCATCATGACAACTGACCAAATGAAGTGTAGTTTGAATCAAAATTAATTATATTTAGTGTTGGGAAAGTTACTTTTAAAAGTAATGCATTACAACTCATGTTACTACCCAACACTGATTACAATATTGCTTAGGTGATAAATAACTTGATCAATCGTTGAATTATTAGATGTTTAATGCACATGCAGGATAGTAATGCATCTAGTTGCTCTGTGAGTGTCGTCAATATTTCAATGGCCTGTTGTCAACCAGTTAAAATAAAGTATTCACTGATTGTGTGAGGAGTGAAGTCCAGTGTAATACAGTTCAGTATACTGTATAATGTCTTTTATACTTTACAGGGGGAAAAGGGTGATATGGGAGTAGCTGGACCAATTGGGCCTCAAGGCATCCCTGTAAGTGCTGAACCAGAGCACACTTTAACATTTCAAATACTGTAATTTTTCCAAACCACATATAAGTGCATTAAAATGAAAAATGGACCATCAGTAACTTTTCTCCCCTATTCATTCAGGGTTTAGTAGGACCACTTGGATTAAAAGGAAACCGGGTAAGATTATAAATGCGTTCTTGATCGTAGTTTGTTTGTAGAATATGTTATTGTGACTTTAAGGGACAATAACATGAGTCCACTTTCTTAAAATAAAGGGATGGACGATATTTCTAAACCAGCATGAATCTGCCAAACTTTTAAGCATAAGCTACTGTCCATTATTTAAAAAAAAACTGTGTTTATTTAATTTGTTAAATTTATTTTTATTTAATTAATGAGACAAGCAGAGGCATGCTGGGTATAAGAAATTAGAATGGCTACTGCTTACTGCTAGAAAACATGTGAACATATACAGTGAGGTCTAAAAGTCTAAAATGCTTAAACCTGAAAAAACACAAATGTTATGCCATAAATATTGAGTAAAATTATAATTTTTGTACTATTTAATTATCATTAGATAGTCATTAATTAAATAATAAAATTTGTGTGATCATGTGACTTTTTGTACAGATTGAAGCATGCCCTTTCATTCTCCAATCATGATGAATGAAGCATCAGGATTTACACATACACAAATTAAATTCAAGTTAAATTTATTAAATTGTTCATTCAATTTATATTTAAAAAAAGTATTACATTTAAAAAAATGCCACTGTATATGTTCATTGATCATGATTTAAACATATATTCTTATTTCAGAACAGAATATTTGTTAATCCTTGTATACATATATTTATTTGCAATTATTCTCTTTGTTTTTGCAGTTCTTATTTTGTTAGTATATAGACACATTTAAAGTATGTAGACACATTTAAACAGACAAATATATATATTTTTGCATGATTAACACAAAAACTGACGTATGATATAAATGGCTAAAGTTAAAATGTTCAGCAAAAGAGCTATTATTATAAAAAGCATATGAATAGACCATTGCTTTTCTATGCTTTCCCTATGCTTTCATCCTCCTAGACTGTATGCCTCGATCCTATTAACACTAATTTCCTCAGTTAATGACTGAATGTCTCCCACCTTGAATGTCAGGACATGTCAGTGCTCCTCCCAGCATCCTCCACTGGCGATGTATAGTAAACAGGACAAAAAAACTCAATCAAGTCTTGGATAATTGTGCTCAGTGGAAGGTGCTGTGGAGGACCCTTGGACACGGTGCTGTTTTTACTCTTGTCCTTTCCTTGTCTTCCTCTCTTTTTTTCCACAGGTCTTCCTATCCCCTTTTCCTCCCCCCGCACCCTGGCCTGTGTCCGTGGCTCTTTTTGCTGAGTCGGGCCGGGTCCTCTCTGTCCCCTTCTCACTCCTTGGCCTCCTCCTGCTCCTCCTGCATCCTAATGTTGTAGCCTGGGTTAATACTCCTCCTCTTCCTCACCTCCTACTTTTGTTCATATCCTTCACTGACCTCCCTACCAACCTGCATACATTTTCTCCCAATTATTCTAATGCACAGAGTTCTTATTGTTCCACGAAAGCCTCATCTGGATCTCTTTTGAAAAGGCACATAACCAAGAAATGTGGGAAAAGTCATTATGTCAGTGCGGAGCTCATTTTGACATCCTGATGAGAGTATTTAGAAAAAAACACTCCAGTCAGGAGCCAAAAGTTCAGAAACAGTCTTATAGAATCAGTATTTGTCAAACAGGATTAGAAAATGAGCTCCATGTTGATTCATAATGTAATTCCACTTTGATTTTTTTCTTCTTCCTCTGTTAAGTGTTAGAATAACAGTCATGATGAGGGCTGTGCGGAATGTTAGAACTCTGTATCCTAGCTTGATAGATCCCACTTTGGAAGACTTATAAAGCTTAAATATAATAGCTTCCTCCAAAGAACCCTTCAACTTTGCGTGCAGACTTGAGGATAAATCATGAAACACTCTAAAAGCAGATCTGGTTTTAATTAGTAATAAAGCATAGGTATGTTGATTAAACTGCACTGTAAAAAAAAAAAAAGTTGGGCTACCTTAAAATTTTAAGTCAACCAGCTAAAGCAGATTTTTGAGTTTTCTCAACTTATTTTTTAGGAAATTTCTCAACTTTTTGTTGTATAAACTTAAAACAAGAAGTTGAGAAAACTCAAGAATCTGCTGAAGCTGGTTGCCTTAAAATTTTAAGTTTGCACAACTTTTTTTTTTACAGTGTGTTTTAGTGCCTCTTCAGCTTTTGTAAATTAGCCTTTGTAATTATATTTCATTGACTCAAGAGTTCTATATGGAATCAATCACAGATTGTCTATTTTTTGGAGCCAACATTTGATGGCAGGATCAGGGAATAAAAAATATAGTGTTCGTTCAAAAGTGATCACCCAATACAATATTTACTCCAAAGGTTTAGATATAGGTCTAAAGAATAACACATTTTAAGTACTCCTTTTAGGCACTTCTAGTTGGAATGACCCTACAATGTGGATGCCAGTGAAACAATTATCGTTTATCTGTTTAAAAGTTTAATTTTATTTTTATATATTTTTTTAAGAAATTAATACTTTTATTCAGCAAGGACACATTAAATAAAAAAATATATAGTAAAGTAACATTTATAATGTTTCATTCTATTTAATGTTAACTTTCTATTCATCAAAGCATCCTGAAAAACATTATAAATCATTAAGAAATCATATTGATTGATCGATTTCTGAAGGGTCGTGTAACACTGAAGAATAATTCTGAAAATTCAGCTTTGCATCACAGGAACAAATTACATTTTAAAATATATTGAAACAGTTATTTTAAATAGTTATAATATTTCATAATATTGTTGTTTCACTGTGTTTTAATCAAATTAATCAAGCCTTGAGACAAAACAGACTTCTTTCAAGAACCTTTTTTTAAAATCTTACCAACCAAAAACTTTTGAACTGTAGTGTAATTGAGGCAAATAAATAAATAAATAGACAGACTCCAAAAGACCTGCCCTTTACACAAGTCAATCAACTTTAATCTTATTTATTCATTTTTGAACATTCATTACATGTTTAATAAACGTGCTTTTAGTATTTTTCCCTCATTTAAACTTTTTGCAAATAAAAAAGTGATATGATATCAAATAATAATAATAATAATTGTAATGTATAAATTAGGGCTGCCCCCTAATAGTCGACTAACCGTTAGTCGACCAGAAGAAGCATGGTCGACCAAAATTGTATTAGTCGCTTAGTCGCAGAAAAAACAAATAAATAAATAAAAATCCACATTGGTGAAGTCACGCAGATCGTTAACGGCTGGTCTATGTGGTAGGCTAATACAGTACATGGGGCAGGACATCCAAACACTCGCCTATCATTCATCTACCTTAAGTATGGCTTATCATCTGAAATATGCAAGTAGCAGCAACTTTACATGGCTGCTCAATCTAATGTTAACCCAGAGAAATGTGCGCTATTCAAGTGTCTGTGCGGAGTGTGTAAGCTGAACAGTAGTGCGCTGACTGCAGGACAGATGGAAGCGCCGGCGCGCTCACTTGCACTTTAAATACTTTAAATACATCATTTTTGGTCATACAGATAAGAGTAATACACCTTTCGAATCTGTAAAGACTCTATGTTTATTTGGGTGCACTCACAATAACAACAAAACATTGCGCTTTTGTAAAACAATGAAAGCAAACATGATGCGCTTTCTTCCGTCTCTGTGAACATGAGCGCGAAACTACAAAACTCAGTGTATGCCTGCCTTACAGACATAAAAAATATATATCTATAGAGAGTGAAATGTCTACTTTCAAATTAACCAATTCAAATGGAAAACAAATATTCTCAAATTATGTAATCCGTATGAAACATGCATGCAGGCACATCCACTACTGCGGAGATGACAAGTCAGTGTCGCCGAGTTCATCTCTTAAACCGAAAACAAAAAAGCACTAGTTTATCAATGAATTATTAGTCCCTGACACATTCATAATCATTAATTCTGCCGGTGTGCCGTGGCAAGTTTTTTGCTTGCGCTTGAGCACTTATAAGGCAATGTAGGCAATTAAAGATGCATTATTATGATTTAAATGATTTATTAATAAACGTGCGATTAGTCGACTAATGCTTCAAATGAACGACTACTAGTCGACCAGAAAAATCTTTAGTCGAGGGCAGCCCTAGTATAAATATTATATTTATTGTGAAAAGTGCTATACAAATACATGTGCATTAAATGAATCAAGTAAATGAAAGTCTGCACACTAACCACACTGGCTGATTTCCTTCTCCATAACCCCTCCACTTACCCTCCTTAAATTATCCCACTACTTATCATAGCTCCATTCAGAAACACAGCTACTCTCAGAATGTCTTGTAGAGCATCTAAAGTCTCTTACAGTTATTCATAGTGATAGTGCTTTTCTTACTAGTACTGCTATAGTAGACTAGGAGGACTAAAGTCTTACTTTTATGAATGCACTGTTGTTTGCAGGGGGAGAAGGGCAAGAAAGGCAACAGGGGGGCCAAAGGGGATAAGGGAGACCAAGGAGCCCCGGGATTAGATGCCCCGTGTCCGTTGGTATGTCTTTCGTTCAACGTGCAGCACTAAGGCAAAAGGAGACTTCCCAAAAGCCACGTCTCCTTTTGTCTTTGTGTAATAAACACTAACAGATGCCCAGAAGAGTTCTGGTCGAAGTCTGTGAATTACAACGTATATACAATATAGAGACTCATATGTAACATTTGTTATATTAGAACTATTATAAATGGGGATTTGAATTAAAAATGACTAGGCACCAGAACTCTCAATGGGATGTTTGCTTTTCAGGAGTAAGACTGACAGGAATATGGTTCTGCTGAACACAGTAGGATGGAGCCACGTGTTCAGTTACTAAATGATGTGAGTTTCCAACCCTGTGGATGCAGCAGGTCTCTTCCTGTCAGTCTCGGGTCCAGAGTGCTCTGGGCCAATCAGACGCTGGAACAGAGCGGCCAGTGCAGCTGGACAACAGGATGCTTATATGATTGATTTCATGAACAGGGTTTCCGAGGCTTTAAAGGAGAGAAAGGTGAACCGGGGCTGCCAGGCCTGGACGGGCTAGATGCCCCGTGTGCCGTGGTATGCTGCTGTCTATCCCTTTCCTTTTTCTGCATGCTTCCTGCCTTCCTGAACCAGTAATGCTTTCTAACTGCATAATGCTTCAGCATAGCCCATTTAAGGAATGGAGAGAGAAAATTTGCAGAATTGGATGGAAAATTCTTGCATGCATCAGTATTAATATCTATAATTAACTCTATCTATATATTTTAAAGAAATAGTTCACCTAAATATTAAAATTTACTCCTACTTCATCCAAGGTTATCCAAGATGTAGATAAGTTTGTTTTTTTCAAGGGAACAGATTTGGAGAAATTTAGCATTACATCACTTGCTTAGCAATGGATCCTCTGCAGTGAATGGGTGCCGTCAGAATGAGAATCCAAACAGCTGATAAAAACATCATAATAATCCACAAGTAATCCACACGACTCCAGTCCATCAATTAATGTCTGAAGTGAAAAGCTGGGGATTTTTTTTTTTTTATACTTTAAACCATCGCTTCAGGTTAAAATACAAGTCTATAATCTATAATAATACTTCCTCCAGTGAAACAGTCCATCCACTGTTGTCCTCTCACATCAAAATCCACAGACATATTTGTTTAGAACTGTTTGGTAATGTTTTGTAAACGATGCTTGATCTGTGCATATTTCTCTCCTGATTCAGACAAGACAACTTTTTCACTGGCGAAAGCAATATTATGGATAGAGGACTCATATTGTAGTTAAAAAATTCTTAATGATGGATTTGTTTCTTACAAACACACAGATTTCACTTCACAAGACATTAATTAATGGATTAGAGTGGTGTGGATTATTGTGATGTTATTGTGATGATCAGCTGTTTGAACTCTCATTCTGACGGCACCCATTCACTGCAGAGGATCCATTGAGCAAGGGATGTAATGCTAAATTTCTGCAAATCTGTTTTGATGAGGAAACAAACTCTACATTTGGGATGGCCTGAGGGTGAATACATTTCCATTTTTGGGTGAACTATTCCCTTAATTTTTAGCCATTTTAAAAATGTTTCAAACCAATTAATTGATTTATATAATAAAATAATAACAATCTAACAGTTTGTTTTCACTAATACATAAGGTTTAACTTTCTAGATTTCTGTTGAATATGGATAAAATATTTAGACTACTTGAAAAATGGGATTGTTGCTACTAAACTAGTTAACTTTTTTAATGTTTAACATGACTGCATGCGTTCCATTTTCATTTCACTTATCTTTGTATTCAATATTCTTACACTAACCCACATTTTGTCTAAATAATCCTCCACTACATTTCACCATCTGTTTCAGTCCAGTAAATTGGAGCACCATGGGTCACCACAAATATCTGCATGAGAGAAAGTGTTTACTGGAAATACATTGTTGCAAAAAGCAGGCATCTTGACTTGTTATTGTTTTCATGGAGACCATTTTACCTGATTGAATTGTCAAGAATGAAAACACTTGGAATTGAATGAAATATCCAGGTGCATACTGTAGATGGATAGATAGAACAGTATAATTATTATAAAGTTATCATTTTAGTTGCCACTATGTGTTTGTTTGTGTGCATGGACAGTCATCTATTGATTGATTGATTTATTGACTGCAGAGGAAAAATGGAAATATATGTTTCAAAAGTGACTTTTGAAAGGATTATATATACTATATGTGCACGGATACGGTTATGTCTCCCTTCTCAAGAAAATGACTAATTCTTGCCGTTCTTCACCACTCCTCTTCTTTGTTTTAGGGTGATGATGGTTTGCCAGTACCAGGGTGTTGGAATAAAGTGAGTTCTATTGACTAATCATATTAACATTTTGTTTTTTAAATAATTGTGCCCATACCATCCTTACTATGATAACTCATGTGCTGAATTTGTGATATGGAGGTATAGATTTAAAGTGAATATATTAACAGTCATCTATAATAAGTTTAGAATATGTAATAATAATGTAATACAAGTTAATTTCTCAATATAGAACTAAACATTTTCAGTCTACTAGAATATGATACTTTATGATCAGTTGTTTAGAATATGATTTGAGATTTACTGTCGATTCAACATCTCTATCCCTCCATTTGCTCGGAAGGTGTGTGCTTGAAAATAACAGTATTTTTGCCTCTTGTTTTGCAGTGACGTTAATTCCTGAGTGCCATGTGTGATTGTAAATAGAATATTTATTTTTGTACTTTTTTTTGCCATTGATCTGTTATATTGATGGAAAATACAGCAAACCATAAAAATACTGGCAGGACTTTTGTACAGATGTTTATTTTTATTACTGGTAATGTTGTTTGTGTAATGGACTTTATACTGTACCTATGCATTATGTCAAAATGTTTTTTTGATGGAGGAAGAAATATACTGTGGCAGCATATGCATGATATTTGTGCATTATGTTAACTGATAAGTGCCTATTAACTTATTGTATCATGGTGTTTTAATGTGTTGTGTCGGACCACGCTGCACTGATTAGTGGGGCTGGAGTTACAAATTGGCCTTGTGTGTAAGAGGAAACCCTTTGTTCTGAGATTAACATGTTCACACCACACCTAATGAACTTACACTGTAACTGCATATGTTTACTGAACATTAAAATGACTTATTTCAAAGTCCATACTACATGCAGTTGAATTATCAAGTCAGTTGTTTTATGCTAGTTTCAGTGCATACATTATGAACATTTGCACTGCATGGCTTGTTTAGTGAGTTTTCTCCATATTCACCTGCCATTTTGCCAAATATATTATTGCAAAAACTGAATTAGTGAATGCTTTATGTAAAGAAAAAAATGACTTAAGTCCACACACAGTGCTTTGCCTTGATGGCTTCATGTAAATATGCCTAAACCTTGCCCTTTGAGCAGCTATCTGTGTTCTCATTTCTGGCAATTTAATAGCAGAGTCGATAAATGTAATTTACATACATGGGCAATGAATTCAGTCTTAATTTATCTCGTACATATTGCTGCTCACTGTCAAGCACATCTTTGTGTTTGTTAATAAGCATCAACACAACCATTCAAAAGTTTGGGGTCAGTCTTTTTTTTTTTTTTTTTTTTTAAGATAATAGTACTTTTATTAAGCAAGGATGCATTAAACTGATCAAAAGTGTCACTTTTTGAGCAGCAAATCAGCAAATTAGAATGATTTCTGATGGATCATGTGACCGTGAAGAGTGGAGTAATGATGCTGAAAATTCAGTTTTGATCACAGAAATAAATTACATGCTTATACAGTTATTTTAAATTGTAAAAATATTTCACAATATTACTGTTTTTATTGTATTTTGACTAAATAAATGCAGCCTTGGTGAACATAAGAGACTCCTTTCAAAAATCTTACAGACTCCAAACTTTCGAATGGTAGTGTATGTCCCATTTTACCTCATCCTTAAGTAAAAATGAAGAATCACACCAACTAGTTAGTAATATAAACATGCCATTTACATCATAATATGCTTATTCCCAAAAAAAAAAAAAAAATTCAGGGTCATAAAATGGCCCTTAGCTAAAACAGTTTTGTTTTATGTTCATTCAGTGTTGAAGTGGATTGTGTAGGATTGCTGCTGCTTACATTGACAAGCTATTCTGGTTCCATTTTGCCACTTAATATCAAGTTAAGCATGGTTTGTAATCACGTGTCTATAAACATTTTATCTGTCTGTAATACCTCATACTAACATGTGCCTTAATGCTTTTACTCAGCCAAAGTAGTTTTGAGACATATCAACAATAATGTCAAAGAAGCTATGCTGTCAACATGAGATAATAAATGGCTGTAAAAAGCCGAAACATTTCCAAACACGTCTTATTTATTCATATGTTCTCTCTCTGATTTGATATCCTAAGAAGATTCTCATTTTTAACTGTTTGTTTGCATAGCTATGACATGACGTTAACACAGAGACTAAGAACAATTAACACCCTCTGGATGTTTACATGCTGAAGTTGTGCTTGTTATTGTGATATGTATCTGACGAAAGTGTGAAAACTGCATCAGTGGGTTTCAGGATTGTGTTATGCTGTGTGAGGCCTTCTCCGTATGTCATTGTTGCAGACGTACACCACAAATATGTATGTTTCTTTATTAAAAGGGCCAGAATCCGTTCCAGCTTGCCAAGAAGTAATCCTGCAGTGAGATCCACGAGGTTCTGGTTCGATTTCCTTCATAAGCAACACAAAAACTTGAAGAGATTGTGGGAGATCTTTGAGTTTGGCCTGCTCTTTGGTGGCTGTTTGAAGGGTTTGTTTTCTGTAGAAACATCATGTAGTACTGAAAGGCTCCAGACACTGACTGGACTACAGAAAACACGATAATGCAAGAAGTAGCCTGTCGTTTCTCCAAGTTTTACACCTTTTTCTTTCTCTTTTATATTGTTCACTATGTGAAAGAAACATTTTAGCACATTTCGTTCTTTGTTGATGACTGTTAAATAATGTTTGTGATCAGAGGATCCAGCGCAGCTCGTTGAACATGCAGATGTGGTCTGAGTGTTCTTGTGTTTCCAGACAAACCAAAGAAAGACAAAATCTTTGATGATTCCTGATTCAAACTATCACTGCCTTCTGTCGAGAGTTGCAGGTAGAATGTAACCTCACACTTCACTCATACTCGCGTTTAATATTCGTATTTAACATGGATGTGCATAACCGTCCTGCTTTGCATTATGCATACATGTATTACAGTACATTCATACAACATAATGTTGTGCTTGTACATAGCATAATGTCATAGCCTGCCTTTAAAAAGTGAAAATAGAATAGTTGTACAGCTAAAAACAAAGACTATCACTGTAACTAATTTGAAACGCTCAATGTACCAACTAAATGTTACTTCACAAAAATTGCAACATGGGCATTTGATGGTGTTGCAACATTTCACTGCTGTAAACATAGATGTCGATGCTGACTCCATCTGTATATTTTGCCAACTCTTTGAAATGCAAATAATTGTTTGTAAGTTTGTTTGGGTAAATCTACTCGTACAGAACGGCTGTAATTTTCAGATTGTATTGGGGCAGCTAAAGCAACACATTTAAACCAGCAGCCACACATTGGGCGTTTAATTTATCATTGTTCAGCACATGTTTGAACTTCAGATAAACTATTTTGTTTATATGAAGTTTTTGTGCCTACAACTGAGTAGAGTAAACCTCTTTTTTGACACGAAAGCTCATTTTGGTTGTTATTATTACCTGAATCACAGAATATACAGAACTGCTATGGGATGACAACACCACATCAACCATAACAGGGTTTGTGAGGGAAAATAATCTTTCATTTCTTTTAAAATTGCAACCTTGGATTTAAAAAGAAAAGAAAATTTGATGTGGTGTCATCTGTACCAGCAGCTATGTTTTTTTTAACCTAATGCAAGCATTCCTTATATTATACTTTGACTGTTTCAGAGTAAGATTGGTTGTAAATAAACCCACTGTAAATGTAGAGCTTAATTAAATCTTCCATTATGTCAATTTTAATAGATTAAGGTGTTATCCAGATAACATGATAATTATTATTTAAATTAAATGAGTTTGCATTCAGCTCATTAAAGCCTCCTATTTTCTCATCAGTATAGGTTATTGTTTTAATGGTAATCTGAATTAAATGATAAAAAATGAAAGATAATGTTAAAATGTGTTTATTTGAAACGTTGATTATTGGATTATACATTACTGAGAATCTACTTTTATTTGTTTTGAAGACATTAAATTGAATGATATACAGTATGTGTAAAAAATGAGCATTTTGTAGTGATACACACCTGAAAATAAAGGTTCTTCAGTGGGTTATTGGGGCACATTTTCACTGTTTAAAGGTCTTGACTATATGATATTCTGGAGATTTAGAAAGCTCTTGATTGATTTCTAGGATCTTTAAATCACAAATCATCAGGGCATTAATAGTTTTTTAAAGAATTGGCATTAGGCTGTAAGTCATGCTGATTTATGGCGTCAAGCTGTAAAGCCCTTCTAACTGTTACCTTTATTTTTAAGTGTGTTAACATCTGTACATTTACAGACATGCATTATTTTATGCCAGTAGGTACAGAATAATTAATATTTGCGACACATTTCAGATTATAATAACTGCCAAAAAGAAGAGAAATGCTTTTATAGTTGTTATATTCTCAAATTGGTTGCAAGTATCACTCATTCTGGACCCACTCACATAATGCTAAATATACAATGCTCAAAAAACAGGATGAATCTGATCTTATGCATTCTGTGTTATATTAGCATTGGGTGATTTTTTGACTTTAGGGCATGTTGTAAAGTGTTTTTCAATTTACTGTACACAAGGCATCATTTATTTAATTTTTTGGTTCAGTATAATTTTGCACATTGAAGTGTGTGTGACTTTTTCCATGTTTTGAACAAGAATATAATATTTGTACTGTACATCATGCATTTTCTACACATTTCCCTTTTGACAAACGTGATCTTGTATTGTCCTTTGTACAGTGTACTCTTCAAATAATGTGTCACTCCAATATAAATATCCTGACTAGATTCAAATCTGCCACACAGCATTTAAAGGAATACAGTTCACCCAAAAATGAAAGTTTCCAAGATGTAGACGAGTTTGTTACTTCATCATAACAGATTTGGAGAAATGTAGCATTACATCACTTGTTCATCAATGCAGTGAATGGGTGCCGTCAGAATTAGAGTCCAAACAGCTGATAAAAAATCACTATAATCCACAAGTATGACTCCAGTCCATCAATTAACATCCTGTAAAGAGAAAAGCTGCGTGTTTGTAACAAACAAATACATCATTAAGACTTTTTTACTTAAAACTGCTGCTTCCAGCTAAAATATGACTCCCTAATAATCTATAATTATTGCTTGTGATGTTTTTATCATCTTTTGGGGCTCTCATTCTGACGGCACCCATTCACTGCAGAGGATCCATTGCTGGATGCAAGTGATGTAATGCTAAATTTCTCCAAATCTGTTCTGATGAAGAAACGAAGATGGTTTGACGGTGAGTACATTTTTAGAAAACTTTCATTTTTGGGTGAACTGCTCCTCTAAATAGTCATTTTTCGAGATAATCTTTTGATCCAGCTTTGATCCATCACACACTGCCATACGTGAGCACTGCTGTCTTTTCCAAGAAGTTCAGACTTTGTTCACCTGCTGCTCACAAACACATTTTTCTGTACATTTTTCATCAAGTTTGTTTCATACCAAGAACAAATATGTTATCAAACATTTTGTGTGATATCTTCGATACTGTTGTTGTTGTACGTAATTGAAAATGGATACGAGGGCATTTATTTCTGTGCTTGTGCAGAAAGTGCAAATGCAAGATAAATTGCAACCACTTGCATGGTTATTATGCACCTACTTGTGTACATTTACATTTAAAGTGGCAGTCTGACTAACATGTTACGGTCTGTTTGACTAAAGGTTGACTTTAGGGTTATGTTTATCTTTTCCTTCCATTTTCCTTCTTTAAAATGTTCAAAATCAAGCATTGAATAAATATGTAAAAGTTCATTGTTGTTGATTCAATATATGCTTCTGGAGAAACCAACATTATTATTTAAAGTTTTGTTAAGGTCTTTTTTTCATAATGGAACAGACTTTTTATTTATTTAGTTTATTTATTTTTAGCTTTTGTTTGTTTTTCAAAAAAGACATCAAAACTGTATTAGCCAGTGAAATAAAGGAAATGGAATCATGAAAATGCACGGACTGAACTGTTCTGTTTGACCATCAAAAATCCAGAGATATAAATAATAATAATAATAATAATAACAAAAGATGTTTGTGATGTATTCATAAAACAAAATATGTATCATAAATTGTGAGAGGGTGTTTATCTCTTATGACGGGTTTGTTGACAGCTTGATTGGCGTTTCTCCTGTCCTGTGTAATGCTGCTCTGTGGCCGCTAGATGTCAGTAGAGTGGACGGTGAGTGTGAGCGCTCAAGAGCTCAGAGTCAGACCGATAGATCGCTTCTCAGTGATCCACAAATAAACACCAGTGGAAACTGCATTACACACTGACAGGTGGTAAGTAGCCTGCAAATCGACATTTTGCCTGTCTGCTGCGTTTAATTTCTTTTAATATCAAATTTGCAGATAATTTACGCCATTGTGTGTAATTTAAGAGGCTTCAGAGTTCACAATCTTAGATGACAGGCTAGTTGTTAATCAAATGTTGATGCTCGAAGTCTCGGTGAATTAGATTTTGAATGGGAATATTTCAGTTACTCGGGTCAAAGAGTTATTTATCTGCTATTCATGTTGCTATGTTGCTGGTATTTTTTCGTTAATATCACATTTTTATTGTCAGATGTGTTTTAAATGTTACAATTTCTTAATTATAACATTAATTAAACTATCTTTACTAAAAACTGTAGCTATACTTTCCCTGGACAATAATAGTGTAAACAGTGTATTATTATTATTGTTATTAATAATAATAATAATACAATACTTCCTCAAAATTCAGTAGTCTGAACTGTCTTATGTGATAAGGTCTTAAAATGTGTTTATTGGCCGTGTGTGTGTCTATATATATATATATAGTCAATCCAAAAATTATTCAGACACCAGATATAATTTTTGATATATATATATTACTAGTGGGTGCAGGACACTATAGTTCATTTATGTAAGTGAGGATAGCAAAATAAAGTAAACTGTGACATATTATACCCAAAAAATCTTCATACAGTGGACTACCAGCTATAAAATGATTCAGACACTTTGACCTGACCATGTTTTTATTTTTTATTTGCTAATGCAACCTTTTTACACCACAGACTGAACAAAATGAAGCATTGCTTGGTAATTGGTTGACCTAAATTGGTATTATCTAATTGTGTACTTAAATTTAACAGCTGACAGCTATTCAACCTAATTCATTACATACCTTTCTAACAAAGTTATTATCTGACATTATCAAGATGTATTTGTTCTAACACAGTGTAACTCTGAGTTCTTGTCATATTTTATTACCATTTTCTAAACTATAGCGAATAAACTGATAATGTGAGAAATGTTGAAGGTGTCTGAATACATTTTGGTTTGACTGTATATATATATATATATATATATATATATATATATATACGCTTCTAAATAATATTTTTTAAAGGAAACATTTATAATTTTCTTTATTTTATTTATGAGTTTTAAATGTTATTTAGTAATGTTTCTTTTTCCAAATACATTTTATAAAATTTTAATTAGAAGCATGATTAAAACAATTTTTGAAAATAACATATCTATCGTTCATAATGAGACTGAATGGACATTCCCTGTCTAGATATTTCATCTTCTGATTGCAGTGGCCAACCAGTGAACACATTTAAAAGCCCAAAGGCCTCTCTATGGTTCCTAGTCACTCTCTGATCATGGGGAATGGTTCGATCAAAGCCCCTCGGCTAGGGGAGACCTGCCTGGCTTCCGGTATAAAAGAGGCCCCTGTATGGGAGTCTGTGGAGCCCCTGAAGATGAGGATCGCCCATCTGGAGGAGGAGCTGGCACGGAGGGACCAGGAGCTCCGTGCGCAGGAGAAGCGCTTACAGAGCCTTCAAAGGGAACTAGAGGCAAAAGTGTCCCAGATCGATAAGCTCCAGGATGCCATTGGGTATAACAGTCTCGGACGATCGCCGCCGGCACCGCTGAGGCACAGCCGCAGACTGCAGAGCGTCATCAACCAGGGCTCCACGCGCTTCCACAGAGTGGCTGTGGAGGTGCATCAACGCCTTAAGGCCAAGGAGGGTGTTTCAGCCGAACCCACATCAAGGCACTTCTGTCATGACCACAGGGTCCATCACATCTCCACAGAGAGACAACGCATCCGCAAAGACTCCGGGTGAGTGCACTGACACTGATTGCACCACTGGATTGTTTGTTTCATTATGGAGTCACTGGAGTACTGACTCTCCTGGAAGGTGGAGACAGGAGTAAGGTTTAGCCAAGCTTTTGTAGTCGTCTCCAACCCCAGAGCAGGCATGAAAGCCTGGATTACCATAACACACTCCGGAGGGAATGGAGTGGCTCAAGAGAACACAAAGCGTGGGCCATTTGTATGCATGGACAGGAATCATTACTGTTTTAATTAAACACGCTCTTGATGGCAGTCTACAAATCTCCAGCACATAATTCATTCATAAGATCCATTTTAGGTCAGTGGCAAGACTGTCCTGTTTCAGATGTGATGATAAGAATCAGCTGTAGTGTACTGAAGACAAAAAATAGTCTGAAACGGACATGCAAAATGTCACCAGTGAGGATTTTTAGACCTCCAAAAGAAAGAATGAAAAATGTATGTTTTGTTATGCCATAGGAAGTAAGGATTAAAATTCGCAAAATGAAGTCATTACACATGTTTGTACATTTATACATTATACATATCATTTCAAACTTGTGAAACGCGAAAGAAGAATTTGTGAAAAATGTACATGCTATTCTTTTTTAGTTCATTGTGATTACTCAAAAAAAACACAAGTAATATTGTAAAAGTAGCCAATTTGAATTGTGAGCTTTATTCCAAGTCATAAAATAGCTTTGCATGAGGAATAGGGTCAAATTTGATAAGAATGAATAAAGTGAAGAAATAATTAATATAATAATTCATAACATTTTCTTCATTTCTCACTGATTGCCTTTTGAAATTCATTGCCATGTAATCTTTAGACATTCGTGCACCTGGTCTGAATTATTTTATTTAAACTGATTTCAGTTTCAGTCTGTTCTTCACACAGAACTTCAGAACACTTGAAATGTGAAGCATCATATGAACTATTTTACGTAGATTTTTTTTTGTCACTTTTAGAGCTTGACAGCTGTGGTTACCATTAGCTGTAATTATATAAAAAGAGTAACATGTACATTCTTCAAAAAATGTATCCTTTTGTGTTACATAGGGAAAATAACAGCTTGATTAAGTAGTGAAATCAATTTTTGAATGAACCATTTATTTAACTTGGTATATTAACTTTTATTGCGATTTACAATGCCTGCTTTGAAGGGTGTGCCATAAAGATGATTTGGTATCTTTAATTCAGCAGTGTATTAAAGGCAGTCTGAAGTGTTGTGACAGAATAATCATTCATTATTCACCACCTCCACTTCACTCAGCACTGATGAACCATGCCTTGAAGAAAGCCTTGTCTAATTAAACTGTCTTTGTGTCTTATAAAAGGAGATTTTAAGAGTAAACTCAGTTGCGCAAACACTTATGACCTTATTCTAACTATGTTTATATAAATAGCAACCAAACAAGCATTTCCATGTATATTTCTAAAATCTTTGAACCTAGATTTCAAGAAAGCCATATGTGCTTGAGTTCTTTTGAAGTGTTGGGGTTTTGCATTCTCCAAACTGTTCTTCCTCCTCTTCCTGTAGCACTAAGAAACTGATCAATGAAGCCATCATGAACAATGACTTTCTGAAGAAGCTGGAGCCTCAGCACACTCGAGAGATGATGGACTGCATGTATGAGAAAATCTACGCCGCTGAGCAGCTGGTTATTCAGGAGGGAGAGCCGGGGAACTACCTCTACGTGCTTGCTGGTAAACTCCAGATGTTATTGTTACCTGCTCCTCATACTTTCATGGTTTTACAAATCTAAATATTTCAATGATAACATTGAAATAATGTTCTGGTCTCTGCTATTTTATTTTTACTGTTCTGCACATTGGTGCATTTGATTCTCTGTGTCCAGAGGGTTTATTAGAGGTCATCCAAAGTGGAAAGCTCCTGGGTCAGATGCGTCCTGGGACGGCTTTTGGAGAGCTGGCCATTCTTTATAACTGTAAAAGAACAGCCACAGTCAAAGGTGTGTGTGTGTGTGTGTGTATTTGTGCGTGTGTTCCTCTGCTCAGTGTTGGGGAAAGTTATTTTCAAATGTAATGCATTACAATAACGTGTTACGCCATAAAAAAGTAACTAATTGTGTTATTTAGTTTTTATGGAAAGTACTGCATTGTTACTTTTGCGTTACTTTTTGTCAACTGAACTGGGCTTTTTCACATCAAAAGTGAAATTAATAAGACTCAGGCTGAAGGAAGTGCCTCGGGCTCTGTACTTACTCCCAATTTCTCTCAACATGGCAAAAGGAGTCAGTGAATAAATGGGAAAAAATTTTTTTTTTGAAAAAGTGACTCAGATTGTAAATTTAAAAGTAATGCATTACTTTACTAGTTACTTGGTAAAGTAATCTGATTACATAAATGGCGTTACTTGTAATGTGTTACCCCCAACACTGCCTGTGCTGGTGTATTTTTGTATTTTTAAACAAAATGAAGGTAAATAAAATAAATTCTGTCGTCTTTTACTCACCTTCATGTCATTCCAAAACTATCTGAATCTATTTTTAATTTAACATACAATGATAGTCAGTCATTTTCTTTCACTGTATGGACAAAGGCATTTGAAATGTCTTCAGAATAATATCTTATTTTGTGATTTTAATGATCATTTTGGTGAAACTTTGATTTCAAAACCAGGCTAAACATGAAAGAAGTGTAGTTTATAATATTTAAAACATCATATAGATGTGCCATGTAGACTGTTTGTGTCACAATGCTGCTGTGATACTGATGCTGAATGCTAAACTGCAATGTGATTGGAATATGGTGACTTCAGGTAAATTTGGACATTTTTTTTGCCATTGAGATGACAGGGAAACAAATGGCCCCATAATCCTGAATGAACCATAATTAAATCTGCATTTATTACTTTTCAGTGAGCTGATTTTGTTTCTGTTAAATAAAAACTGTTGGGTGCATTTTTTTAAAATAGTGTTCTCCTATTTACTTTATATAAGCACTGCAAGTCCAAAGCATTACATATGGATGCAGTCTGCAACATATTGGGTTATAGCCAACATGACCTTTTTCTCTATTATTGTTGACCCACTTTTATTGTAGATATTGGATTAGTGTCATAGTCATAGATTTGTGAAGTGGAACTGATGGTGATTGTGTTTCATTAGCTGTGACTCAGTCCCACATCTGGGCTCTGGACCGGCAGATGTTCCAGACCATCATGGTGAGATCCACTCAGGCCAGACATGAGGAGTACTTTAGCTTCCTGCGCAGGTACATTCATGTCACTAACATTTGTGCATGTTTATCAGTCATCAGCTTCACACACACACATGAATACACAAGTCTCTTCTTAGCTGTTTCAATGCACATTCCTTTCTGAAAGCATTGGATTAGATTGATGTGGATTCAGCATCGTGTTTTTCAATGAGTATTGTAGATCTATCACTAATGTCTATCAGTGCTGCATAAATTGATGTTGTGACTTAACTGTCAAAATAATATTGGTTGGTTCAAGGGTTGAATGTGTTGATTTGTGTACACCTGTCAACATAGTTTTTGTGGATTTGATTGCATGCTCTTTTCCTTTTAATGCTAATTAAACATTGTTACATTGTTCTTTAGTGTGTCGTTATTGAAAGATTTGCCAGAGGAGAAACTTGCCAAAATCATTGACTGTCTTGAAGTTGTAAGTTTGCAGCATTTTACTGTGTCTACAGTGCTGTCATTTGTTGGTAATGCATGTTTATTTATAACATGAAATATAGCCAGATCATATTCATGCTTCAATCTTTTTATAGGAATATTTTGACAAAGGGGATTACATTATTCGTGAGGGCGAGGAAGGAAACACTTTCTTCATCATAGCTAAAGGAGAGGTGTGTTTTACTGCATTAAGGGTACAACGGGGCTAAAGGCACATCTTAACAGCAGCTATCAATAGTATATATTCGTCATTCAAAAGGAGAAACCGAAACAAGGATATACGAGATATACACAGATATACGAAACGTAAACAAAGCAGAGCTTGCTTACCATTTTGAATATCAGTTATGTTGATAACTTTCTTCATTTTAAGCGGCTTATGTTGTTATGAAAATATTCGCATATTGGAATTCTTGGGTAAGATTGGGTAAGAAAAAATTATCATAAAAGTTGTTTGTTTTGTTTAAAAATCGTAAATTTATGAGATGGCCACACTTGTAAAAGGCTCACCAAAGTGGCGCAAAAGGCACCCAGTATTGATACAAATACTTTAATACTTTAAGTAATATGTTTTGCAAGTTAATGCTTGTTTGAAACAATCACTTTAGCAAAGTTCGTATTATTTTCTTATTATTTTGATGAATAAGATAATTTATTTTTCTTTAATTGATTTAATTTTCTTGAAAGAAACTGAAAATCATTTAAACAAGACCTTTGTGTCCATTTTTCTTTGTAAATTTGACTGTTTCTCGTTTGCTACGTAAATCTATAATATTTTTCAAAATGTTAGATATTATATCAAATTAGCGCAGAATAAACTTGCATTGCTTCCTGTATCAGCCATCGTAAGCTTTTGTGCCATCTAGTGGTTTGGAGGAGCATAATATCAAAGTCTCCACCTGGTGAGCCTTTAGCCCTGTTGTATCCTACATTTATATGTAATCCTTCAAATATTTTTGTACCATTTCAGACTATCTGTTCAGACTGCCGTCTGCTTTGCCTACATGAATATTTCTGTAGGAGTGAGCAGACACACAGCCCATTGAGACCCACTGAAATTGTGCGTCAGTGGTAGTCTGTGGCAGAACCCTGTACCATTGATTGTAATAGAGCCAAGACTGATGGTAATTGGATAAGAGAGTTTAGATGCATTATTCTGAGTCCCACTCAGACGACATACTTCACTGGTAAACTGCTACTTGCATGGAAAATGCGTTTTTCATTAGACATTGAGGTGCCAATCCATACTTTTAGAAAAGCCTGGCTTTTCTATATGATGATAGGGAGCTTTCTGATGAGTGCACTGTAAAAAAAAAAATCGGTAAAATTTGCGGTAAAAACTGGCAGCTGTGGTTGCCGGAATTCTACCGTAAAAAATATGGTAACAACATTTTAGATTTTACGGTTTTAACTTAAATTTACAGTTAAATACCATAATTTCATTAACTGATATAATGTTAATATACCAACCTATTGAAGTACTGAAATCTGTTTCTGAAAAGTACTGAAAGTACTGAAAGAAGAAACAGTTATTTCAAAGAAAAAACATCAAATTCAAACAAAATTTGAAATGCAACACAGGGAATTCTGGGAATGTCAGTTTACGGTTTTCCGTTTTTTACTATAGCATTTTCACATTTTTTTACCGTTAAAATCACGGTCATTTTTTACAGTGTGGGACAGTTACAGTTGTGATGATGGTGAAATTAGTTAGTCAGTAAGGATGTATAGTAAGATTTTTTTGGTGTGTTTTTTTCATAGGTGTTGGTAACACAGACTACAGAAGGATTTTCCGAACCACAGGAGATTAAGACTCTTGGTGTGGGTGATTACTTTGGGGAAAAGGCTCTCATAAGGTTTGGAGATGGTTTTATTTTGAAGTGCTTTTAACAATTGTGAACACAACCAACAATGACTCCTTTGTGATTGTGGACTTCCTGTAGGCTAGGAAAAAGATTAATTGCATATTTGTAGGCGTGGATGTGGGAGGTGGAATGTCAGTCATCTGAAAATATGTTCATTCTCATTGTAGCATTGTTGAAGAGCATACTCAATACTGAAATAACCACAGAGACGCTCACACACTTAGACACAGGAGAGCCACTTGTCATATTCGCTCATTTGTAATGATTTAGATTCATTTAAAGCTCAGATGAAGTGCTCTCAATGAGGAAAGAGCAAATGAGGATGTTTTTCAGGATGTTTTCAGTCACTGTTATATATATGTATCTCCAAAGTGGCACAACATCATTATATATTTCTTATAATTCTATTTCAGTGAGGATGTCCGCTCAGCTAATATCATTGCAAAGGAAAATGACACACAGTGCTTGGTGGTGGATAGAGAGTAAGTATCGTTTCTTCTACACTAACATCTAGGTTTGTGACCATATCATAATTTCAGTTGTCAATGCCAATTTTGATACTGCAGAAAAAAAAGTATATGCTATTGAACATGTTGTGTATTTAAAAATAAATAAATATTAATATAAAGTAAATTAAAACAGTGGCTTTTTAAATTAAAACTTTTTCTCAATTAAGTGTTTCTCAATTAAGTATATTTTTTCAGATTTATTCAAATAATTATAAAGTAATATTTCAAAAAAAAAAAAAAATTGCAAGAAACAGAACAAATAACAACAGAAAAGAACAAATGCAATAGAAATCAACTGTAAGATAAAATTACCTTTTTGTGCTTTGTTATATTTATTTATTAAAAAATAATAAAAATGCTGATGTGAAGATTGGCTATAACTATAATCTATATATAACTTTAAAATGGTCATTTAAAGTCTTTTTATTTGTTATACCTGTTTACAGCAGGTATATATATTTTTATATAGACTACTGTTGCAGTGCCCTCCACTAATATTGGTACCCTTGATGAGGAAGAGCGGCTGTGAAAATAAATCTGCATTGTTTATCCTTTTGATCTTTCATTAAAAAAATTCACAAAATTCTAACCTATTATTGAAGTAAAACAATTGAAATTGGGGGTAAAATCTCCCTACAAATTCTCATGAGTAAAATAGCTCTGAAGTATATTCCCATTCATATTTACATTTTTTAGCACACCAGTGGTGCCTATAGGAACATGAAATTGTCCAGCCATTACTTCCTGTTCCACAGGATTATAAATATGAGGAACACAAAGGCCAAATTCCCTTAATCATCCATCACAAGGAGTAAAACCAAAGAATATAGTTCTGATGTGCAGAACAGAGCATGTGAGCGGAGCTGAGCGGTGAGAATTCCCGCTCCCCGCTCATGTGGGTGTTCGCTCCCCCCGCTCCACCGCTCAAAGCCGCAGCAGACCGCTCCGCTCAATTCCACTCCGCTCAATTCCGCTCCCCGCTCACCTACAATTTCTTCCCACTCCGGTGAAATCGCTCCACGCTCGCTCAAATTTAAAATTCCTCTGCATGCCTAACACCTGCCGTTTTCAACCGAAGCCTTATGCCTGGGACACACTGTCTGGGTGGCGGACGTGGAGCGGGTTAGTTGCGTGACTGCTGCGGAAAAAATCCGCTTCACTTCTATTCTGTCGCGGGGTTGCGGTGTGGTTGGACCGCGCACCTGACACGCGCATATTCCGCAGGTAGTGTGGCTCTAATCTGTTAACATAGGTGCGGAAAGGAAAATCAACACGCAACAAACCCACTCCGCGACGCGTCTGCCACGCAGCCTATATCCTATAAAGAACTCACAGCAACATCAGTCAAAATAGAACATATATTTATATCTCTTTCTCTATGAAATAAAAAATCACGGACAGGGTTAAGTAGGCTACATTAAAATATTCATATGACAAAACTTATTTAATTGATTATTAGCCAATATTTCCTATTTCAACCATATTCAAAATGCTCACGTTTTGCTCTGGCCTCCCCATGTTCGCGTAGCACACTGTCATGTTTGCGCATGATGTGTCTTTTTAGATTAAAATACGAATCCTTACTTACTGAAATCGTATCACCACATTCCTGATCATGTTCAACATCGTTATCATCTAGTTTTTTTGACAGGAATTGTGCACCTGTATGACCTGTCGGTTTGCTTTTGGAAATATTTCACGAACTCCATCTCTCCTTCACAACGAACGATTTTGTGAAGTGTAGGCTGACAGTTTTGTTAATTGTTGAAGGCACAGGTGAATTCTGGGTGGATTTGTGCATGCCCTAGGCTCGTGGTGTGAGCGGTATTGGAGCGGAACAGGAGCGAGACAGAGCGATCGCTCCTGCCTTTGGATAAAAACCCGCTCCGCGCTCCGACTATATTTTGCACGCTCCGCTCCCCGCTCCGCTCCGCTCACATGCTCTGGTGCAGAACAATATTGTTGAGCTTCACAAAAGAGAAAGTGGCTGTAAGAAAAGAGCTAAACCATTGAAAATCCCCATTTCCACCATCAGGGCAATAATTAAGAGGTTCCAATCAACTAAAGATGATGTGTGTCTATATCGTCCTAATGCACGCTGAGGAGGAGAGTTTGAGTGGTCAAAGACTCTCCAAGGATCACAGCTGGAGAATTGCAGAGATTAGTTGTGTTTTGGAGTCAGAAAGCCTAAAAAAAAATCTAATTCAATTCAAGTTTATTTGTATAGCGCTTTTTACGATACAATCGTTGCAAAGCAGCTTTACAGGAAATTCAATTTCTACAATATATATATATATATATATATATATTTAACTTATGGCAAGATTTGGTAATTCTGTATGTTGTCTGAGGGTTGGCATCCTCTGAGGTCCTCTGAGGGGTTGGCATCATCTCTTCTCAGGTGTTTGGTCATCTCAGATCATTTAAGGGTTGGATCCAGACTGAAGCTTGTGTAATTCCTAGTTACCACGGGATGTTAATCCTGTGGCAGAAACAGAGAAACAAATAGAGACATAATTAGCGTAGCTGTTTTTCCATCCAAGCAAAAATAATTTGTTCAACCAAAGCTAAAGAATAATAATGTGGGTTTGATCAGATATAACTTCAGTACAAGATTATGAGATGCATTATATGAATGCTTGGCTAAAGAGATGTGTCTTTAATCTAGATTTAAACAGAGAGAGTGTGTCTGAACCCCGAAAGTTATCAGGAAGGCTATTCCAGAGTTTGGGAGCCAAATATGAAATAGCTTTACCTCCTTTAGTGGACTTTTCTATCCTAGGTACTTCCAAGAGTCCAGAGTTTTGCGACCTTAGGGAGCGGGTTGGATTGTAACGTGATAGGAGACTAGTTAGGTACGCAGGAGCTAAACCATTTAGGGCCTTATAGGTTAGTAATAATATTTTGTAACTGATACGGAACTTAATAGGTAGCCAGTGCAGAGACTGTAAAATTGGGGTAATATGATCATATTTTATTGACCTGGTAAGGACTATAGCCGCTGCATTTTGTACTACCTGTAGCTTGTTTATTAAAGATGCAGGACAACCACCTAGCAGTGCATTACAGTAGTCCAGTCTAGAGGTCATGAATGCATGAACTAGCTTTTCTGCATCAGAAACAGGTAACATGTTCCGTAGCTTGGCAATATTTCTAAGATGGAAGAATGCTGTTTTTGTAACATTGGAAATATGATTTTCAAAAGACAAGTTGCTGTCTAATATAACACCCAGTTTCATCTGGTCTTGTTGAGATATATAGTTGAGTATCAAAAGCATAACAATGGAAACTAATCCCGTATTTTCTAATAATATTACCAAGGGGCAACATGTATATTGAAAATAGCAGAGGACCTAGGACAGATCCTTGTGGTACTCCATACTTCACTGGTGATGATTGAGATGACTCCCCGTTTAAATAAACAAGGTTGTAGCGATCGAACAGGTATAATCTAAACCATCTTAAAGCCTGCCCTTGAATACCCGTATAGTTTTGTAATCGATCTATGAGTATGTCATGATCTATAGTGTCGAACGCAGCACTAAGATCAAGTAAAACTAGCAATGAGATGCAGCCTTGATCTGATGCAAGAAGCAAGTCATTTGTAATCTTAACAAGTGCAGTTTTAGACATAATTTTAGACATTACATTTACATTTACATTTAGTCATTTTGCGGACGCTTTTATCCAAAGCGACTTACAATTGGGGAATACATAAAGCGATTCATCCTAAAGAGGCAGACAGACACAGGAAGTGCTCACAATACCAAGTTTCAGGCATTGTTCCAAATAATTACAAGCTAGAAAGGGAAGGAATAAATAAAGAGAGTTTTTAAAAAAATAATAATAATTATGATGAAGTCAAATAGTGTCGAAAGAGATGCGTTTTCAGCTATCTTGAAAGTTGTCAGGGAATCAGCATTCCGGATTGGGGTGGAAAGATCGTTCCACCAGCCAGGAACAGTGAACGAGAATGATCTGGAAAGTGATTTTGTGCCTCTCTGTGATGGTACCACGAGGCGTCGCTCACTAGCAGATCTCAGGCTTCTGGAGGGAATGCAGATTCGTAATAGTGAGTGAAAGTAGGCGGGTGCAGAGCCTGTGGTTTTTCGATATGCAACAACTCTCCAAGGATCACAGCTGGAGAATTGCAGAGAATAGTTGTGTCTTGGAGTCAGAAAGCCTAAAAAAAATCTAATTCAATTCAAGTTTATTTGTATAGCGCTTTTTACGATATAATCGTTGCAAAGCAGCTTTACAGGAAATTACATTTCTACAATATATTTATATATATATATTTAACTTATGGCAAAATTTGGTAATTCTGTATGTTGTCTGAGGGTTGGCATCCTCTGAGGTCCTCTGAGGGGTTGGCATCATCTCTTCTCAGGTGTTTGGTCATCTCAGATCATTTAAGGGTTGGATCCAGACTGAAGCTTGTGTAATTCCTAGTTACATCCCGTGGCAGAAACAGAGAAACAAATAGAGACATAATTAGCGTAGCTGTTGTTCCATCCAACATAAACGTAAGATATGAAATGGGTCTGTAATTTGCCAGTTCACTAGGATCTAGTTGTGGTTATTTAGCTCTTCCCGTCCTATAGTTGTAAAGCACAGCAGTTTTTCTTTGGGTGCGATGAATGAAGCTGAAGTACTAGATGCCGTAGAACCTACATTTGTTATTGTATTTCTGATGTTATCTATTTTATCAGTGAAGAAATTCATAAAGTTATTACTATTAAACTGTGAGGGAATATTTAGATTGGGTGATGTCTGGTTATTTGTTAATCTAGCCACTGTGCTAAATAAAAACCTTGGATTATTTTGGTTATTATCTACTGTATGAGTTTGCGGATATGCTCGGTCCTGGCAGCTTTTAGAGCCTGTCTATAGCTGGACATACTATTTTTCCAAATCTTCCAAGTTAGTTTTTCTCCATTTGCGCTCAAGATTAGGAGTTTCTTTCTTGAGAGAATGGGTATAACTGTTGTACCATGGCGCAGCACGTTTTTCTCTAACCTTATTTAATTTGATGGGGGCAGCAGTTTCTTACGTATTAGAGAAGATAGTGCCCATGTTGCTAGTCATTTTGTCTAGTTCATTTGTATTTATGGGTACACAGAGCAGTTGAGATAAATCAGGCAGGTTATTTGTGAATCTGTCTTTAGTGGCTGGAACAATAGTTCTGCCCGGACGATAACGCGGAGCCATATAGTTAATATCAGTAATACGCAGCATGCACGATACAAGGAAATGGTCAGTAACATCATCACTTTGAGGTACGATATCTATATCATTAAGATCAATTCCATGCGATATAATTAAATCTAGCGTATGATTAAAATGATGAGTGGGCCTGGTGACGTTTTGCTTGACTCCAAAAGAGTTTATTAGGTCAGTAAACGCAAGTCCTAACGCATCATTTGTATTATCAACGTGAATGTTAAAATCTCCGACAATTAGCGCTTTATCAACATTAACCAATAGGTCTGAGAGGAAATCTGCAAATTCTTTTAGAAAATCTGTATATGGCCCTTGCGGTCTAAACACAGTAGCCAGAGCAAGAGATAGGACAGATTTTTTTTGCATATCTGACAGTGTAACATTAAGCAGAAGTATTTCGAATGAGTTAAACCTGTATCCTGTTTTCTGAGTAACATTGAGAATATCACTATATATTGCTGCGACACCGCCGCCACGACCAGTCTGATGGGGCTCATGCTTATAACAGTAGCTTGGTGGAGTAGACTCATTTAGACCAATATAATCATTTGGTTTAAGCCAGGTTTCAGTCAAACAGCCCCTACATCACCACATGTTGTTCGGGAGGGTTTCAAGGAAAATTCTCCTAGCTCATCCAAAAACAAACTCCAGCATATTCAGTTGTCAGACACGACTGGAACTTCAAATGGCACTGGCTTCTGTGGTCAAATGAAACTAAAAAAAAATATTTTTGGCAGCAAACCCACCAGATGAGTTTAGTACAAACAGGGTTAAAAAAGTACCCCATGTCCACGGTTAAATATACTGCTGGATCTTTAATGTTGTGGGCCTGTTTTTCTGCCGGAGGTCCTGGACATCTTCTTCAGATGCACTGCATCATGGATTCTATCAAATACCAACAGATAAAACATCAAAACCTGACTGCCTCTGTTAGAAATCTTATAATGGGCCGTGGTTGGATCTTCCATCAGAACGATAATCCAAAACAAACATCAAAATCAACACAAAAATGGGTCACTGAGCACAAAATGAATCTTTTAGGATAGCTGTCCCTGTCCTCTGACCTGAACCCTACAGAAAATGAGTGAGGTGAACTGAAGAGAAGAAGTACTAACATGGAGCTGTGAATCTGAAGGATCTGGAGAGATTATGTACAAAGGAATGGTCTCTGATCTCTTATCAGGTGTTCTCCAAACTCTTCAGGCATTATAGGAGAAAACTCAGAGCTGTTACCCTGGGAAAAGGATGTTGCAGTAATTGGGTGTCAATAATTGTGGCCAACATGAACTAGAGAAAGCATTTATTTCACAATGAGATTTTCCCCCTACTTTCAATTGTTTTACTTAAAGGATAGGTTAGAATTTTGTGAATTTTTTGAATGAAAGATCAAAAGGATAAACAATGCAGATTTATTTTCACAGATTTTCACTCAGGAATTGCTAGTAAATTTCACAAATAATTAAAAAGAAATGTCAAGTAACACAATGGCAACTTATTCCAATAATCTGTTTTATTTCCTTCGAAAAATCATTTTTACAGTATACTAATATTCTACCCAAGACTAAAAATGTTACATAATATCACTGTCTTCTGTTCTTCAACAGTAACTTTAATCAGATGGTGGGAACGTACGAGGAGCTGCAGGCATATCTGAGGGAGTATGTGGAGCAGCTCTCTCTGAGTGACGAGAGGAGGAACGCAGTGTAAGAACACACAGCTAAACCAACACACAACTACTCCAGTCCTGTATGTGACCGTCACATAATCATTTCCCCTACAGACCTCAGTCGCCTCTTTACGAACGCTCTCCAGAGGCAGCAGAGCTCAGGAGGCTGAAGGAGAAGGCAGCTGGTTTGTCCAGTAACTCCTTCCTGAAAGAACTGCAAGTAGTGGCCACACTAGGCATGGGAGGCTTTGGACGAGTGGAGCTGGTTAGATCATTTTTTTCAGTTTACAAACCGCCTGCTGTTCCTTCACAAACACCAGCTTTTTCATTCTCTTTGTATTTTAATATCAATATAGTACAAGATTATTTTATTCAAATCAATATTATAAACAAGTAAGATCAAAAGTAATCTAAAAGTAAACAAAAAGTAGTCAGATTATAATACATAAAATGTGTAATGTAATAATTTTAATTCAGTAATAAATACAATGCCAGTGACCACTTAAGTATGTTTTGTATTGTTTATTACATGCATTTTCTGTCTTAGGTCAAGCTTAAAAATTCAGAAGATACAGCGTTTGCTTTAAAGTGTATTAAGAAAAAGCACATTGTGGACACCAGGCAGCAGGAGCACATCTATTCAGAAAAGGACATCCTCCAACAGACCAATTCAAACTTTATTGTCAGGTCAGTTTAATGAGCATGTCTTTCCTGCCTCATATTGACATACATTAATAGGAGAATGCAAACACACAGGAATAATAATACAATTTAGATTAATCCTCAAGAGTGATAAAGGTATTTACTTAGATTGGGCTCGACAACAATCTCAAGTTTTTCCCTGAAGGACTCTAACTTAATTAATTTGTTAATCAATATAATGGACTGAATGTAAGGCGAGTAGACCACAGGGCTGATGGAAGAAACTATAGGTAAACAGACTGCTTCAAAATTAGCTGTTGGTTAATTAGGGTCTGATGAATTAACTTGTGCCTTGATTAGACTTGTTTATTAGATAACGCTGTGTCAATTATGATAAGACTTTCCGGTGTTTTGGAAGCTGGGAACTTTGATATTTACTTTAATCACTGTCACTATGACTACAGACACTATTTATAGCCATCATAACTACACAGAAAATATCCAAACAGAAAATGGGCTTGACTTTGATTATTTGTTCATGCAGGGGTCAATGACATGATGTTAATTTTTATCTGGATTTATTAATTTATTCAAAAATACATAAAACATGCAGTTCTTACATACAATGACAAATATACACTCAGTGTTGGGGAGTAACTAGTTGCATGTAACATAATTACATAATTTAATTACAAAATAAATGTAACTGTAATGTGTAATCTGTTATAGTTACTGAGAAAAAAATATGTAATTAAATTACAGTTACTTATGAAAATGTTAATGATTACAAAGGGGGTTACATCTGAATATTTTCACACACATACAGGTTTGATTGATTTCTTTTCGAAATTGCATTGACTCCTCTAAAATATGAGACACCAATGTTTCAGGAATAGGACACAGAATAGGACACGTTTATTTGATAACTTTTATTTCCTATTTGAGTTTGTGTATATGTTTTATTTTTTTAATTAACTGTCCAAGGCATTGTTAGATGCCAGTGTTTCCTGTCATAGCTATGCAAATATTAATTATGTCTTGTTAGGATTTTAAATCTGTGTTTAACCTCAGATCGATCTCAAAGTAAAAAGAGGTATTAAAGTCTGATTTTGTGCTGGCTGTGCTTTAAATTGTTATAATCTTAATTCAAGTGAAGAAAGATTTTGAAAGTCTGACAGTAATCAGTGTTGAGTACTACTGTAAGGTTAACCCTGCCTGGTTTAGACAAATTTAGAAAAAAAAAATTACTTAGAAAAGTAATTAAATGTAATCAGTTACATTACTTTAATAAAGTAATTGAAATAATTACACTATATTTATATAGGGTAACTTGTAATCTGTAAACTATTACATTTCCAAAGTAACCTTCCCAACACTGTATACCCTGTACTATGTATTCTTATATATAATTCCTAAGTAAAAGAATGAAATTCTGGAAACGAAAACCTTATTTAATAGTTTGGCATAAAACATTATTATTCAAGGCAAGTGTAGTTCAGGTTGTAAAATGTGGTAGAATTTTAGCCTAATGGTACATCCATCCAAAAAGGTAATGATATTTATGAATTAATTATTCATGATATTTGCCAACATTACACACCACATGACCATTTTAGAACCATTAAAATAAACTTATGTTGAAAATGGTATATGGTAAATTGCAGACCTAATTTCTAAGAACTTGGCACATGTTTAAAACTCGATTTTTAAAAGATTTGTGCTTTTCTTTATCTTGGACACGGTATTGGAGCTACTGCATGTGCTTAATGCATTAAATCTGCATTTAATCTAACTGTTGAAATGTCCACATTGAAACTGAAATTTGTTCTTTAGCAGACACTTTTATTCAGAGCGACTGGAGGCCACAGTGGTGTTCGAACTCAGCAACATTATACTGTAGTTTCTGCTCCACTCCTACAGACTTTAATAACTTCAGCATCACGTACCAGTGTGGTGGAGCAGACAGAGTCATACAAGAAATCCAATGAAGGACTGAATTTCCAGAGCCTATGACACACTAGACATTTAGCTTACATCTGTCACAGTGGTCCAGTGCCATTGTGCGTTTCATCTGTATCAGAGAAGGGGCTTCTGCTTTGCATGTTGCTAGGAAACTCCCGGGGAATTTCAATCCATGCTTATATTCCTGTCTGAGTGTGTGCTCTGGCTCATTTTATTGCCTCTCTGGCATTTGTGGAAAAGGTAGCACAGCTTTACATGCGAGTCTAGTTCTCTATGAAAGCAAGTAGTGAGAAATGCTAAGGAGACGCTCTGTTTCACAGAATGCAAATAATGGAGTGTGTCAGGCTGTCCTTGTGTGTTTCAGGTTGTTCCGCACATTCCGGGATGATAAGTATGTTTACATGCTGCTTGAGGTTTGCCTGGGAGGAGAGCTGTGGAGCGTGTTGAGGGACATGTGAGTGTAGGTTGTTTTGACACATACTACAGCCCACTGTCTTTGATAATCATGCAGAGTTATTACTGGTTATGGCTGAATGATTCATAGCATCTCAACTGTTAGAAGTAGAATACCTTAGGATGTTTTGATGTTTTGCTTTCATTTAGGAGTTGTTTTGATGAGCCCACTGCCCGCTTCTGTACTGGATGTGTGCTGGAAGCTTTTGATTACCTGCATTGCAAAGGCATCGTGTACCGAGACCTGAAGCCGGAGAATCTTCTTCTGGATGGGGAAGGCTATGTCAAAATGGTCATTTAACTGTACATATACCACTAAATACCATGGTAAAAGGTCCAAACGTCTGAGGCCCAATTAAAAAATCTGGATTGCATTTTAATGTGGAAATAAATGTTAGGGCAAAACAGTTATGATGAATAAGAACATGAATAAGAGTTATTTCAGATGTTGCACTATTTCTAGGCCTCTAAGCCAGTGGTTTTCAACCGTTTTAACTCTAAGCCCCTTTGTCTTAGATAATATTTAAAGAAATTGTTTACCCAAAATGAAAATTTGCTGAAAATGTACTCATCCTCAGGACATCCTAGATGTAGATGATTTTGTTTGTTTATGGGAATAGATTTGGCGTTACATCACTTGCTCACTAATGGCTCCTCTGCAGTGAATGGGTGCCGTCAGAATGAGAGTCCCAACAGCTGATGAAAACATCACAATGCTACATAAATTTGTAATAAACAAATCCATCATTAATATGTTTTTTTTAAATGATTTTAATTAATATTATGTTAATATTACTATATTTAAATCATTTAAAAACTTACTGGGGCCCCCTGATTAAGAATCTATGGTCTAAGCTAATTTGTAAATGATCATGTGACTCTTTGCACAGATGGTCAGATGTTTTTACTTCTATTGAAGGACAAGATGCTCACTGGATCATTCTCAAATCATGCTAGAAAACATGATCATCAAAATTTTTAAATAAACTTCTCATGTAGATACGATAATTTGTTATTAACCTTTTTATTATCAAATTGAAAACAATACAAAATAGAAGAATTTTTAACAGGGGTCTGAGACTTTTGGACCTCACTAAATATATGCATGGATTCTGAGATACAGCCACTTTTAGTCTTACACTGAGCATCCTTATTATTTGCTCCGTTATATTTATTTAATTATTTTTATTTTTTTTCAGACTGATTTTGGCTTTGCCAAAAAGATCGGACTAGGTAAGAAGACTTGGACGTTCTGTGGCACTCCTGAATATGTGGCTCCTGAGGTCATCATGAATAAGGGTCATGACTTTGGAGCTGACTGCTGGTCCTTGGGCATTCTCATCTTTGAGCTATTGATTGGCAGGTAAACATTTGTGTTTCAACTCATGTGTTTCATGCTTCCACGGGTCTGCATTTGTAGGTCAAATTCCCAAACAATGGAAACACTTTAAAGAAACATTTTAAAGCAACTTCTGTTTCAACTAATGCTGTGAGTTTGGGACAGACTTACCATTTACACAAGCAATGGCAAGTGTTTGGAAGCAAGTTTTGCAGTCCCGTTTGGTGCCACTAGAGGTGCAGAAATTACACACTTCACCTTTAAAGAGCACAGATTTCCCAGACATGAATTGGCATGGCCTTCCCTGTGCTTCTGCCAAAACACTCTGCACCACGTTCAACATCTGTTTTGTAAAGGGCAGGGCTCTCTTGACCAGAGCAAATGGTCCTCTAGTGTGAGATTAGCAGTCATGGCTCTCGCAGAGAACTCCATTGCCTCAAGCATCAAACAGCATCACCATAGCAACATATAGTGTTGAGGATGGGACTACGCAATAACAAGCTGGACAAAATCATCCTGATGTAATGCCAGAGGACGTTTGCATCTCTTCAGTCTTACTGATGCACTGTTTGCTGTGCTCATTTACTGCATAAATTACCATTCTTATGCATGGTTGCGTTATGCATTCCTGTGACATTATTAATGTATGTTTTAGTAACTCCACTTCAAATTCACCAAGTGAAATATACATTTTTAGGTATTGTCTGTCATTTTCAAATCAATTGATGGTGTTTGAAATATAACATGTCCCACACGACTGTCAGCCCTCCATTCACAGGCTCTGATCCAATCAGGATCTACACCATGGTTCTTCACGGGATAGAGAAGGTGGACTTTCCCAAGAGGATCAGCAAGCGTCCAGAGGATCTCATACGGAGACTTTGCAAGTAGGTTTCTCATGTTCTGAGACCTATTTTTTAAACTCATCACAAATATACAGCAGGTAAATAATAACAATAAAACAATACAAAAAAATACAAAATTAAGCATAAAAATGATAATAAAAAACATAACACAAATAATGGGTAAAACATTCCATTTTTTATTCATTTGAACTTTTTTCAATATTTAAGGTAATATTTAAGATAAGTATGTACTTGTGGAAAAAGAAGTACACTTCAGCATACTTTTTTGTACTTATTGCGGAAACTTTTTAAATAATACTTGAATGTGAACCGAATGTAATTTTTTTCTGAAGCACATAACTTGCATGTTATTTAATTAAATGAAAATGTAGTATAATTTTAACTTAAGAAGGACTTAAGTGTATTTTTATGTGTCATTTCATAAATCTTTAAAATATGGTTAAAGCATGCTGCTGAATGCAACAATCAAGCACTTTACATGCGCTGTTGTGTGTTAGTCACTAATGTACTTTAAAGCTTGACAAAATATTATAAAAACATTTTTATGAAGTACACTTTTTAAAAGTATACTTAAATGTGTTAAGAAAGTCATGAACGTGTCTCTCTTTAATTACATTTAACAGGCCTTTTATTGAATTAATATTATATTATCTGCAAATACAGTTTTTAATTTTACTTTTAAGATTTGAAGTACACTACTAGTGCACTTTCAATATAATTAAGCGCACTTTGTTTTCACAGAGGTTTTTATAATACACATTACAGTTAGTCCTTTAAATTGAATAAATTCTTTCTTTTGTTTGTCACATTGTATTATAGGATTGTCTGCTTAAAGGACACATATGATGCTGCCTTAGAATTTTGCCAAAAGATGGTGTATTTTAAACAGTATTCTTGTTTGGAGTGTGCTGCCTATGTAGCTCATGTAGGTTTTGGAGCAAAGCCTCTGTCATCTTTGTGTACCTGTTAATGTATGTTTAACAGGGGTGTAACGGTACACAAACATGACAGTTCGGTACGTACCTCGGTTCTGATGTCACGGTTCGGTATGGTTTCGGTACAGCAGGAGGAAAAAACTAAACATAAATTGCTTTTTTTTTAATTAAACAAATGGTTTACTGAACAAAGGTTATAATTAACAACAGAGCCCAAACTGTCATAACTTGTTTCATAAAAGATTTATTTAAGCGTACATTAAATAATTAAGATAAATCAGGTAAAGTCAAATATAATGAAGTATATAGTCTAATATTTTGCTAAATGTTCTTCACTAGACTTCATTTCTCTGGTGAACTAAAGCGCTGATGACTTGCCTGAGGTAAATGAAATGCTACGTGACATTTTGTTTACAAGCCATTTTAATGACATTTTTCCATGGTTGAAAGGCTAATTGAGACACATGCATACCGAACCGAAAGACTCGTACTGAAAACGTGTACTGTTACACTTCTACTGTTTATGCATTTATTGATGTGACTTTTTCACTTGCTTGGCCTGTATAAGAGCAGTCAGATACTCACTCATCTCCCTCAATGTCTCCAGGCTCAATCCAGCAGAACGGCTTGGAAATAAAAAGAATGGCATTGTTGACATCAAGAAACACAAGTAGGTCAACAAATATTAATTGCTCAAAAATCATTTATTCACCCTATTCGTCGTTTATTTGTTCTTGACATGACCCTTGTAAAGTACACTTTTGAAAAGAGTACTTTTTAAATGAAAGAGTACATCTCTCGCTCTTAATTGCATGTTAATGGCAAATGTGTATTATAGTTTATATAAAATGCAGTTAGCTGATCCTTAGAGTGCTTTTTTGACCCACTTAAAAAGACTTATAAGCATAAGCCCACTATATGGAGAAAAATCCTGGAATGTTTTCCTCAAAAAAAAAATTTATTTGCGACTGAAGATAGAAAGACATGAACATCTTGGATGACATGAGGGTGAGTAAATTATCAGGAAATTTTTATTCTGGAAGTGAACTAATCCTTTAATGTAATTTCTATTGAAACATGTATGTTGTGTATTTAAATATATATTTGTAATTACACATCTGTAATGATGAAGCAATTTGGTACATTTAAAAATATTGCCTTTAAAAGTAACAACACGCTAGTTAAAATTATAATCAAGTACACTGCATGTGCTTTAATATATTAGTCAGTACATCAAAAGAAGTGTTCTTCTTTAAAGCACAGCAATGTATTAAAATGTATTTTAAAGCAAAACTTTTAATTTGAGATTATTACAAAGTGCACTTTTTAAAAGTCTACTTAAGTGTGTTAAGAAACAGCTATGAAAGTGTCTGTCTTCATGTACAATTAAGTGGTATTTTAGTTCATTAGTATTATATAATTATTTTTTACGGGGGGAGTATGATTAAATAAAGATATACAGTATCTCACAAAAGTGAGTGCACCCCTCACATTTCGGCAGTCATTTTAGTATATCTTTTCAAGGGACAATACTATAGAAATGAAACTTGGATATATTTTAGAGTAGTCAATGTGCTGCTTGTATAGCAGCAAAGATTTACTGTCCTCTGAAAATAACTCAACATACAGCCATTATTGTCAAAAAAGCTGGCAACAAAAGTGAGTACACCCTAGCGATAACAGCTATACATCGTTTAACCATGCAAAGCCACATGTCCTATTCATCATGTTCATGTTTTTGTCTGCTTGACAGGACCATACAAATTTGTGTATCTTGTTTTAGAGCTGTTCAAATTTGGTTCTTTGAGTACAATTCTCTCATACTGACCACTGGATGTTCAACATGGCACCTCATGGCAAAGAACTCTCTGAGGATTTGAGAATTAGAATTGTTGCTCTCCACAAAGATGGTTGAGGCTATAAGAAGTTCGGTAACAGCCTGGAACTGAGTTACAGTACAGTGGCCAGTGTCATACAGAGGTTTTCCAAGACAGGTTTCACTCGGAACAGGCCTCACAAGGGTCGATCACAGAAGTTGAGTCATTGTGCTGTGCGTCAGGTGCAGAAGCTGGCTTCAAAAAACAGACACATGAGTGCTGCCAGCATTGCTTTAGAGGTTGCAGAAGTGGAAGGTCAGCTTGTCAGTGCTCAGACCATACGCCACGCACTGCAACAAGTCAGTTTGCATGGCCGTCGTCCCAGAAGGAAGCCTCTTCTGAAGCTGGCTCACAAAAAAAGCCTGCAAACAGTTTGCTGAAGACAACCTGGCCAAGAGCATGCATTACTGGAACCATGTCCTGTGGTCTGATGAGTCTAAGGTAAACTTGTTTGACTCAGATTGTGTCCAGCATGTGTGGTGACGCCCTGGTGAGGAGTACCAAGAAAATTGTGCCTTGCCTACAGTCAAGCATGGTGGTGGTAGCATCATGGTCTGGGGCTGCATGAGTGCTGCTGGTACTGGGGAGCTGCGGTTCATTGAGGGAAACATGGATTCCAACATGTACTGTGACATTCAGAAGCAGAAGATGGTGCTCTCCCTTCAGAAACTGTGCCGAACGGCAGTTTTCCAACATAATAATGACCCTAAACACACCGCCAAGATGACAACTGCCTTGCTGCTGAAGGTGAAGGTGAAGGTGATGGAGTGGCCAATATGTCTCCAGACCTGAACCCTATTAAGCACATGTGGGGCATCCTCGAGCGGAAGGTGGAGAAGCACCATGTGTCTAACATCCAGCAGCTCCGTGATGTCATTATGGAGGAGTGGAAGAGGATGCCAGCAACAACCTGTGCAGCTCTGGTGAATTCCATGCCCAGGAGGATTAAGGCAGTGCTAGATAACAATGGTGCCCCTACAAAATATTGACACTTTGGACACAGTTTTGACATGTTCACTTAGGCTGTACTCATTTTTGTTGCCAGTTATTTGGACAATAATGATTATATGTTGAGTTATATTTAGAGGACAGTAAATCTGTACTTCTATACAAGCTGCACATTGACTACTCTAAAATATATCCAAGTTTCATATGTGCAGTATTGTCCCTTGAGAAATTATACTAAAATTTTTGCTGAAATGTGAGGGGTGTACTCACTTTTGTGAGATACTGTAGATATATATATATATATATATATATATATATATATATATATCAATTTGGGATCAGTAAGATTTTTAATGTTTTTTAAGGGAGTCTCTTCTGCTCATTCATCAAGGCTGTATTTATTCGATCAGAAATACAGAAAAAAACAGTAATATTGTGAGATCTTATTGCAATTTCTAATATTGGTTTCCTATTTTAATATACTTTAAAATATCATTTATTTCTGTGACGCAGCGCTGAATTTTCAGCATCATTACTCCAGTCTTCAGTGTCACATGATCCTTCAGAAATCATTATAAATCAGCATATTAGAATGATTTCTGAAGGATCATGTGACACTGAAGACTGGAGCTGAAAATTCAGCTTTGATCACAGGAATAAATTATATTTTAAAGTGTATTAAAATAGAAAACTGTTATTTTATATTGCAATAATATATCACAAAATAACATTTTTTTTCTGTATTTTTGATCAAATAGATACAGCCTTGATGAGCAGAAGAAACTTCTTTAAAAAACATTCAAAATCTTGCTGATCCCAAACTTTTGAGCGGCAGTGTATACATATACATATATATATACATACACTATTTCTTAAACATTTCATCTCATCTCATGTAAGTGTTTCATTTATGTGCATTAATGAACATTAGACCCACCTGGGAGTAAACTGAAGCGCTGATCCATGTGTCTGATCACGGGTAGTGTATTGTTGAGTCTGTTTTGCTGCAGGCCTGTCTATCCCCTCCTTTGTATGTCACAGCACAATGGGTAGCTGAGCCAGCCTGCCAAATTAGCCTCACTGCATTCACAGGGGGAGCAATTAATGGCCAAAATGAGAGGCACAGCTGTTGCCATCTTCCACAGAGCAGTGAAGCCGCAGACAGCAAGGTGAAGCTCTGGGCCCATCCTTTAACAGTCACGGGAGTGATAGAGCCTAAAATGCATGTGCACTGATGATGCCCACTGTTCAAATTACAATCAACTGGGAGTTATCACACTTATTATTTTACTAGCGTTCTGTGTGTTTGCACTGAGACGCTGTTGTTTTTATATTCATTATGCTTGAGTATTCTTATCACGCAGGGTAAGTGATTCAGGTAACATACACACAAAGTGCACAAGAGCTCAACATCATTTGTATTATGTCACTAAATTATGTTCAGAGCATTATGCAAATGAAGGCACATGCTCTTGATACAGGCATGAATATGCATGTTCAGGTAACAATGTGTCGTCAGATGAGTGAGATCTGAGATGTACACTATCGTAAGTTTGGGGTCAGAATTTTTTTTTTATGTTAATACTTTGTCATCAAGGTTGCATGAAATTAATCAAAAGTGACAGTAGACATAATATTAGAAAAGAGCAAAAAGATTTAAATATAGAGATTACTAAAATGAAAAGAATACTTCAAATATGTATCATGATTTCTTCAAAAACATTACGCAGCACAGCTGTTTTCAATATTGGTAATAATGTTTCTTGAGCAGCAAATCAGCATGTTAGAATGATTTCTGAAGGATCATGTGACACTGAAGACTGGAGTAATTATGCTGAAAATTCAGCTTTGCATTACAGGAATAATTTATATTTTAAAATATATTCAAATAGAAAACAGTTATTTTAAATTTAAATAATATTTCACATTACTTAATGATTCCAAATGTTTAAATGGTAGAGTATCTTCAAAATGTAATGGTCATAATATGAGCAAGGAAATTTTCTTGATTTTTAAGCTAAAATAATTCTTAACATAAAGTACCTTAGAACTCAAACTTCCTCCCCAGTCCAAAAAGTCCATTAAAGTGCAACAACTTCTCAGTTTGTACTTTTGCAAAGAGGCTGTTATTAAACATAAAGACTAGTTGAAAACTGAGTAAAACTGCAAAACCTTTAGCTTGTGAATAAGTACTCATCTCATTTCACATGTAAAGAGAGCGCTTACATATGTGAGCAGTAGCAAAAAAGTGTCCCGTTCAGTTCTAAAGGTCAGAGAGATGGTGGAAATGCTATAATGCTATATAATTTTTGGTGCTATAAAACACTTTCTAACAATAAAAGTGGACAATGTGCAATATGTCCCCTTGAAAGATTTTCTCACTGGAAGGAAAGTGATGGATGAGGCTGAAGACGTGAGTGGATGCTGAGTCACTGTGCTGTGGAGGTTTACTTTGTTCCTTTGTTTTCTCGCAGGTGGTTTCAAGGCTTTAACTGGGAAGGACTGAGACGGCGGAAGCTGTCGTCTCCTCTGAGGAGAGAGGTGAAGCATAGATTCAACAGATTTTACAATGTTTTTACATACGTCACATTGTGTAAGAAACTTAAGCCTGTTCTCCTACAGTTGTGGTATTCTCCTCTGTTCATTTCTGCAGCTCAAAGGACCTCTGGATCACAGTCATTTCGACATGTTTCCCCCTGAGCTTGAAGAACCCCCAGATGAATTCTCTGGCTGGGATAAAGATTTCTGAAAACGAGCTGTTTCTAAGAAGAAGCTGTTTTCTCAAAGAAGATTTGATATAAAGTGATGGTGGACAGTGTCTGGAGGAGAAGTCTCAGTATTACCTCAGTGTGCTTTCTGAAGCATTGTGCAACTGACTGACTGACTTGTTCAGAGGGACACGAATCAGGTTTAAAAGCCACGGTTTTAAGTTAAAGAAGACAAAGTGAAAGGTTATTTCAGTGATATTTCATTATATGTGGATCAATAAATCACTGATGCCTTAAATCTGTCTATTAAGTCTTAAATATGTCTTTAAGTCTCTGACATATCACATTCTTTTTCTACTCATTCAGGTGTTTTAGCTCACACTTTTTTTAAGCTGCTTTTATACTCACTCAGTATTCCTGAGTGTTTTGTCTTTGGTTATGCTGTAACATAACTCAACACTGACTACCATCTATATCATTATATAATCAGCCTGAGCTGACTTTTCTGTCTTTTTCATCTTGGTAATTTGGTTAAGAGTTGGGTATGGCTTAAAATATGATTTCAAGAGAGGAAGTGAAATTGCTACAATCATGGAGGCCATTTATTTAGCTAAAGTTGCTAATGTTCTTAATCTCTGTTTATGCTGGTGTCAAGCACAGCCACAATGACAATATGGAGAAAATAAACAAAGCTGATGGGAAATTCACGTTTATAATGCTAATTTAATAACAGCATTTAATGAACATTTGTATATAATTTCTTTTTCTGTAGTAGCCTACTTGTTATATTCAATTTATTCAGGATTTTGTGTCGGATTCTAGATATTTCTGAGATTCACTAATGAATGAAACAACAAGGTCCTCTACTGGGGAAAATCTGCAATCACAAGCTACAAGTTTCTAAGTAGTTTGCAAAATAATTAATGTTAATAAAGATCACGCAGAAGAATGACTTTGAGGATTTAGTATACTAAGAATTTGTTTCATGAGCACTTTATGCTTGTCCTCCACAAGCAAACATGTCCTGCAGTGTGAACTTTTAAGGGGAGCTTCATCTACTGACTTCCACACAAAAAGGACGCTAAAAACTTCTTTAATGAGCATGTGGTTAACGTTTCAGCGAGTTGTAATGAAGACTTGCTGTACTGTAAAATTATTTTTGGAGCATATAAAACAAAACTTTGCTTTGTTTGTGAAAAATTCAAACTCACATGACACATGATAATATGGCAGGTATTAGGAGCACCACAGTGTGGCGACACAGAGCAAGAGGACATACACATTTATCCTGACTGACATATAGAGTAAGATAGTGTCTTTAGAGATAGTATGTGACTGAGACCGGAAATGCTGTAGGTGACGTCAGACGCTGGAGACTTGGCGGAAAAACTGAATGAACAACGAGGACAGCGAGGAAAATTTAGAAACTCTTCAGGAATACATCGACTGGTGCTTCGACGTTATAGTCATGAAGAAAAACCAAAATGCATGTTCTCCAGCCAAAAGCGAGACGCCGTCTTCCAAAAGAAGTCGCCCAGCAGACTCGCCTGAAACAACATCGCCGACGGGTAAAAGCTTTACCGACATCCTGGAGTCAATCGACAAGCGGTTGTCCAGCTTCGACGCGAGGTTGTCCCTGGTCGAGATCCTGCACCGTGAATTTAAATCCCTGAGGGAATCACTGGAATTCAGCCAGCAGCAGGTGGAAACACTCGCTGCTGAGAACGCATCTCTACGGGACTCGGTCAAATCTCTAACTGAAAATATGACCCATCTAAGTGAAGAAAATAAAAAAATAAAAGAGACTGTCATCGATCTCCAGGCCCGTAGCATGAGAGATAACCTGGTGTTTTCAGGCATCCCGGAATCTGCCGAAGAGGACCCAGAAGCTACGGTAAAAAACTTTATCAAGACGTACCTGAAGCTTCCGGAAGACACCGTGGAAAACATCTGCTTCGAAAGAGTCCATCGGATGGGAGCGAAGAAACCTGGAGCCCCGAGGCCGCGTCCAATTGTGGCCAAATTCGGATACTTCAAGCAGAAAGAGCAGGTGAAGAGTCGCGGCAGGGAGCTGAAAGGAACAGACTTCGGCGTAAACGACCAGTTCCCCAAAGAAATCCTGGAGCGACGCAAACTTCTGTTCCCAATCCGACGCAGTCTCATCCAAAAGGGCTCCCGAGCTGTCATCGCCGTGGACCGGCTCTACGTGGACGGACTACTCTACCGCAACCTCCGTACCACTCCGTGGTTATATTAACACCACTCCAGATAAGAATCCATTATATTTATCTTTTCTTTTTCTCTCTTTCCTCGCTTGTTCTTCCATTTACCTCTAAATATTTATGTCATTTCGATAATTTAATACGATATCATAACAAACACGTACAGTCAGTCTCCGCAGCGTTTAAATGATTTTGCAATGTTTTCGTTTCTGTCAAGTTTTTACTTTCATCCCTCTATGCTTGCTTCTTTGTATGTCTTTCTTACTTCCAACTCCTTTCACGGCACCGATCACCTGCTTTACTACACATATAAACAAAACACACTATATTACACATCTGCTTGGCACGACCATGTACATATACACTCAGCATTAACGCAACCACTCAGACCTTACAGCACACACAGACATGAAGGACATACTCGCATACAAGCGCGTACACGCCCGCTCATATCTTATTCATTTGAGCATCACACGCAGCCAGCAGCATTAGCTACACACACACATCTATGGGTGCATTAAGGTTTGTCACATGGAATGTGAATGGAGCTGGCTCCAAGGAAAAAAAGTTAAAAATATTTAGCCAGCTTAAAAAACTACAAGCAGACGTTGTATTATTACAAGAGACTCATAGACCTGCCACAGCTACAGATCAACTTAAAACAACTGAGTTTCCTAATGTGTTCTCAGCCTGCTATAACTCTAGGCAAAGGGGGTAGCAATTTTAATACATAAAAATGTTAATTTCACAGTACTCAACACAGTTATAGATCCAGAAGGTAGATTTCTAATCATTAAATTATCTATATTTGACAAAAAGTTATGTATTGTTAGTATATATGGTCCAAATGTTGATGATCCCTCTTTCTTTCATGGTTTTTTTACCGCACTTTCTGAACAACTAGATTGTGCACTTATAATTGGGGGAGACCTCAACTTTGGACTAAATAAAGAAATGGACAGGCTAAGTACAGCTGGAACTCAGCGCAATTGGGAATCCACAAATATAGTTAAACAGTACATGAGCGACTATGGACTTTGCGATGCATGGCGTTCTCTCCACACCAACAGTAGGGAATTTACTTTCTTCTCACATGTCCATCACTCTTACTCTCGTCTGGATTATTTCCTAGTCAGCAGCTCACTGCTGAGTGACATTTCAGACACAGAGATACACACTATAGCTGTCAGCGATCATGCTGCTGTTTCTTTAACTCTAGTAAATAAGAAGACCACTCCACCAAGTAATAACTGGAGATTCAATACATCATTGCTTAAAGACGACGATTTTATTAAATATTTTAAAGAAGAGTGGGCTTTATATTTAGACTATAATGACCTGCCTGGAACATCAGCATCTGTTCTCTGGGAAGCAGGCAAAGCTGTGATGAGAGGTAGAATAATCTCATTCTCATCGCATAAAAAGAAAAGAGAAAATAAATGTATTCAGGAATTAGAAGAAACCATAAAAACTTTAGAAGAATCCTACGTATCCTCCCAGGAACAGGAAATGCTGAAAAAAATATGTAAAGCAAAACTAGAATTAAATGAAATTATTAATAAAAAAACTAAATTCTTAGCACAAAGACTTCGCTGGCAAGAATTTGAATATGGTAACAAATCAGGTCAATTCTTAGCGAACCAGTTAAAAATAAATAAAGAAAAAACAACGATATGTGCTGTTAAAGATTTAACTGGGGATACAGTATATGACCCTGAAAGAATAAACAACACTTTCAGAGATTTTTACGAATCTTTATATTCTCCACAGATAAACCCATCTAAAGACGAAGTTGACCAATTTCTTGACAATATAACTCTTCCGAAATTAACAGACAATCAAGCGATGGCATTGGATTCTCCACTGACATCAGATGAACTTCAGGAAGCTTTGAACAGTATGCCCAATAAAAAGGCTCCAGGTCCAGATGGCTTTCCAGCAGAATTCTATAAAGAATTCTGGGCTATTCTGGCACCAACATTCTACAGAATGTTGCAGGAAACCAAAGAAAATGGCAGACTTCCACCAAATATGAATTCTGCCAACATTAGTCTCTTACTAAAACCAGGCAAAGACCCTGTATTGCCTACTAGCTATCGTCCAATATCCCTTATTAATGTGGACACTAAAATAATCTGCAAAGCTATCTCAAAAAGAATAGAGAAGATAACCCCTCTCATAATTCATTACGACCAAACTGGTTTCATAAAAGGCAGGCACTCCTCAACAAATACTCGTAGGTTACTTAACTTGATAGACTATTCATGCAATAGAAACCTTCAAATTACAATATTGTCTCTAGATGCAGAAAAAGCTTTTGATAGGGTTAACTGGAATTTTCTATTTGCAACTTTACACAAATTTGGTTTTGGAAACTCTTTCATAAACTGGTTAAAAATATTATATAACTCTCCAACAGCATGTGTCAGGACAAATGCCCAAACGTCCTCTAGCTTCTGTCTTAAGAGGGGCACCAGGCAGGGATGCCCCCTCTCCCCCTCACTGTTTGCAATTTTTATTGAACCACTAGCAGCAGCAATTAGACAGGCAACAGTGATTAAAGGCATTAAATGCAAGAATGTAGAACATAAAGTTAGTCTTTACGCAGATGATGTGTTACTTTTTCTTCAACATTCACAAACCACTCTCTCTGAGGTAATTACATTAATAAACTCTTTCTCAAGAGTCTCAGATTATTCAATAAACTGGTTAAAATCAACAGTTCTTCCAATTAATTGTTCCTTCCAGAATTCTTCCACTCCATTGCAATCTGGAAATATTAAATATTTAGGTATTAATGTTTCTCCTAAGCTGACAGATTTGATTAAATTAAACCACATCCCACTTTTAAAGAAGGTAGAAGATGATCTAACCAGATGGAGGTCTCTACCCATATCACTCATGGGAAGAGTCACCTCAATAAAAATGATGGTTTTGCCAAGAATTAATTATTTATTTGCAATGATCCCGAGTAAACCACCACCTGACTGGTTTAGATCTTTGGACTCCTCTATCTCTAAATTCCTTTGGAAAGGTAAATCCCCGCGTATTAGCTTAAAAACGCTGCAAAAGACCAAGGATAAAGGAGGACTAGATCTACCTAACTTTTACCACTATTTCTTAGCCAATAGGCTTCAACACATTTCAGGGTGGTTAAAACACACCCTCTTAGATGAGCCTTGGCTAGATGTAGAACAGGCATTATGCAATAATATAGAGATTTCGGATCTGCCATTCATTAGCTCGATCAGTAAACGACACGTATGCTTTAAAAGCATCAGTATCAGCTCTTCTCTGACAGCATGGTGGGAGTTTCTAAAAATGACGGAGTCTTCACTAATCCCATGCAAACGTACCCCTATCTGGAACAATCCTGACATATTGCTAAACAACAATATGATAAACTTCACAGATTGGAGTTGTAAAGGTATTAAATACCTGGAACATATATTCAAAGGGACAGACTTTATTCCCTTTGACAAATTAATTAAACAATATGGGATTAATAAGAACAGATTTTTAGAATATCAACAAATTAAATCTATTGTAAAAAGGAAATTTAAGTCTAATCATATCAATTTACAAATACCACCAAGTGTGTCAGATTTTCTTAATCTCAAAACCCCCAAATTAATGTCTAAAATATACAGGGCACTTTCCAATATAGATGAATCAGTATCACTTCCTATTGCAAAATGGGAAGCAGATCTATCAGTAAGCTGGGACCATAATTTCTGGTCTCAGATATGTTTAAAAACCTTTGAACTGATTAGAAATCCTGGATTACAATTAATACAATACAAAATTCTGCATAGAGTGCACTACACAGGTCATCGGATGTTCAGGATGGGTTTTACAGCTTCTAACAACTGCTCACACTGTAAAGGCAATACACCTGACAATTACATCCACGCTCTATGGTTCTGTCCACCTGTTCAGAGGTACTGGTACAGGATTTGTGAAGACTTATCAAAGTGTCTTAAATGCTCTATTCCAGCCTCTCCTTTAGTCTGCTTGTTGGGCGACCTAGATGGTGTCACTACAGAAGATAACACAATCCACATGGCTTTCACTGCCCTATGCATTGCTAAGAAGACTGTCCTCATGAACTGGAAAAATAAAAATAATCTTAATATCAACCAATATAGAGATTATTTGTGGGATTATATTAGCCTTGAAACAGCTTCTGCTGACACATTAGATCAATCTCTCTGGGCTCCTTTGATCAGCTCCATCACCTAGTGTGGGTGGGGGTCCCGATTCTGTCCGGCTGTGGTTTTTGTTGTTGGCGTGGGGTGGCAATATGGGCCTGGGGCATCTGGGGGTTCCCTGGGGATGGGTTTCTTGGGGGGTTTGGCGCTGGGGCTGCGGCCTTGGCCTGGATGGGGTATTGGTGACTCTTAGATGCTGTTTCTCTGGCGGCGGCATGCGGCGCTGCTGGGGATGCCTGTGCCGGCGGACGTAGGTTGCCAGCCTGGCGGCCGCACTGTTCCGGGGTTGGTCCGGGGGGGGTTTGGGGATCTGGGGACGCTCTGCCTCCGGCTTGGGGTCACGGCTGGGCCTGGGGGCTTGGGTCCTGGTTGGTGTGCCGCCGGGAGCATGGGTTGGTGCATGCGCTTGGGCCCGGCTCTGGTGTGGGGGTCTTCGATGCATCGGTGCCTCCGCGGGGGGGGGGTCCAATAGAGGCGGGGTATACGGGCTTTACCTGGGTGTCTTATTGTCTTATGTAGTTTGGGAAGTGACTGGATGATGGGGTGGGGTAGTTTTTTCCTCTGCTGTGGGGTCTGGTGGGCCGCCCCGGGCTGCCATGGGCCCTGGTCTGGATGGGCCTGGGCCCCCCGCCCTGGGCAGATTTGGGGTAACGGGGGTGCCTATGGGGGTCAGCGGGGGAGCTGGCTCCAGAGGGGGGGGTATTTTGCCCCCTCTGATGTTTTCCTCCCCATCCCTAAGGCTTCACTTCTCCCGCTCCATCACACCAACACATAGGTAGGGTTTTGAGGTGCGGGTGAGTCGCTGGGATGCGGGGGAGGTGGTACTCCTCTGTCTCCTCGTGGCCGCCTGCATCTCAATTACACATTACAGCTTAGACATTCTCATTACTTACTGTCACATGACACATACATATAGGGCCTTGGGGGTGGGCACACTGAATGGCATCCGGAGGGCGGTCTGTTCATTCAGCCTTCCCTCTGGTGCCAGTGCCCACTTCTCAATTTTAAGTTGCACATAGACATTGAGGGCTCTAGGGAGGGGACGAGCTGACACAAGCTTGTGGAGGGTGCCCCTCCCCTGTTTTAAAGCACCCCTGTTTTAAAGCACCTTAGAACAACACACACCAACACTACATTTGAGCGGGTGGGGTGAAGCATGGGGTCGTTTTTTTTTTTTTTTTTTTTTTTTCACACCCCTGTTCTCTGTTCTCTGTCTGGGGCCGGGGGCTGTGAGGATGAGCTGGCCGCCCGGTCGGGGTCTGGGCTGTTGATTTTCTCTGCTGCTGCGGGGACCGGGGTGGTCTTCCTGTCCCCACGCCGGAGCGAAGGGGGTTCAGCTCCGGGATCGGGCGCTGGCTACCCCTCTGGGGGTGGTGGTGCCTGGATCTAGGAGTATAGAGTGCATATGGGGAGTGTGAGTGTGGGTACTGTGTCCATTTTTGTGTGTCTACATGTGGGGCGAAGGTGTGAATATTTGTTTGCGTGCATGAGGGTGGGAACATATGCTTGTGTATATGTGTGCTTGTCGTCTACGTCTATGTGTCAGGTCGGGCCTTAGACTCCGCCTCACTCATCATCTTAGTCGACCCCCACCCCACCACCATGCCCTGCCGGTGGAGGATGCCGCCGGTGCGTTGGTGATTTCTCGCGCCGGGGCAGGATGCTCGGGCGAGCGCCGGCCCGCTCTCGGCGGTCGATTGGCGGGGCCTGGCCCTACTGGCCTTGCTGGGCCCCGTTTGTGGGGTGGGGGGCCTTTGGGTCTCCGGGCCCAGGGCCTGGTCCGCCCTGGTGTGGTCGGCTGCCGGTGGAGCCTGCGGGCTTGCCGCCACGGCACCCTGGGGCGCCTACACTGTGGCTGTCGGAGGTCCCGCCTTCGGGCTCTCCTCTGCCCTTTTTTGGGTGGAGGCCGCGGTTGTCCCTGCGGTGGTTCTCCTGGGGGTCTCGTGCCCTGGGGGGCCTCCGGATGTTTGGGGCCCGGGTCTGTTCCGTGCCTGCTTCATGCCTTGCGGGATGGGGCTGTTGTTCCCCACACACACTATTAAACATTTACATGGAGGAACCTTATGAACACAAGCGCGCTCACACACACAGGTGTACACTCAAGCATTCACATTGGTGTAAAAACAGGTGCTCACAGACACACATTGTCTTGATCTGCTGTTGCTTCAAAACTTATTTTGTAATATTAGTTATGTGTGCTGCTCAATAACATTTAACATTTAGAATTTATTGTGATTTATACAGATGTTGGTTGTTGCTGCAGTCTCTTTGATGTTGTGTCTTCGGTTGTTTTCTCTTTTTGTCAGCAGTACATAAATGCGGTGAACCACACAGTGTATCTCGTGGATCCTGCAGAAAGTTTGACAGAGGAAACTGATTCCAATCTTGCAGCCAAAAGATTCAGTGATTTCCTAAAAATAAGAAAGAGAGGTGATGAAAAACAGGACTGGGAGGACATTGAATGGAAAGGTGGATTCCTGACCCATCCAACTCAGCAAGATAGCAGTAGCTGTGGGGTAATTGTCATCATGATGGCAAGAGCAGTGATGAAGACCTTTCCAGCTGTTCCAGTCATAAGTTTTGGTACAACCAAAAAAGAAATGGCAAATGAGCGACAAACAATGGCTCTGCAGATACTCAAAGCATCAGTGTTCAATGAAGCCACTAACTGTGCCATGTGCTCCATGGCAAAGCCAATTGGACCTGGGCCTCCTCTGACAAATTGGATCCAGTGTGAGAGCTGTGATATGTGGTACCATGAAGAGTGCCTAGACATGGCAGAAGAAGACCTGAAACAGGCCAGGGCAGCCGAATGGAACTGCAGCTTGTGCTGTTAAATCCCTTTTTGAAGAAAAGTTTAAAACAATAGTGTGCCTTTGTTATGTTTATTTATTTATTTATTTAACATATAATCTGTAAATCAATCTGTAAATAATCTGTAAATAATAGTTTCATTAAACATTTTTTCAATGTAAAAAAAAAAAAAAAAAAAAAAAAAAAAAAAAAAAGAGATAGTATGTGTGATATATTTATTATGGTTTTCTTTCTAAACTGGAACACAAAAGAAAAAAACTAAAGAGTGTGCAGTTCGCTTTCTTCTATTATACTGAAATCAATTCAAATCAAATCAACACTTTTGTGTGAGAAACAGACAGAAATTGAAGTGGTTATTCACTTAAAATCACTTAAATCTTCCCCTGTTAACTACTGCAACGAGTCAGTATGAGCTGAACTTCAGAATCAGGTCAGTGAACAAATAATTTAGTCCGGTTTGTGAACCTGTTTTTGAATTATGAATATCACAAAGTTCTTGGGGTTTGACGTATGAAAGCCCCAGCTAACCTTGCAATGACAATATATTTGACTATTTAAATTGCACTGAATTGCATAATATTTATTCTCTTAATAAATACAGTTTATGCAGACAAATTAATGTATAATTTAATTGACCCATTACATAATGAGGACTTTACTCTTGAGTTAAACTCATTCCCAGTATGCCAGAGACTGGCTGCTAGAGGAAAACCTTAACTGCTCCTTCTATGAAATGCCAAAGCAGCCTGCCGCTGGTTCTCAGCCAGTGTGTGTGTGTGTGTGTGTGTGTGTGTGTGTGTGTTTCAGGACAGTAATGGCCTGAAGTGGGAGATGCTTGTGACATTTGTGGAGAGCTCATCCAACTGGCCAGCCATCCTTGAGGAAATGCCAAGAGGCAGGGGTGAGCTGTTGTCATAGCGATGCATCAAGTATGTCCTCTTTCTACCATTCTGCCAATCAGTAGTGTATTAATCACAGTATGACTCAGTCCTGCTCAATGAGCGAATCACAATCTCCTGCACAGGAGGAAATGATTCTCAGGACAGATATGAAAAATAAGCCTGCTGAACTCTGCCGTGTGCCCTGGATGGGCAAACATCCACCTCCTTTCAACACACTAAAAGGAGATGGTAAATCTGACTGCAGTGTTTTTTTTAGTTTAATTTTATTAACTGAACTGATCTAAATCTGGAAATTATGTTGTTATAAAGTACATTATGGCATTTGACATTTAGAAAGAATGTGTCTGTGAAGTTTCAGCTCAAAATACCCCACATATCATTTATTATATAATTTTGAAAATGCCTATTTTGAGTGGAAGCATGAACACGCTGTTTTCGTGCATGTCTCTTTAAATGCAAATGAGCTGCTCGTCCCCGCCCCCTTTTCCAGAATAGAATTCCCCCTTTTCCATAATTAGTTTTGATTAGCATGTCTATTGCGCTCATTAAATAAAGGCTTACCAAAAAAAAATTACTGGGTTGTTCTTTTTCCCATTTTCTGGGTTGGTAGATGCACCGAGGACATGGTTATAGCACTTAAACATGGAAAAAGTCAGATTTTCATGAAATGTAACCTTTAAGATAGCTTCATAGTGCTATTTGTAATGTAAATAGTAACAAATACAAAACTTTGCATAACACACATCCATAAAAGAGAAGTGCGCCTGATTCTATGTGCACTTAAAACTATATAAATCTAGATTTAATATAATAAAGGAATAGATCACCCAAAAATGAAATTTTTCAAAATTTAAAAAATGAAAATAAAAGCATTACATCACTTGCTCACCAATGGATCCTCTCTGCAGTCTGCAGTGAATGGGTGCCGTCAGAATGAGAGTCCAAACAGATGATAAAAACATCACTATAATCCACTATAATCTATAATCACAAGTAATCACTATAATCACAAGTAATCCATTCAAGTCCATCAATGAACATCTTGTGAATCAAAAAGCTGCAAGTTTGTAAGAAACATGTTCATCATTAAGGCATTTTAACTAAAAACCATAAATTCTTGCCATAAAAAGTCTATCCTCTGTAGTTGTCTCACATCAAAATCCACAACTGTTTTGGACTTACTTTTGGAGTAATTAAAGTACACTTTTGTGACTATGTTTCTTAACGCACTGAAGTAGTGCACTTTTTACATTTAAAGTTACATTACATTTTTTGTCATGCTTTTTTTGTCAACTTTGGTCATGCTGTAAAAAGACATGTATTTTGATGTGTTATTTAATGTTACATTTGAAGTGAACATATTTTCAGTGTACACTGTATAAAAGCAATACACACACACATACATAAATGAACAAATACTACGCTGGTGTTGCCTCATGGGAACTCAAGTATGTGTTCCTGTAAATCATCCATTCACTGGCACACATCCCACTATATATTTCACAGCGTCATTGGTCTGTTTCTGGCCTGTGGTCTCTGTAGGTGCAGAGGGTGGGCCTGCATGACATATTTTATGACTCCATTGTGTTGGAGTTGCTGGAATGTGTGCAGCTACACCGGCCCTCCTTAACCTCTGAGGGTACAACATGAGTTCATATTTCTCCAGTGTTCAAGTGTTCAATTTTATGAGATCTCCAGCCACTCAGCTCTCATAAAATACTCTTCTGTCGATAATTCAATTAATTGTGCTATCATACTATTGTTATTGCAATTTGTTCTATTCCTGGTTGGAAATTAAAGGGATAGTTCACCCAAAAATGAAAATTCTATCATTAATTACTCATCGTGTCGTTCCAAACCAGCAAGACCTTCGTTCATCTTTGGAACACAAATGAAGATATTTTTGATGAAATCTGAGAGCTTTCTGACTCTTTAGCTTTAGACAGCAATGCAACTATCATGTTCAAGGCCCAGAAAGGTAGTAAGGACATCGCTAAAATAGTCCATGTGACATCAGTGGTTCAACCTTACAGGTTTGCAACGATATTAGGGTGAGTAATTAATAACAGAATTTTCATTTTTGGGTGAACTATCCCTTTAAGAACTATGGGTTATGAAAGCATGTGGCATTAGTAAAATGCCCTTGCTCATTCATTACCGTTGTCTACCAGAGGGAGGCATTAATATCAAGTGTGCTCAGCTTTGTCATGCAGAAAAACAGCTCGACTCTCAAGCGTTTAGCTTTTATAACACATTTTATGAGTTTGGTGCACACTTATAGAGTCTATGACTCTAGTCCCACATATGCTATAAATTTACATTTATTGTTTACTGTGCATGTGTGGTTTACTGTCGTATTTAAACCATTTATTTAAAGCTGTTCTGTTTGTGCAGCAACTTCTTGAACTCTGTGTTAAGTGAGATAAACCTGAGATACTTCATGCTGAGAGTAATGCTTATATTTGCTGTCATACTGTCAACTCCCAATAACCTCATGACCTGGATTCATGTTTTCTCACCTGATCCTTTAATCACTGCTTATCTTACAGACTAAATATTAACTCTCATACACTGAAAGGTATCCTTACATTAGGCTGTAAGTCAGTCTCCATTTTTATCATTTGTTGAATTGTATCTTGACATGAATATAACAACATATTACCTTTTTTATTTCATAATCTGCAGTGCTCCTGTAGGGAACACTGAGATGGAAGGAAAAAATCAATGCTTTTGATTTCTCTTTCATTCCAGAAACTGTAATTCATTTGCAAAACTTTTGTGATAAAAAAACTATATAAACTATGCAAGTGAGTGCAAATATAGTGTGAGAGAACGCAGTTTCTCTGGGTTTATCAGAGGAAGGAACTCAAAGGTTTTTGCAAGAGAATGTGAAAACTTTGAAATATTATTTTGCCCCAAATCATCCTCCCTTAAGAGTCTCTGAAGAAGGCTAAGGTCTCTTTTTAAGAGCTATTAAAACAAATCTATCCATATATCATGAAAGACACATTTAAACTATCTGATGTTATTTAGAAATATCATATTTATTAAAAAAACATTTGAATAACAATGCAATATGCATATTGAATTATTCCGTCCATTTGGTACACTACAACACAAGATAAGTACAAAATCTCTTGGTCTTGTCTTCTGTCCCTAACAGACAAAAAAACTGCCTTTTTACACACAGTTTAACACCATTACTCAGTACAGTGACTATGAAATGATAAGTCAAGTGTGCATCAAATCAAGGGGACATATGCTGGAAGCCGTGTTTTAATACACTTTCCTGGCCAGAACAATATCGTGTTACAGAAGTTTAATTAGAAAATTGATGTTCCATCTTTCACACAGAAGACTGCGAGAGTTCTGCAAAACAGACTTTATCTAGACATCAGTATTTTAGTACCTCACTCACCCAGCTGTCAGCAAAGACAGTTAAACACTTGTGTGCTCACTTTCTGAGCTTAACTTAATGCTGTCCAGGATATCTGACTGTTTTCACTGTGGATTAACTGTAGTGTTTTATTAGTAACAGCCTGAATTAAACACCTTATTCATTTAAAGGGGTCAATTCATATTTTTTTATTTATTTACGTTTTCTCCCTGAGGTACACTTATAAGATTAGTAAAGTTTTATAACCATTTTATACTGCATTTTTTTTTCTGTGTTTATGTCTTTGGACTACTACTTGGCAGGAAGCCCTTTTCAATTCATATTTAAGGATGATATTTCAGGTTCACACTCTGGGCTTGCTTAACTTTTACAGAGGTGAAAGGTCACACATAATATAACATCAGACAGGTGAGCTGCGTACAGAACTGCCATAAGTCATTTACATGTTCTCATAAGCCCCGTCATCACAGCTATATATGTCTGTAGATAGAGGAATTCAGACGTGGGAGCGCCTCTTATCCACTCTCATCTTCATATATGATCCATGCATCATGGATACATACATGCATATTTGTTATATCTGTATATACACACTTACACATGGCAGTTCTTATAATAGTGGTACAAAATGATCTATATATAGATATAGCATGCATGTTCAACATTTGTTATCATTTGGATGTATTTCAAGTATTTTACAATTAGGACAGCATCTGGTAAATTGTCCTGGCAAAAATGTACATTAGACTATACAGTTCACATTCTGTAAATAATTTTTCCATGTTTATATCATCTTTAATAGTACCTCATTAGCTGACAAATCTAATGAGTGCTTCATTTGAATTAATGACATTAACAGAAATGTCATGTCACACAAACAAGCTCCATCAACAGGTCAACTTAACTCTTTCATCAACATATAAGCATTTCTCTTTGTATTACGTATACACATGATACCAACTTTTTTCTATCATTACTCCAATCCCGTTCATTGTTTTCTTGTGCATTTCTCTCCCATCTTGTTCCTCAGTCTGGAAAACCATCTGCAAATGGCAAAAACTTCCACTTTGTCCTTTGCTTTTTGGAAAAGCTGCCCCATCGCAGACCATCTGCTCAATGTCTGATGAGAAAACAAAAGCTGAGAGTAAACATGCTGCTCATTCACTGTGTGCATGATATCAGTTGTACTGAAACAACACTGTGGAGAGATAGAGTCGTACTGTCCAAACAGTGCTAAAACAACAACTGACATGGAATACAAACCCTGGACATCATTGGGGACCAAGCACTGAATGCTTTGTTGTTTCTGTTTTATATTGTTTCAGTTCTGACCTCTTTTTCTTCTTGCATGGGAGTCGATGAGAGCCCATTTATGACCCTATCGTAAGAAGTTATGAAATTCAGCTCACCAATGAAAGGTGTCTAAATAGCACTATGAGCAGCTTAGGGGGTTCCAACTTGGACCACCTTGGATCTTTAGGTTCCTTTGGTAACCTTTAAACATTTGCACTGTCCAAACAGTGCTAAAACAACAACTGACCTGGAACACAATATATTGTTTCTGTTCTGACCTCTTCTTCTTCTTGGGAGTCAGTGACAGCCCATATGTAACCCTATGGTAAGAAGTTATGAAATTCATCTCACCAATTAAAGGTGTCTAAATAGCACTATGAGCAGCTTAGGGGTTACACTGCTTGATTTATAAAGATTTATTTTATAATATATTTTTGTACTTTTTGATGCCTGGGCTGGATAAAAATTATTAGAGAAAATGAAAAATATTTTCATTTGTGTTTCAAAATTGGTAGTCTTATGGGTTTGGAATGCCATGAGGGTAGAAAAGTTTTGGGTTTAAATGATAATATTTGAAATAATTGGCATTCAAATCATACTTCTGCTGTTTTTAATGTAATGTACTTGATGTCACTGAGGTTCTTTGCTCTAAATTTGCTGCTGGTAATTATGCATCTTGTGACTAAAGGATAAATTTTTGTTTATTTACTTAACTAGTCAGCATTTGTTAACAGTGTTGGGCAAGTTACTCTAAAAAGTAATTAACCACTAGCTACTAATTACATCTTAAACAATGTAATTAGATTACTGTACTAATTAATCTCTATGTATTGCATTACTTATTACTGATAGCTTACAGGGTTTTTTCAACTGCTTACAAATAAATCTTTACTTGTCACTAGTGCTGTCAAACGATTAATCGATTTTTTTCGATTCAAACTATTGATCGAAAATAAAAGTTTTTGTTTACATAGTATATGTATGTGTACTGTGTATATTTATTATGTATATATAAATACACACACATACAGTATATATTTTGAAAATATTGGGTGCATTACACCCAAGACGGATCATTAAAATATAAGTCTTAGTGTCAGATTTTGACCTTCATTCCCATAGTTATTGCCGTAGGAAGTGGATGTATTTTTCAGCCTACCTGATTAATACTACTCTGGCCACAGATAGTCCAGTTTCTGATGACCCAGAGCGATCATGGAGTTTCTGCTTGTCCTGGACCGTTCTGCTGACATCACATCTGGGCTGTGAGGAAGACAGACACCATTTTAGCAATCTTAGTAGCAGTGAACAAATTTGTAGTGTAATTTGGGTGTGGATTTCAAGCATGCTTTCCATATCATGCTAAAAACTGGGACATACTTTCAAATATTTTAAACACGTATTACATAACCTTTTTCAGATAGCACCAATGAGAATTTTAATGCCCCATTAAGTTCGTCTGAACTAATGGAAGACAGTCTGACCTGATTTTTCAAATCGCAGAGCACTTACGCAACACACTGATTATTACTGAATGAGAAAACAGAGACACAGAGCAAATACTGTCTCTTAAAGTCAGCATATTGCATGAATCACCGGTCCGTATGGATATATTCCACAGGAAAATATCTGCTCTCGGGAGGAGAGCGCGTTCAGCATAGCTCCCATATCTCATCTAATGAGTGAAATACACGGGGAATTCGCTTACTCCCACCAGCATACCTCCAACCTGACACTGCAGCCCTGAACTATTCATCTGAGTCTGTGCCAACCTGTGTGTGGGATCGCAGCTCACCAGTGGAATAGGATGAGGTTCAAGTTGTTGTTTTTTATTGAGAGAAAAGACATTTTTCAAGGGTATGTCCCTAAAATGCTCTTCACAGATGAAGTATCTGTTATTAGTTCAGAAAGAATGTGGAGGCGATGTTGCAATTCACTCATCAAACCTGGAACTAGTCTCTAGCCTTTTCAACCAGTCAGAACCGAACAGTATCACAGTATAAACTGATTCATTAACATAGTAAAAAGGTGCGGTATAGATGTACTAACATCAAGTATTAGTGACATCCACAAAACCCATGATAGTGGGTTCAGTGACTGAATCAGGGTTGTTATTAACATATTGGCTGTTTATTAGTGCTTATAAAGCACATATTCTGAATGACCTTATTCTACATTCCCAATCCTACCAATACCTAAACTTAACAACTACCTTACTAACTATTAATAAGAAGCAAATTGGGAGTTTATTGAGGCAAAAGCCATAGTTAATGGTTTGTTAATAGCGAGAATTGGACCTTAAAATAAAGTGTGACCGTAATATTTATAATGTAACTAACGTACAGTAGTTAATAATGTTGGAGGAGGGAGGGGGGACTAATAAAAATTACAAAAGAACACAACAAAATTACTAAAACTTAAACTAAAATACAAAAATATAAAAATATATCAAATAAGATATTGCAACATATTAATAAATACTCTAATAGTATATTTACTATTTTATATTTATAGACTGAATGAGATACCTAATCAGTGTTCTGCTCTCCGCTCATTCATACAATGTGGTGCTAGTCACGGACTACCACATGAGCCCAGTGCTGAGGTATTTAAGAGGAGGCAGCATACAGGCAAGATTAGGACGCCCAGCAGTTTAGCGTTACAGCGTGCGGTTGTGATGAGAGCCTTATCTTGCATCACATGGACACATAGTGAGTCATAACATCAAAAGAGCGGAGCCATTAGTAGTACTTGTGTTTGTGATACGGCTTCCCAGAAGTTACTGTATGTGCTCCCATTGGAACCACTCAACTTCAGGGCGGAGTGCTAAAGCTTTGAAACATTTCCATTCTGATTCATTTTTAATATCGTAACCAATCGTCTGTGAAATAATATGTCAATTTGACTTTTTGAAATAATAAATAAATATTCAATTTTTTTTTGAAAAAATATCAATCAATGAGCCTTCAGAGGGAGATCAAATCTGAGTGTTGTTTTGAGTGCTAATGATCTTAAACTCCTGAATGATTATGAAAACATGGATGGAGTACCAGTAAAGCTGTGGACAGGATCTCTTCAGGGAGCCTGAAGACAGTCCCAGCCGGCTCTGGTTCCTCAGTTTGGTCTTCTTCACCAGTTCCTTCACCCTTCCCCATGTATAGTTCTCACTCAACTGCGATACACAAAGTTACACTGTAATTTTTAGCATGTAAGAATACTACCGTATAATAATTGGTTAGTTTAATTAATTTTTTTAACCTCATTTGTAAGTTGCTTTGCATAAAAGCAAAATGAGTAAACGTAAATGTTAAAGTAAATTCCCTTATACAGTGAAAAACTGTAATAGATCTTATTGCATTTAATTTGTCTGTAACTGTTAATTGTGCAGTTTTTTAAGTGAAAAATAATAAGTAATCTTGTATTTTACAGTGAAAATCCATAGATTGACATTTACTCAATTCCTTACATGACACTTTACATTTGATGCCTTTACATTTAATTAATTGTGTTTCTTGTTTATTTGTTAACAGTTATGCACGTTAGGGTTTTGTTACATATTACGCTGTTAAATTAATGTTAATTGCATTGTTTGTGTGCACCCTCTATATATTTGTATTTACTTCAGCTTGTGGAAAAGCTACTTTGATTCATCTTGTTGCTGTCTCTTACAACATTTTTTAAAGTGGTTGTCAGTGTATTATGATGATTTACATTGTATATATTATATACAAAACAGATTGTAGTACATTGGTTTATTAACATTATTTCAGTTAATGAAATATACCTTTTATGCACTGTAATTTTAAGTTCAATCTGTACATTTTAAATGTTGCTTCCATATTTTTACAGTAAAGTTCTGGCAACCACAGCTGCTGTTTTTACCATTAATTATTTGTGTATGAAAGTGATACACATGAAAGCCATTCATAATACCAGTGGACTTTTAATTAGTCAATGCGTTTTTATTACTTTATTAGGTAACACTTTATTATAGGGACCAGTTCTCACTATTAACTAGTTGCTTATTAGTATGCCTATTATTAACATACTGGCTGTTTATTAGTGCACATATTCTGCATGACCATATTCTACATCCCTAATCCTACCCAATACCTAAACTTAACAACTATTAATAAGCAGCAAATTAGGAATTTATTGAGGCAAATGTCATAATGGTTTGTTAATAGCAAGAATTGAACCTTAAAATAAAGTGTGACCATATGATTATTATTATTTATGCAAAGTTTGGAGTTTCTTTGTCGGGTGGAAGGTTTTGTCAGCTTCATTTTCTGTTGAGTCAGCTACTACCATCTAGAATAATGTGATGAGTAAATGGATGTGTGAGACAGAGAGGCTTGACCAAACATTGGCTATAATTGTGCTTCCTTTGAGTGTTTGTCAGATTGAGTCAGTGGGTGTGGATATTTGATTGACTCACCCGTCTGTGAGGAGCGAAGAGGACCTCAGCGCTGTCACTCAGGTACTTGGCCTCTCCCTCTGTGTAGCTCCTTCGATTCAGACCTCTCCTCCAAACAGGAAGAGGAGGTTGGCAACCCATGTCACCATCTGTCCAAAATAAAAGATGCAGTCATGTTATCCATGACTAAACTCTAGACTCTCTGAAGGGTGTGGTTTGTATACACACTGAAAAATACAGTACATTAGCTCTGTTTTCCTGCCCACCAAAAATCCCTGGGATATGTTTCTTCTCTCTATATGGAATTCCAGAAATTCCACCTATAGTTTAAGTATTCATTTCCCATTTCTCCAGAGACTAGTGTTTGGTTGCCCACCCACCTGATGGAACATGAGATGGAAGAAAAGCAACCAGGAAAAACATGTCTACGTGCAACGTGGACAGCAAGGGGTTAATCTATCTATCTATCTATCTATCTATTGATCGATCTGTCTGTCTATTTATATATTCAAAACATTTTTCAACTTTCAGGCATGGCTTTTTCAAACCAACATTCAAAGTTTGTCTAGAACTTGAATTCATTTTCTAGTTTAATTATGTGCTTATATAATTCATTCCGTTATCAGATTACTATTAGGCATAGATAAGCCTGCTCCATGCCAAACATTAGGCTTTTTCAATAGGGGCTCCAGCCAGTGTAAACACAGATTAATCTTAGCACTTAGTGTATGACTCCAGGTGTGTTTGCACACTGACCTCTCATGGCTGCCCTGAGGGGGATGCGTGTGACCTCAGGGATTGTGCTGAGGTCAGACAGTGTGCTGCTGGATGCCGTCAGGCTGTAGTGGTCACTGCGAAAGTGTCTCTTGAGCTCTTGGAAGGCCAAGCTGGCTGCTCCACAGCTACAGTGCTGCATGAAGAAGTCCTGAAAAAGAGTTGGAATTGAGAATTTGTCTCATAAAACTGAGGCAGTTTGATTTATTCACTTTGTTAGTGATCTGTTTTATGAAGGTATGCAGTTGTAAAAGGCCTACATTGTAAAATTACACATGGATTTGTAAAGCGTTATGTTTTGTATAGATTTAATGCTCCAAAAAGTAGTGTGGTCATTTGGGAAAGAAGAACGCTTAAAATAGTTCACTTTATGAAACCTAAATTCAATTTGTGGATGTTCACGCCCATGGGTCAAGGATGATAGCACATACTTGGCCCGTGGAATAGACATCTGGTTCAGATTTATTCAAATGAAAAATGACTGAAGCCCTCAAATACAAGCATTCAGTGACATAAATAAAATTTATTTCACACTATTTTTAAGATTTTTGGGTAGCCTTGCTACTTGAAAAATAGGGTAAATTTCTAATCCCACGTTGTCTGATTTTATATTTATTTTACATGGCATAATTAATCTAGCTGTACGAGAATGGCTTCATCACACATTCTATGGACAGAGCTAAAAATAATGCAGATAGCAGCTCGGATAATTTGGCATTAAAAAAATGAGAAGGTTTGAGTTCATATTAAGAAGCAAGAGTCCTCATTTGCTCGCTATTTTATTCTATTGTCCTCTAGGAGAAACAATTCAAATAAAAAAAGACATCTCACTAGCGATTTTTCATTCCTATGGGGAACATTTAACTCTCAACAGTTGCAATCGAGACAAAATCAAAATGACCCTGAATTGCTTTTCCGGTGGGAAATCTTTATCTGGGTCACGATTTTAAGCAATTTCCTCATGTATCACACATCATCACTTGGACCACCTGAACAGCTAAAATCTGCTAGTGTCATTTCCACCAATTATTCTTATTGTTTACACTATTTGCCTCCCAAACAAATGTAGAGTGTAGTAGATATGACTTATATTTTGTGTATTAAAATGCATAAGAGTCTTTGATGGAGTCTTTGATCCATTCCTCTGAAAAGTTTTTAACCTCTGAAGATAACATGGCAGTGTTTCTTGTTAGTCAGAGTGATAAGACGCTTCCCAAATCTCTGTTTATCCAAGATTATCCTCTTAGTTCCATTACATTAGTATTTGCGTGGTAAACGCTGTCTGACTGATGGGGTGATGATGCCAAGGCGGATGCTGTTTGTTGAGGATTTTATGTTGTTGTTGCAACACAGATTCCTTTGAAAGCATCTCTGCATCGTAAAGATTTTTGATGTTTTCGAAAAGAAAGAAGCGTATGCTCTGAACATGGACTGAAGATGAAAGAATTCACCTTAAATGTTCCATAAACCAAAACACCAGATGCTTCAGCCTGATGTGATGGAGCGTATCTGTTCATTGGATCGGTCATGGCTGATAACTGAGGAGATCAGGGTGTAGAACTAACAAGAGAAACAGAGGACACTACAATGGGGGTAATTGCATATTGTCTGAGTTCTGAATGCTTTTTATGAGTACAGATGAAAGCGTGTTGTGAGGGGTTGGGTGCGGGTGGGTAAAACAGCCAGGGAGGAGACTGGCGAGACAGCTTGGTCCATTATAGTGGAGACTGGGGCACGTTTCAGGGGTTCCCCATGCCTTTTGATGTGTGTAACAGCATGCTGCTGCCTGTTGCTTTTCTCCAAAGACACACACAGCCCAGAGAATCTAAAAGACCCAGGGAGTTCAAGAAGGGTGGTCCACAGAATATTCCTGTGTGTCACAGTTTTTCTGTTTGGAATTATAAGGAATAAAGGATTCAACATTCTGGATCCACTGATCTCTTGTTGGCTCCTTAACGATTCCATTAACAATTCTTTCAGTATTTTTGCGGAGTATATCTGAGCAAGTCTTTTGACTGATTCTAAGAGTTCATTCAGTTTAAGACCTTATCAACCTGAAGATATTTTATCAACCTGATCTCATGAGAAAACAAAGCTATTTTAAAAGTGTGCAATTTTGTACAAAAAATACATGATTTGTATACAAACTTTGTATGAGGTAGAGAGCAGATAGTACAAAAATGTCCAAATTCATATGAATTTGCAACAAATCAAAATGTTTATACACCGTCGTGAGACTATGTTGGATCTTTTTAGTCTTTTTGACCATTTCAAAAATCTGGTTCATAAGAGTCATTCATTCATGAATCACTCTACACTTTGTTGTGTGGAACCTCTGGGGACAACGCAATATAAAGTTGTCTTGTCCATTTATTGCCTTTACTGTCATGGTTGCATAGTACAGGACTGAATGTTGTGAGAATCATTCACTTCCAGTATTTTAAATGAATGCAATCAGTTCTTATTCAGAACCTAAACCTAAAGCAAACAATACGCATGTTTGGTTTCTGTAAAGAAGAACCTTTTTAACATATCCTCCTTTCTTTTGCCTGTCTTTCTCTCTTGCTTTCTTTGATGACTTTGAAGTACAGCCTCCCACTGAGCTCACTCACTGTGACCGTGGAAGTCTTTTCCGGCCCCAGGGCCCGAACTGACAGAGCCAGTTTAGAGATGACTCTCTGAAAAACCAAGAACAAAACTGCTCTCATTCAACAGCACAGAGTCCAGAGACCAGGAAGATGTCTACACAAGATATGCCATGGCCTTTAGTCAGTAAGCAAAGGACTAGAGCAGCAGGAGAACTGGGGTAGAAGACGGGCAAATGGACAGCTGCATTACATAAAATATAGATTTCAAAAATTATATTAAAAATAAAGGTTCCAAAAAGGAATTTTCGCAGCAGTGCAATATAAGAGCTACTCTGGGTTCCCCACTGAAACTTTCAGTGAGCAGTTCTTAAAATAACTATTTTTTAATGCTGATTTTATATGACAATACATAACTTTAGCTAAATAACTGAATGTAACAAATAAATTTGAGGACGTTTTCAGGGAATTTCCACTTTAATGGAAATGAGGTATGCACTCATTTTTCTAACATGTATCCGCTTTTAACAAAGATAAGTTCCCTTTAGCCTCAACATTTTGGAATTATGTTACTAATTTTGGAGTAGTTCAAATCCAAAGGGAAAGACAAAGGCCGACATGTTAGAAAAACGCCCATGACTTCACAAAACATTGTAAAACATGTTGATATTTTTCCTGTGGTTTTGGGCTGATAACATTCAAGCCAGATGTACCGTCTTGTTCTAAGATGGGAAAACAAAGACGCAGTGCTGAGTTCAGATTTTTATGGGTTACACATTGTTAACTCAATTGAATCTGAACAACTTTGTGCTTAACCAGAATTCCTTCTCATTTTTGCATTTTGCAGTAAACAAATGACATAATCCTTTCTGCTTATCAGCATTTTTAGTTTAGCATATTTTTTGTTAAGTTTATATCGATGTCCATCTGCTTTTCAATCCCATCTTTAATCAAACAAAATATGTTTCATGCCTGAGTGAGCTTCTCTCAATGACCCACCAAACAAAGACGCAGTAAAAGACTTTCGTCCTGAATAATGTCAACACAGGACACATAAAAACAAATGAAATCCATGTGAGGGGACATCACATCCTTTGAAAGGAATACCCCATCTGCATACGGGTCGAAAAGGGCTGAACCCAACAGCTCTATTTGTTAAATAAGCTTTTATCCGTCTTGACCAAAAACCTCTAAACCCCACTCAAACCAGCTGGATTTACACTGACACAGTATGAACCAATAATCCCTTGCCCTAGGTATCAATATAACCCACAACAACTCATAAATCCAAGACGTCATCTTTCATACTCAGACCTACAGCAGTGTATTTAATCAATTTCAGATTGAGAATTATGGTGTAATTCTTCATCTACACAAGTATATGAATCAGGTAAGCCGGGGCTGCTCCTGGAGGACCAATGTTCTGCAGAATTTAGCTACAACCTACTTGACTGAATATTTCTAGTACTCCTGACCTTGTTTAGATGATTCAGGTGTGTTTAAACAGTATTGGAGATAAACTCTGCAGAATAGTAGCCCTCAGGAGTAGGATTGGACACCCTTGAGTTAAGCTCATAAAGACTAATCCTGGCAGATGATTGATACCTCTTTAGTCTTGATCACTCTGCCTTCCTTCTGCAGGCCACAGATCTGTTTCTGTAGTCGAAGGTTGTGTTCCTGTAGCTGTCCGATCTTCTCTATGAGCTGGCAGATGTGCTCTAGGTACCCCAGTCCAGAGCCTAGTGGGTTGGACTGACTGGCTTGGTTCACCTGGTTGTCAAGACAAAACAGAGACAAAATCATTTAAGTTTTCATAATAAAACCAAAAAAGAGGGCTGTAAACATTCACACTGGACACTAGGACTGCACCCTTGGGGGAAGATCCCCCACCCCTCTCTGGACAATAGGTTGGTTCTAAATAAAGGGATTACTGGAGATGTTTATGTACACCATAGGGGGTTAAGCAACTTTTGTGGAACAAGCCAACAAGAACAGTGTGAACTGCATCCTATTGTTTGAAAGCCAATGGCTCATTTGACGTGCTAATGAGCACAGAGCAAAGCCAAGGCTCCTACAGTTCATTCCAGGAGCGTGACGGCATGTGTTCAGGTGGACCTGAGGTTCACAAACTGATGACGGCAGCACCATGATCTCCACCCATTATTTAACACTACAAGTATTTTTACTATCTCTGTACAATTCTTAATGGGATTTATTACAGCTCTTGAAACACATTTAGACAAACACAGTCTAAATACAGTTTGCCAACTACTCCGCTGCCTTTCATTAAACAATCTGACACATTCCAGGAAACCAGATATCATTAGACCACTGTGCATCATTCATTTCAACCAAGACTGACACTGTTATGCAATGAAATTGGTTTATGAAAACAAATCCTAAAATTCCAATGTAGTCTTGTATGTTTGCACCCCACTTTTTCAACTGAATAGCTTGAAAAACTGCAATAGAAACTGAAGGTTAGTTGTTTGAAGGTGGGAATGATTGGTGGGAAACGTGTTAGGTGCTATTGTTTATTTGTTGAATCATACTTCCATCTTTGGTTGTAAAGCTGCAGATGCTCAACGTTTTTCAAAAAATTCAAAGGAAATTTTGAACAAATATTTATACAATCATCAACATTCCAAAAAGTGTCCCAACAAAAGCAGGATGTGAGTTCAGGTCTCAGGCTTTTTCCCTCCGAAAGCTTTTCCGTGCCACTTACGTCCAATCCAGTCCCAAAGCCCAGCATTAATGGAAACGCAGAAGCTAAACAATAGAGGACATGACGGAGAGATGAAATACTAGGAGCTGACATCACTCGCTTCCTCACACAGAGTGTGAGATCCTCGGCAGGTCATGCTCACTTGACCGTGAACTTTTCTCATGCTTTTCTAGTAAACCTTGCACTTCCACCAAACTTCCATTATTGCTTTAAATGGGTCATATAAGACGATCCTTTATTTTATTTTATTTTATTTTTTTATTTTATCCTGATGTCTAACTTATAAATCATATACAACAAATGATAGAAGGGCTTTGTTAAAAGTAAAGCCACTAGTGTCTAACATTGGGATTCTTCATATGTTGAGTGAGCAAAGTTATAGTACACTATAAAAAAATAAAATCTGTACTAGATTTGACCAAAAATTGCATATACTTTCTTTACTTCTGTCAATACAAATGTAAAAAAAAAAAAACACTACTGTGCATACTAGATGCTTGTCTGGCAAGAAACCCCTTTGAGGCTCTTTCAGGCTTAGACTTGTTTAGATCGTGTGAATGAACTACAGTCTTTCTCTCATTTGTAGTATTGGAAGCCAGACAGGTGGCACATACCAGGTGTTCTCTCATAAAACGACAACCAGCTTAATGTGGGGTAACTAGAGGAACGTAACTTTGCCAGGCCTTTATGAATGCAGAAACATGACAGATCTTATCTGCTTCCTCTGCCCAGTATCCCTAGTGACCCAGGAGAAGGGAAGACACAAAAACTCCCTTCCTCCCCCTCCTTCTCTTCTCAATGTGAAAGAATCTGCGTTTCTCACGTTTGTTTCTGCACAGACACAGAAAGAAAGTGGGGAATGTTGTCCTATACAAAAAAAAGTAAAACATTGAGATCATTTTCTATAAAGCTGTTAACACTTAAGCGTGACATTTCGGTTATTGATAGTGTATTGATGGTGTGGGTGGATTTTAGCTCTCTGTGCTGTGAGGATGTGGTTTTTTAACCACACACTGAAGATCAAAACAAACTGAGGAAAACAATTATGCATATGCCTCTGGGTTGAATTGCAAGTACAATATATTTCTAATTGCATAAGCTCTGTATTACCAAATATGAGGGAAGATATTATAAAGCCATTCAGGCTTGTCTGAGAAAATAATCCTTTATTATTTGAAATATTTCACTGGGTCTGTTATAAAGCAATACTAAGCATGACTCAGTGGAGAGGAATGAGGAACCATATGGGCTGTATTCAAAGATATAGGAAAATATGTTTTATTGTTTTTTTTATACATAAATTGTAGTCTTTAATGCTGAATAGAACATAAATTAATGGTGCCTTCAACATAAGTTTTTAATGCATTTTCAATACATTTATGTATGCATTTACACATTTATGTGCTTAACAAATGATGTATAATTCATCTGAAAACCTAATGAGAGATTTGTGAACTTTATTTTTTTTGAACAATGAATCATTTGTGTCACCACAATTTAGTGAATCAACATTTTGAATAATTTCTGATTCAATAATTCATCAATTAGGTTTGTCCTAATGCTCTCATGGGACTAGTTTACTTTAGATTTTGAGGAAACTTAACCGATCTTATTGAACGATTTTTGGCCTTATAATCCTCAAATATATGAATATTTTATATATCACTTAGCCCTACATGTCATCATTGCAGTGTTATTTTTGTATCGTTATTTATGTAGAATTTACTAATATTGTGTATTGTGTTTATTTTTATATTTTCCATTTTATTTTTAGTTAGTTTTATTTATTTTGTTGGTTTTTGTCATTTTTATTAGTTTTTTTATATTCGGTTATTTTAGTTTTTGTAATTTTAGTACTTAGAAATGTTGCTTTGAAAAATAAAATAAGTTTAAAAATAAGTTTAAAAAACTAACCTTTTTTGTTCTTTTTTATATATTTGAATTTATATATTAAAAAAAATTGGATCTCTGTAAAACAATACAAAACACATAAATTTCTTTAGATTTGGTCGATTATTCCTTGTTTTTCTTTCTACAGGCTCATTTACGGCCCATTATCACCCCACACTGTGACCTCCGGTGATCCTGGGAGAGATACATAGAGCTTGTGTTCTTCTTGAAGATCACACTATATTTTCATTTATTGTACTGGCAGTTATGAGCCTAAAACAAAGCTGATAACTAATATTGTTGGCTGATATGATGCCTCACAAAACAAGCTTTGTGTATTTATCCAACGATATCCTGCTAGACCAAGAAGATGTGTTGATATTCTGTGTTTTTCTGTGTATCTGAAAACCATTGAAAATCGTTCCAGTGTCACGACCCGTTACATCACATTTCGGGGTGTCAGCCAAATGTTTGAGGCTGGATGTGGCGCACACAGCTCCATGCTTCATCTATCACTAGATTAAAGCCTCACACTCACACTCTGGAAATGTTCGCTTTATGACTGTTTATATGTTACAGCTGAGGAATTCAACTCCTCAGCTGTAGCCGTCCTGGGGGTGGCTGAGGGGGGCAGTAAGGACAACAGCAATTATGCAGTCTTCATTCCTCCCTGACACCATATTTTGCTCTGCTACACATCCATCAACTCGGACTCAAAAATGCTTTTAATGTCCCATAGACCCACTTAAAGAGAGACTCGCATATGGAGGCTAGCTGGCAACCAGCCGAACACATGCATTTGATTAACACTCAGAGTCTAAATCTCTTTTAGTTTTTTTTAATAATTTCCAAATCCACCTTTAAATATTGCGAATGAGCCTGTTATAGGCTACATTTCTACAGTCTGCCTCTTCACCGGTCCATATCTGACTGCTCAGGCCCACACATAATCTGAGCTCACAGGATTTCGCTGAACTGGAAGTTGTACATCATCCACCCCTTGTGTATTCATTTCTGAAATATGTTTGGCTAATTTGATTAAGCTTTCATCTATCAATACTAAATTAAAAAGAGTTCTGAGAAATGGCTGTATAAAGGAGTTATGAACCGCAACTATGTCATGTTTTGGCATCTGCTCAAAATGTGTGGTGTGCTACCACTGCACTGGATTGTGAGGCGACTGGAAACATTAGCCTCTATTATATTGTTCAGTCAATTTACTTTGTCTGTTAAAGAAAAAAATCTGACTGAAAAAAAATGTTGTTTTTCAACAAATGTTCTGCCAAAATGCTGTTGGCGGAAAGCTTTTCATCCCTGCCCGTGTGAAAAAGATGTGTGCTTAATTGTGCTGAATGTGCACTTGTAATGTACATCAAATCTTAAAAGTATATTTAAAAAAAACTGTACTTTCAAATAATGTTATATTATGTATACTTAAAGGTGTGACTTTCATAATGGTTCCTAACACACTTAAGTAGACTTTTAAAAAAGTCCACTTCATTATAATGTCAAATTAAAAGTATTATTTTAAAGTGCAACCCGAATTCCGGAAATGTTGGGACGTTTTTTACATTTGAATAAAATGAAAGCTAAAAGGAAGGGAAAGCAAGAGCTGATAAAATGTAAAAACTGTAACTTGAATGCAATGTAAGTCACTTTGGATAAAAGTGTCTGCTAAATGCATAAATGTAAATGTAAATGTAAAAGACTTTCAAATCACACGAGGCAATATGTTATTCACAATAGAACATAGATAACATAACAAATGTTTAAACTGAGAAATTTTAAAATTTTATGCACAAAATGAGCTCATTTCAAATTTGATGCCTGCTACAGGTCTCAAAATAGTTTACCATGGTGTAGCATCTCCTCTTCTTTTCAAAACAGTTTGAAGACATCTGGGCATCGAGGTTATGAGTTTCTGGAGTTTTAGTGTTGGAATTTGGTCCCATTCTTGCCTGATATAGGTTTCCAGCTGCTGAAGAGTTTGTGGTCGTCTTTGACATTTTTTTTGTTTAATGATGCACCAAATGTTCTCTATAGGGGAAAGATCTGGACTGCAGGCAGGCCAACTCAGCACCTGGACTCTTCTACTACAAAGCCATGCTGTTGTAATAGCTGCAGTATGTGGTTTTGCATTGTCCTGCTGAAATACACGTCGTCTGGAGGGGAGCATATGTTGCTCTTAAACCTTTATATACCTTTCAGCATTCATAGCGCCTTCCAAAACATGCAAGCTGCCCATAACATATGCACTTATGCACCCCCATACCATCAGAGATACTGGCTTTTGAACTGAATGCTGATGACACGCTCCCTCCTCTTTATCCCGGAGGACACGGCGTCTGTGATTTCCAACAAGAATGTCAAATTTGGACTCGTCTGACCATAGAACACTTTTCCACTTTGAAACAGTCCATTTTAAATGAGCTTTGGCCCACAGGACACACCGGCGCTTCTGGACCATGTTCACGTATGGCTTCCTTTTTGCATGATAGAGCTTTAGTTGGCATCTGCAGATGGCACGGCGGATTGTGTTTACCGACAATGGTTTCTGGAAGTATTCCTGGGCCCATTTAGTAATGTCAATGACAGAATCATGCCGATGAGTGATGCAGTGTCATCTGAGGGCCCGAAGACCACGGGCATCCAACAAAGGTCTTCGGCCTTGTCCCTTACGCACAGAGATTTCTCCAGTTTCTCTGAAACTTTTGATGATGTTATGCACTGTAGATGATGAGATTTGCAAAGCCTTTGCAATTTGACATTGAGGAACGTTGTTTTTAAAGTATTCCACAATCTCTTTACGCACTCTTTCACAGATTGGAGTTACAGACCTGATGCCAGTTAACTTAATTAGTTGCTAGCCCTTTGTTGCCCCCGTGCCAACTTTTTTGAGACCTGTAGCAGGCATCAAATTTGAAATGAGCTCATTTAGTGGATAAAAGTGTAAAATTTCTCAGTTTAAACATTTGTTATGTTATCTATGTTTTATTGTGAATAAAATATTGGCTCATGTGATTTGAAAGTCTTTTAGTTTTCATTTTATTCAAATTTAAAAAACGTCCCACCATTTCAGGAATTTGGGTTGTAAATTACTATATTTTAATAATCTTTTGTCATACTATAAAGTACATTTATTTTGATGTGTTGACTAGCATACCGAAGTACATGGAAATTACTTATAATTTTAATTGTAGAGTATCAATATACAATCAAAGAAAATATTAAATCTGTAATTACAAATATATACATGACATGAATACAAATGACATTAAACTATGTTTTAGTTTACCATGAATGCTTGTCAGTACATTACCAGTACATTTTAATATTTTTTCAAAGACAAAATAAGTAATTATTTATAGTATTTAAACTATGATGCATTTTCATGCATTTTCAAATAACATGCAATTTAGTGTCTGAAAACATTATATTTAGTTTGCAGTTAAGTATATTCTTTTACACAAGTATATAAAATATATTTTCTTAAATATGTAAGTATATTATGTCTGTAATAAGTAATAAGTGTTCTCAAGGGCAGTGTGAATATGAATCTGTTTGTATTCAATATTTTGTTTGAAACAAACATTCACAAAGAATATTGGTTATTTTTGTGAACAGGCCTGTCGAATTCGAAATGTGTTAAATGGAGCAAATACATATTTAATTTTAAATCTGTCCCTGTTGAAGAAACCAGCATATACTGGTTAGTTTCGTTTTGAAGCATGTCAGCTGGTTTGAGCTGGTTTAAGCTGGTCCTTGGTTGGAGATGAGCTGGTTTTTCAACAGGGGTGTGACTTTCTTCAGTGGAGTCCAAAACACTGAGACATTTTTCAAAACATCTTTGGTGTTTCATGACGGTGGGTAAATGATAACCGAATTTGGATTTTTGCTTAAACTATCTCTTTAAAAAGCATAGTACTCTCAGCTCCATTTAACACATTTATAATCAGTTTGAATCCATTCTGCATGCCCCCCCCCCCCCAACAAATCAGTGCAGAAGCTATGAAAAAAGAGTATTCAATCAATCTATTGTGATTGGCATACACCTGCTGTACATTTAAATCTTCACTGTAGCTCTGTGTCCTTCCTACCCTCATAAATTGGGAACAAATCAGATTAGAAATGAGAGAGAGAGAGGCCCTTTGAAGTCACCATGTTTGAAGTGGATGGGAAAAAAGCTCATAGTCCCTTTTCAATATCCTCTTCCTCAGGCCCCAGAGCTCCATTTAACAGGCAAAGGAATTAGCTTATTAGCTTTGGTGACAGGTGATGATGAGGGCCGAGTTTACCGCCCCGGCAACCTGTCATCGCAGCTCCCATAAAGTCCACTATTCGTCAAAAAAAAGTCCAGTCACTGGCCACCAAAAGACCTAGGAGCTATCAAAGAGGCATTATTTGGGTAAATATGTGAGTAATTTGAGCTATTTGACACCTGTTTGATGCATCCAGGGAGGCTTGGACGAGTATGGCGGACTGAGGGACACAGTCCAGATGAGAGGCATTGGCTATTCCAACTGTAATCGCCGCTGCCATCTGCATGCTCTCTCAACACAGATGAACAGGTGCTGTGTGATGTGGCGGCCACGTTAAAAGGGGAGAGATCTGTAGCGCACCCCTCACTACATCCTCACAGCTCTCAGTACTGTACTCCAACACACAATCTCACTCATTGACCTTTTGTGGCTGCAGTGGTTATCAGCAATTATTCAATTCAATTCAATTCAAGTTTATTTGTATAGCGCCTTTTACGATAGAATCGTTGCTAAGCAGCTTTACAGGAAATAAAGTTTCTACAATATATTTATACTGTATATTGTAGAAACTTAATATATTTAACGTATGGCAAATTATATCATTAGATACACCACATGGTTGCCACAGTCTGTAAAAGATTGACCTTCAAAGCATGAACTGTATTTGTCAAGCCAAATTAAACAGTTCTCAATTGGTGTGTGACACAAAAATTTAAGATTGGTTATGGCAGAAAGCAGAATCCAGAGAAAAAAGTGCTACAATGACTACATACTTGCTAGTGTCGTGCCTTCATCTTTAAAAACCATGGGGAAACTAAGGTAAAATGTGACTTAAATATGGATGAACACGGACCATGGTTTATGCCGACCACAGTGTGTTTTGTGTGGTGAATTGTTGGCTGCTCAGAGTTTAAAAAGAATTTAAGACACATTTAGAAACCAAACACTCAAAATGCAAACACAAGCTTCTGTTTTGAGTATCTCTAAAACAAAGCCGCATGATTTGAACATAGTTCAGTACATTTTAATAAACGGAATATTTATTTATATTTCATAATATTATTTATTCAAATCCAAAAGGACTTGTATTTTAGACAGCAACAATTGTTAAAATATGGGTAGCACTTTAGAATACTGTTCTGTCATTTATAAATAATTACAGAGGAACAAATGGCTAATGCACTATTAACATTCTATTAACTATTAACTAACAAAAAACTCTGATTAATGATTTAGTAAGTAATATTGCTCAGTTGAAAGTGGTAGTTCACTATTAGCTAATCAATAACTACTATTTATTTTTCATATATCCCAGAGAACTTCTATACAGGTTTATAATTAATGTGAATTATGCATAATGTATAATTAATTCTAAAGTGAAGAACGTGTTAATCCACTAGTAATTACTCAAGTATTACAAATAATTAATACTTATAAACTACTAATTACCTGGATCAGTATTCTAAAGTGAAAAGCATGATAACTTCCTAATATTGGCTGACGTAAGCTTTTGAGGTATATGCAAGGTTTTGGATGGTAATGATTCAAGTGTTACTACATCCTTCTAAATGAATTACTGATTATTTGGATCAGTATTCTAAAGTGAAGATCATGGTAACCCACTAGTAATGACTCAAGTGTTATCAAATCTAGCAAAAGGAATTATTATCCAGAACCTCACAAAAACCCCAATCGCTTACTAGAGAGTTATCATGTTATTCACTTTAGAATACTGATCCAAATAATTAGTAATTCCTTATGAAGACTTTGGTAATATTTGAGTCATTACTAGTCAGTTACCATGACCTTTACTTTAGAATTAATTATACATTATGAATTATTCATATTAATTATGGACCGGTATACAGTAGTTCTTAGTAGTTCTAAGGGAGGTAGGAAAAAATAGTAGTTACTAATTAGCTAATAGTGAACTACTAAGCACTACTTGCTAATTCATTAATCAGAGTTTCTTGTTAGTTACTAGTATTAGAGTGTTAATATTGTGTTACTCATTTGTTCCTGTGTAGTTATTCATTAATGATGGAACAGTTTTCTAAAGTGTTACCAAAATATGTTATGATGGATTTGTTTCTCACAACATGCAGCTTTCCACTTCACGAGACATGAATTGATGAACTGGAGACGTGTGGATTATTGTGGTGTTTTTATCAGCTGTTTGGACTCTCATTCTGATGGCACCCATTCACTGCAGAGGATCAAATGGTGAGCTCAAATCTGTTCTGATGATGAAACAAACTCATCTACAACTTGGATGCCCCGAGGATCAGTCAATTTTCAGCATATTTTCATTTTTGATTGAAATACTCCTTTAAACAATTCTGTGTAACCACTGAAGAAAAAACAGATGATTCAGGCTATGTAGACCAACCAAAGCCTTTTGTTAAATGGAATGCTGTTCTATTTATAAAAGAGATAGTTGTTTAATCCAATACCATTAGAAGAGATCAACTATTTTAATATTTACTCTAGTTTTACATCACGCAATAAGACAAATTATGTCTACATATCTTACACCACACATTTTCAGCTTGCTTTGTGTTTAAGAACACATTGGATATGATCATACTAGATAGGTTAAAGGTGACATGTCAAAAATATTCATATGAATATTAAAACAGTACCCTGCTTGGCAGCAAACTGAGGTGTGCCATTAGCTATGCATTTTCATTTCAGGGACAAAATGCTGAAAGAAGCAGTTTCTTTAGGGAAAAAAAAATCTACGGAAGCTCTGCTCACAGGAAGACTTTTATCCTGTTTTCCTTTTTAGTCACAGTATGCACATTCAATGACGAGCTGATGACGTCAAGTTGCGGAAAGACCATCATTATGGCTAATGAGAAAGGATGTGTGTGTGCTTCTAAACTGTAAACAGAAGCTATTCATTTTACCATGTTGACAATGAGGGTTTCAGTCTGACACTCTTCACTAAGGCATCTCTCAATGCAATTAGGATAAATGAAAAACAATATCCTGCAAATTTCTCAATCTTTAATGAGCTTCTTCTTTTGGTGTTTTTTTCTTTGGATTATGTTATGTTTAGCAGTGGTAAACAATCATTGTGAACTTGATTGACAGGAAGAGTATTTCACTCTGATATTCAGAAGTGTATCTCTGAAACTTAATTTCAAAGGCATTATTTACGCTGCTGGTATCTTGATCACACTGCAAAAAAAAAATTTTGATCAACATTTTTGCCTCGCTTTCCATTAAAAAATAGCTAAACATTCTGTAAAATGTTTACTTCTATTTTATATACATTTCTGCATATCAATTGCATTTTTTTTCTTATTTTAAGCATAAATCATAATAAGCTTGGATAAAGTTATGCTTAAAACAATAAAAAAGGCAAATAAAACTAATTCAATTTCCTGAAATCAAATATTTTTTAATATACCAAATATGTAAAGCACTGATTTAGAAAATTATATTTTATAGTGCATGCCTTGTTTTTGATAGATTTTCATCAAGATTTGTTTAAAAAAAAATCTTCCCATTCCAATAAATGCTGTGTAATGCATAGAATTGAGGAAAAACGGCATTATGATCTTGTTTATATCACATTTAAATGCTTGCAATAAGACTGACCATTATTATTTATATAAAAGCAGATGTAACACTATGATGCCAAGTAAATAACAATAAAAGACATGTAAACTGTTGACTACCTCACTTAGCCTGCAGCACTCTTCCATGTACTCATCCAGACTGTCGCTGGTTGTACTTTTCCTCAAAGGCCGTTGATGAAATTCAGGTCCTGTTTTGCCATCATAAGCTTCTATAGAACACTGTCTCCTTGACATTGTGTCCTCAGCCATTGCAGTGTCTATAATTTCCTCCTGTGCTGCCATGATTTTAATGGCATCTTTACAGTCCTCCATGGTATTCCTCAGGGTTCTGTCCTCGGACCTCTCTAAATCTGCTGTAATGTCTATTAAATCATCATCAACATTCTCTTCCTCTGTTCTGTCTCCCAGGATGGTAAGAGTGTCTTGTTTAGCACACTTACAAGATGTTTGTTCAGTTTCTAAGAAGACTGAACTGTCTTCAATAGGATTATCAGCAGGTACAGGAGAGTTCAGGTTGCCAGAGTCACATGAAGAATCCCTACTGTGGACCACAAAGCTTTGCTCTGAACCAGTTGGGGTGGATGGAGAAGTTGCTCCACTAGTCATTTCTACCCCAGAGTCCTCAGATTCAAATTTATACAATCTTGGAAGTTCAGAATCTGCAAAAATTGAAGATAGATAGTCTGTTTTTGATTCAGGGACAGTGGTCTCAGGAGCAGCGCTGTGGACAGAGATCACCTCATCAGCTTGAAGAGGTTCTGTGTTATCCTGCTCAGACATTGAAATGGAGATGGTTGAAATGGAATCCTCAACATTAAGCAGTTTCACAGGGACGTTGTTGAGGAGCTTCATTTTTGTCAGTACAACATCATTATCTAAAACAATATCCCCTTTACCTGCAAAACAAACAAAGAGAGAGGTCTGAGTCATTTTATACTTTCACAATATTAAAATCATAAATTTGTTCAAAAATGTATTCATTTGAACTGTGCATTTTCTGTGCAACTACCACCAGATGGAGTTGTAAAAATAATCGTTATTTTCAAAGTGGTTTAATATTTTGATATCACCACAAGAGCAACAATGTTTACTCTTCTCTGGGAAATCAATCAACTTCTGGACTTATAATTGTGTCTAAACATTAAACTGGGATGGGGAAAATAATTTAAAATCACAAATAAATCACAGACTGCAGTAGTGAAGCTGAATTTCCATTGTTATAAATCTAATATATTTCGGGTGTCATTCACTTCATATCTTAATCTCACTTTCCATAGTACGACTTTGTGCTTGTACTTTCAAATTCAAATAATATTGGTTGAGCACTTCTGAATACAATCAGGTCAAAAAAAATAATATCCTGCACACTTCTCTTTTTGCTTATGATTAACAGTGCTAAACAATGGTGAACATGATTGTCAGGAAGAGGTGTGACGAGAAGCTTGCAGTGGGGTGGAAATAAATGGTTAAGCAGATGATTCACAGGATATTTATTCTGATTATGTTTAGAGGAAATGCTTCACTAATTTACATACTGTGAGGTAATTGAGAGATTTCTAAATAGCTTTTAGTCTTCACAGACTCATCACGGTGATAAAACGTGAGATTAGAAATCATACACTAAGATATCATTTCATGAAGTCTTGAAAAAGATAACAATAATAATGACTCTAGCCATTCCCAGCTCTCTCATAGTTCTAAATGTTGTTTTTGTATGTCACTTTTATTAATAATAAACATACCCATGTGTTTTGTTAGAAAATAATGTGTGATGATTTTTTTTCCAGATTGGATAGTGACTGTGAAAACACTGATAGCATTTCAATTATGTGAGATCTGCTGCTGCTCCAGGGTTTTTCCCCCCATTCAAAACAGTGCATGTGTTTTTGCAGTTCTTTCTCATGGACCATGTGTACACAACACCTGGACTCCAGTACAAACCTTTTTAAGATCTATTTCAAATAGACTTCATTGTTCACTTTTATCTAATCTATAAGAAAAAAGTTTCCCTCATAAGGCATCAAGCAATAATGTTGATGTTAATCTAATTCTTTCATGCTAACCAGGTGCAATTCAACACGTTTCCAGAAACAATATGTTTAACAATGTGTTTATCCATGATGAAAGCAAAAATACATAAGAAAAATATCTGAAGAAATATATCTAATTTCTGTAACATATCTGTAGTGGGCATGATGCGATATAAATATTAAGCATAATAGACTGACAAAATGTCCTCACCTATAAATACATATATATAATGTCCATGCAGCACTAATAAATACATCATCTTAGATATTTTCCAATGATTACACACACACACACGGTCCCAACATGAAATCCAAGCATACAGTAATTGGAGTCCTCTACATGAGGCCTCTGATCATAATTTAGCTAATTTACTTCTACAGGTCAATTAGACCGACCCATTGGGTCAGTCTTTCATACAGCAGTGCTCTCCAGCTGAGACTACAGAACTGCTGATGGTGGGATATTTTTGATGCCACTCAGTAGGAGCAAGTAGTCAGCATCGAAATCCCCCTGGGTTTTCAATTAACATCGCTCAGACGTGGCCGCTTGTAAAGAGAGATCAAAAAGCCCTCGCTAGCCCCTGGCAGCCAGGAATGTAAGTAATGCTAAGGTCCTTCATGCTGCAGAGTATAATGCATTCAAAATAAAAACAGGTCAATGATAGTGTTGGCGGGAATCAAACCCCACATATTTCTGGTCTTTATCACTCTGGAGTCTGCAAATTTCTACTGGGGATTATTTCAGAAGTAAAAGACAGGTACAACAATACAAGAATATCTACACATCTACAAACTATCAATGTTCTGTGGAAGCCCAATTCTGCCTTGGTAAATCAGAATGGTGACATAAAAAGTCAAAATTATTACATACAAAATCACAGTCTCATAACTAAATTATGAGGTAAAGTCATAATGGCATTAAAAAGTCTATTTTTAGATGTCATAATTGGACTATAATTTCATGTCATAATTAAGATATTTTATCTCATAATTTTGCCTTTTGTCAATTTTGTAAATTATGAATTCATATTAATCAGTTTCGTCAGTTTCGACTATCTCACAATTAATTACTTCACATATTATAATTTTGAATTTTCAGATAATAATTGTGTATTTTTATCTCATAATTGTGACAATATGTCATAATTTCTACTTAGTATGTCATAATTTGGACTTTTTATCTTATAATTATGACAGTATATCATAATTGACTTTATCTCATAATTAATGACTTAATATTTTTTTATAATAGTCATATTTTTGACTCATATCATTTTGACTTTGACTTTTTATTTCAAAATTTTGTCTTTTTATCTCATAATTATTGCAGTATGACTTAACTGACTTTTTATCTCATAATTATTACTTAGTATGTCATATTTGACTTTATCTTAGGGTCATAATTTTGACTTTCATGTCAAAATTTTGTATTTTATCTCATAATTACGACACAGTATCTCATAGTTCTCATCTTAACTTTGAAATTGCATGTAATAATTTTGACCAAAAGCATGATTTCTTTTTCTTATATAACAGAAATGGGTTTGGCTTTGTGCATTTTTTCATTTATTTTATTTTTATTTTTATTTTTTCATTTTTAAGCAGCACTGTTAGTCACGTCCCATCTGCAGTAGTGTTTTTCTTCCAGGCCAGCAGAGAATGTTTTTCACTGTGTACAACTGGCAAGTGCCTCACATTTTTGAGCTGATAAAATACTCCGTTCACATTCAAGAATCCTGGAATCATCTGCTCCAGTGTATTTTACAGCTGCACGTACATTTGGTAGGTAAAAACACTGATATGTCCCAGGTGGGATTGTGATGTTTTCAAGGCAAGTCTAATAAATATTTAATTTGAGGAATTTCTGGGAGACTTAACTACTCTAAACACATTTTGTCAATTATCTGTCCTGAAAGGGAGAAGAAAGTCTGCTTCAATAACCAAATGTTGCTGTTATTTATTTGAGATGAAGAATGTGAAAATCATTAAGGGCCTTCGATAGAAACATTCACAGGGATGAAATGTGAAGAATTCACAAGCTTAGAAAATAACGTTTACTCCATCTGGCCTCATCCACTCATGTTTACCACATTTCAACACTGCTGTGTTTGTGAGTTTGGCTTTACTGACACGTCATACTCTCTTTAACTGACACGATCAGTGAACAGGTTCTTTCAGGTTGGTTTCACTGAACCAGTTCATCAGTTCTTTTCATATCATTTTCACATCTAACATCCCAGCATTATGTGTACACTCAAAACCATTAAAGCCAAAATGCAGGAACCTTTCTCTATCAGTTCATAATAACAGGGGTGTTCATTATCAAAAATTGTTACGTTCAGTGGCTTTCCTGCTTGTTGAATGACTGATCAATAGTCTTGGGTAAGTTCATTTTTTCTACTTCCAGGAATACACAAGAATATAGATGACCTCAAAGCTAATGTACTAAAATTTAGTGAACTGGATGTGGTAGTTCAGTTGTGATTAGGAAATTGGACATTTGTGAACAATAACAACAACAACACCAAAAAGTCTTTTGGCTCTTTCTTGAATGGAAGTGCATCAGGTTTTCAAATGATTTTAAGCTACTGGATGATTTAGTTAGGGGATGCAGTGGGATCCCAGTATAGGTATAGGTGTTAAGGGACGCTCTTGTCTGCAGACACGTCCATTGTGGGTGGAGAGGTCAGAGGCAGGCCAGGGCAGGTCTTCTATTTTTACAGCCAGGAGAATGTCAGAACCCTGTTAGCACTTGGGTGGCCAGACTGAACAACCCCGAGAGCATATGAACCAATAATCTCTCTGCTAGAGTCTATATATGGACTGTTTTAACATTGCATTGAAGTTTTGGCCTTACAAGAATAATACAAGCATCTACATGTATATTAAATCGAATAATACTGTACGTTGCTATAAAAAATTTTTTTGCAGAGAAACAATTATTTTTATTTTTTAAAGCCAAGCATTAGTATTACTATTTCTCTATTTTCCCCTCATTTCTCAGATTCTACTTTCTCTCTTTTTAATGCCCCCATACAAACTACTGACATTCAAGATATCCTGCTCACTACCTCATTCAGTATTGACTTAATGATAATTAATATTAAATAAAACTAACAGCAAAATAAGACAGCACATTAAAAAATCATACTCAAATTGTATGTTGAGCATAATTGTGGATGGTTTGTTTGATAACTGTATGTTGTATGTGTTGAGAGGTGTGTGCTAATAATTTTTTTAACAATTAAACTTACTATTTTCAGATAGTGGATATATATATAGCAACAGCAACCACATCAGTGTTATTTTAGAATAATTGGTATACAGTATATATTGTTATAATAATTTAAATTCAATTGTAATTTTATTTTATTTTTAATTATTTTATATTTTCTGGATTTACTTTAAATTTAGTTAATGATTTAGTAATTTTTATCAGTGTTTGTTACTTGAACTTTTTTATTGTAATTTATTAGATTATTAGGGGTTCAAGCGCGTAGTGCTGAAACCCAATTGTAATTGTTAGAATGGTAACGGATGAGCGATTTCCACGTAAAACTGATCATGCAGACCAAACCGTAAGTCGTAGAGACTTAGAGTCGCCTTACAACGTGACCGAGGCTTGCCCCAATCGGCCTGACGAGGGCACTACAGCGATCAAAAGTACGAGATCACTCATAACTCCTAAACCGTCAGTCACAGGCTCAAGTGTCTTATGTCATTGGAATCATTGGATCCTCAGATTCGATTGTGAGGTGTCTATGAGGACATTTGCGTATCTCCAAAAAACATGGCCGAAGAAGTTTGAGCACCTATTAGACAAGGTTAACGGAGGCCGCTCGGAACGAAACTCGGTGGGCCTGTTTGACTCACGGCCCCAAAGGTCTGTGAGAAATTTGAAAGAAATCGGTCATTGGGTGCGGTACTGCATTTTTTGAGGACATAAACGATTGTACATTGCACGGTTTTTCGCACATACACGCAATATTCATATCGTATGATACACCTCCTCGTTGTGAACAACTTTGCCTCTAGAACCACTGCTGTCAATCAAACAGTTTTTTAAATGATTGAGAAGATGTGAAAAACCTACTTTTGCGAACTAGTCCTAGGTTTTTCACTCAATCTGGAAAAACCACCACAGTGCAATTCTCTGGACTCTCTAGGTCAATAATTATCAAAAACATGTTGAAATTTACCCTTTGGGATGCTATAACTGGGTCCTTTAGAAAAGGAGCCTGTCCAAATATACCCAAAAGCCTATAAAGCCAAAACAAAAAGTCAAAACTTCACGAAACCCGCTGAGCACATGCGACAGGTGATTCTAAACAAGCATGCAAAGTTTCAGGGAGATCGGACCACAGCTGGCGCTATAACAGTCATAAACGTCTAAAAACATCATATTTCTATGACAAAAAAAAAAATGTAATAATTTATTTAGGTGGCTACAGGCTTGCTAAATAATATGTAATGTATTTTTCCTTATGTGCTTAAATGCCTAAAGCGCTTGAACCCCGGTAATCGCTGCTTGCAGCTATATTTTAGTTTTTGATATTTTAGTACTTCAAATTAAACTAAACAAAAGTGAGAGTTATGAAAGGTGTCAATGTTTATTTTATTTCAAGTAATGATAATATATGTATGTGTATATTATGTATATAATATTGTGTATATATATATATATATTTTATTTTTTGTTTTTTTGTAAACATTTTTTACGGGCAAACCTAAACGCTTCCCAATGAGACTGTAAATGAAAGTTAAATCCTTTGACTTTTTTCTTTTTTCCTCCTGAATTGCTGAAGGAGGTGACAAAGGCCAGATGTCAGGTTTGATGAGGTGCGAAATACAGCCATACACCTTTTTTCTCCCTTCTTCCTAATCTAAAGCCAGCAGACCTTTAGTGCCTCACACCTCTCTGTCTCTCTCTCATCACAATGCCAGAACATTTTCCCTGCACTCTTTCTGTGCTTTAGCAAGGCAATGGTTTTGACCCTAAGGAGTCTTTCCAGAAGCACATTATCAATGTGAACTGAACGGGCCGGTCTTTCATTATCTAACACCATTAGGATAAGGCAAGAATGTGCGGGAGCAGTAACATCAGTCAAGCCTTCAGGCAAACTCACCCCACTCTTCTCACTTCATTTGCTTTAAAAAATACTCATGAAATTGTAGATTTCTGAGGAAACTGATGATTTTTTGGGAGATTACTTAGTTATACTTAAAGTTTTCCAATTGTGACCACAATAAAGGCACAAGTACTGCAAACCTGACAGTGACGGGTCATCTGTTTTGGTCAATCTGAATGTCAGTTTCAAAATGATGATATCTCTCATCTTGTCCCTTCAGGTCAGTTTCACATCCGTATCACCTGAGTAATGTGTCAGTGATTTCACACACTGGCTGATCTTACGCATGAAGAATTTGACTGCAGCTGTGCCTGTTTACAGTTATGAGTCACATATAATATAACTCAAGTAGAGGAGAAGAGCCCCACTCATGAAGCTGTCACCACTAAAACATTCACATCTGATATCACTCTGTTTCTTATGATGCTCTCGCTTGAAGTTGAAACACCTGTGTGACACTCTCCTCCCATTGTCTTCCATCACTATAACACATACTAATCATCTAAACTGGCATTTATTATGAATCACACCCGCTTATTGACCTAATTCAGTCTGTATAAAAGATATACAATCACATGAGAAATCCTGTTCATTGTTATATGCTTTATAGTGTGTGTGTTACAACCCAACACAGTAACACTTTAGATTAGGGAACACTATTCCCTATTAACTAGTTGCTTATTAGCATGCATATTACTAGCATATTGGCTGTTTATTAGTACTTATGAAGAACATATTAATGCATGACCATATTCTAGATCCCTTAACCTATCAAATACCTAAACATAACTACAACAACAACTACCTTACTTACTATTAATAAGCAGCAAAAAGAGTTTATTGAGGGAAAACTCTTAGTTAATAGTGAATATGTGTTCCCTAATTTAAAAAATATATATATACATATATATACTGGTGCTTTATAGATGCAGGAACCAATATGCTAATTTGAAGAATTGATTAATTTTAAGAAATAAATTTTTGTAATCTTCAAAGAGATTATATATATATAATCTGAATATATATACACTTTTTTTTAAACAAGAACCCGATTGAACAATCCATCTGTTGATAATTGCAATTGCATAAGATAAAGTCTTATGCTGCTGTGTTTTACAATAAAACAAAACAAATGGCTCATAAATTGTCTCTCATTAAGCTGACGTTTGATTTGAATTTCTTACTAATTAAACTCAAATCTGCCCCTCTGCCACATGTTTTTCTAGTTAACACCAAAGCAACACTAACAACTGTAGTTAAAAACAACATTCTGTGAATATGTAATAAAGTTTGTGGCTGAAGCTTGTGGGTTTTCTATTTGCGAGCTAACTTTATTGAAATGACATCAGCTCAACTACAGTACCTGTGGAGCTCATCTGATGATGGTTAAATTACTGTTTTTGAAGATAACCCGACTATGTTCAACCAAACAGATGACGCCTCAGAATTCAAATTACAGGTTTCTAAATATCCTCCAACACCTCAGCCAGACAAATTACTACCTGTGCTGCACATCCAGGTGTTGCATAGAGCTAAACGGGTGAAGCAATATGACTCCATGCATCCAAAGCAGAAGATTGAGTCACAACGCTTACCTTTTCTCCACGGGGCAAGGATGGTGAAAGACTTGTTCCAGCTGAACATCATGCTTGGTTTCCTCTTCTTAAGACTCATGGTGGACGTCCAAAACTTCAGTAGTTTTCAGTGTCAAGAGGAAGAAAACCCTCCTTGTTGGCTTATTCAAGCACACCTCATACCTTAGTGCTGATTGATCTTTCTTCTCCTGAATCAAGTGCTCAAATAGTTCAAATGCTCCACAAAGGTGTGCTGCTTGGAGTATATCCAGTCTTAAGCATATTGTCAGAATAGTACAGGAGTGTGTGAGAGAGACAGAGGCGGGTTGTGAAGGAGTGTGTGCTGTCCTCACACTGAGGAGAACGAGTAGACTGCCTACAGCAGGACCATCAGCAGCTGGAGGAGGGGTGACGGATCGCCAGATGGAGGGAGGGGAAAGACTTCGGAGAAAACCTTTGTGTGTGTAGAGAGAGAGAGAGAGAGAGAGGGAGAGATAGTGGGAGAAGTTGGAAAATGTGTTTTGCAATCATATGCCAGTGAATAAGAAGTTCTTCTCAGAAGACATTCCTTGAGGAATCCACCTCATTAAAGCCAACATACTGTCATTGAACAAACTTGGGTTTGAGGTCAAACTATATCCACCAAACTCAGCACAAACCTTCAGGCTGTTCTGTCATTTTAACTTTTTCATATAGCTTTCTCATAGTGGACAATCAAAATTCCTAAAGAATCTCAATCCCCATACACATACTACAACAGCCTGACTTCATTTTTTATATATTTATTTAGCCTTATTTTCACGTATTTTTTTCTTTCTTTCTTATTAAGTTACATAAATCTAACATACCCTTATGAAAATATGTGTACTTAATTGTATTAAATGTGCACTTGTAGTGCTTTCAATTTTTTGTTTTTGCAGATAATATAATGAAATAAAGGGCCATCAAACCAAACTTACAGAGAGACACTTTCATGTAGCTGTTTCTTAACACACTTAAGTACAATTTTAAGTGCACTTTACAATAATTTCAATTTGAAAGTTTTAAGTTTAAAGTACTTTATGTTTAATAATCCTTTGACATTTTTAAAGTACACTTATTTTGATGTGTTGACTAACATACTAAAGCACATTAAAAAAATATTTGATTAAAATTTTAACTGTAGTGTGTTATTTCATATTACATTTAAATTAAATACATTTTAAATTATTAAATTAAATAATTACAAATATATTTAAATAGATGGCATACAAGTTTCAATAGAAATGACATTAAAGTATATTTTAGTTTACCATAAATGATTATGAGTACATTCGGAAGTAGTCATCATGAAATTACATATAAAAAATGTACTTATGTCCTATTTAAGTGGCTCAAAAAACACCTTAAAGTTTGAGATGGTCCTCACTGCAGAACACAAGATCCAGGGGGCGAGGTTGGATCTAGATTACCTACCCGTCTCCACCCCCTGATCCCTAAACCCACCCATCTCCACCCCTAAACCTACCAATCTCCACCCCCTGGATGTGGATCCAACCCTGCCCCCTGGATCTTTGTTCTGCAGTGAGGGGCTACTGTAAAGTTTAGCTAATTGCATAATATAAATTATACTATAATACATTTTTATTTAATTGCAGTTTACAAGCATTTAAGTGTCTGAAAATATTATACTCAGTTAAGCTTAAGCATTACCCTTTTTAGAAGTATAAAGTGGAGTTCTTTTAGACAAGATTTTGTCAAGCCAACGTTTAAAGTTTGTCTTGAGACAATTCCAAAAGAAAATTAAAAAAAATATGAAATTGATAATATCTTCTCACTAACAGACAAACCAATTCAGAAAAACAAACAGCTCTCAAAACATATATATTAATCATGGTTATTTAAACCCCAGTATCCTTTTATTAAGATACACATAAACCAAAAAGCTTGTGTTTCATTATTTAATAATAAAGTGTACAAATATTTCAGTTCATAGAAAAAGATGGAATTCAGATGCACCCACACACTACAGCTTTCACAGTCACAGTGCAAGGCTTTCTCAGCCGCTCCTCAGTCCAGACGTGGGAGGGAGAGCAAGATGGAAAAGTAACAGCATTACATGAAGCGTCCCATTGTTCTGGGGAAAAAATAATGCAGTAATTTGTCATATTTACTTCTTTTTCTAATGTTTATTACAGTCTAATTATATCTCTGACGACAGATAAGTTTGTTTTTTTGACACTGCTGACATCTAATGCCATTCTGGTTCTCTGTTGTTTTGGTAAAGAACAGGTGAGGACATTAGTGTGGAGACAGACACTATCGAGTGGTTAGAGATCGCCCTGGGCTAGAAGATGAAGCTAAGAATGGGTAATTACCTCAAACAGGCCTGGACAATGCTGAGGTCTCCAAATGCAGTCTCATTGTAAACCAAATGAAGAGCATGAGAGCCTCAGGTTCCCTGGATTTGTAATACCTGTTGAATATGATTACATAGTTGCCACTCGATTGCATGAAACCTTTGTTATGCTTTCAACTATCACACACAATTTGACTTTAAACTGTAAATATGTTGTTTTTAGTTCCAGACCACACACCAAGTTCCTGAAACAACTGCAACAACAAAACCAAAATGACTTTTTAAGCACGAATAATCCAGGGTTTCTCAATTAATAATAAAAAATTACTTTTTAAAATACAATTTAATTACTGTATAATATTTGGACAAGATTTAACCCATATAAAGTAGTTTTGGTGGTAAAAACAAAATGTATTTTGGTTGATACAGCAATAAATAAATAATATTTTTGACTTAATACTAGTTCATTTATATGTTACTTTTCGGTTACCATTTTTTCAGTGTAACTTTTCAAATTTTAGAAATACTTTTTTGGGGTTATCTTAAATAATGCTACATTGCTTTAAAGTGTTCTATTTTCATTAATTAAATTTTTATGTTAAAATATATTAAATATATTAAAATAAAATAAAATTACTACTACTACTACTACTACTACTACTACTACTACTAATAATAATAATAACAGTTCTACACACATTTCTATGATGGGAACGCTTCTCTGAAAAGTCACAAGTGAGATGTTCCCAGCAGACTGTGCACAAACACATCTGGTTGTTTTTTGGAACCACACATAGATAGGATGTACAATAATGAGGAAAAGTTGGCCAAATGTATGTTTACTTGGGAACCTCCAATGTGATTTTTACAATGTCTTGTTGGTCTTGGATTGTGCAGACATCTATCTCTCCAGATTTGAAGCTCTGCATTTCATATTGTTATATAACACTTGTCTTTGAAAAGCATCGTAGTGGAACATTTCATGCTGCTTTGGAGCTTCATGGGTGTTTCACATAGCTTCACAAAGGCTCATAAGGAGGTAGGAGCAATCCTGTCATGAGAAACACTTCTGAGAGAGTTTGTAAATGAGAACTGAAAAGAAAATGAGTGGAATGTTTTAACAGTGATCTTGTTACGTCATCTATTTGGAGATTAAATATGCAGAGGAGTAAGATTTCACTAATGGAAACTAAAGTGTGAACAGGTGAGCCCTTTCAAAGCCAGAAATACTGCAAGGGCACAGCGATTAGGTAATGCTAATTATCATTCCATAATTAACAATATTGAATTTCACTTCAAATTCTATATACAAGTGGTCAGCTGTCTGAATTTCTCTGTGTTTTGGTATAATATGAACTTTAACAGAAGATGAACAATATAGATTCACATAAATAACATATGTTATTTATTTCTGGTAACTTTCATACCTTCGTTTGCTGTAGAGGTGGACATATTAAACTTCATGTGGAAGTATGAGAAGTTAATCATTTCCAGATCTGCGGCAGTGACGTATTGAATATTTTCTTTAGTTGTTGGTTTTGCTTCACTGGTGATGTCACTAACAATGGTTCACTGATTCATAAACCAGATTCCTTACGTAAAAATCACAACACGATACATGATACAGGTGTGATCCCATTGTTTCAGAAGAGAATTATGCTTATTATTGGAATAATCACAGGGGGAAAGAGAAAATTGGGTCAGTAAATTGTAGGGGGAGCAAGCTACAAATTACAGGGGAGGGTCAGTGTCACCTTTAATTCTTGTTTCAACATGCCCAGCCACCCTGCAAACCCCTTCAAATCAAACTGTATACAACTTTAAGGGATAGATCACCCAAAAATGCTAATTCTGTCATCATTTTCTCATTCCAGACCTGTATGAATTTCTTTCTTCTGCTGAACACAAAATAATATTTTTTGAAAAATGTTGGTAGCCAAACAGTTGTTGGTCCCCATTGACTTCTAGTGTGAAAAAAATACACATTCTTCAAAATATCTTCTTTTGTGTTCAACAGAAGAAAGAAACTCATATAGGCCTACAGGTATGAGGGTGAGTAAATTTGCCTTTAATACTGTAAAATAAATGCTGATGGTCAATACAGGGTCCTAGTATATATTATATAGTATACATAGTCATATATATAGTCATAGATATAGTAACAGCTATGATGCAAAACATATAGCCTATTCATATCTCATATATCCATATGCACAGATTTTTTTTACATAACTTTCTGTAAAGACATTTAATAGATTTACTTCAGAACTGTAATGAATGTTTGTGTCCTTAATATTTTTTAAATGTTGTAAGTGACTTTTGATATAGCCTATTCACAATTCAGCATGTACCTTTTTGCTAAACAACAGAACTGCATTTATGTAAATTATAGAATTCATGAAAATAACTTCTCTTTTTCAAGGAACATTTGTTTAGTGAAAGTCCAATTTTGTAAATAGTTTGTCTTAGTTTTACTGTTTTTCACTAATTTTAATCTTTTAACTTATTTGTGTTTCATTGAAATAGCACTATGGTTTTTACATTTTTTTATGAATGTTTTAATGAATTTTGTCATTAAGGTCAATAAGGTTTCTTAATATGACATCACAAAATAGCTCTTAATAGCAAGACAAGAAAAAGTTTAAAATAGTTTTATAGTTTTAATGAACTACTTTTTATTTTCTGGTCAAACTTTATTTTAAGGTCCAATTCTCGCTATTAACAAACCATTAACTACGACTCTTTTTGCTGCTTATTAATAGTTATTAAGGTAGTTGTTAAGTTTAGGTATTGGTTATAATATGGCCATGCCGAATATGCTTTATATTAGCACTAATAAACAGACAATATGTTAATAATAGGCATGCTAATAAGCATTTATTATGAGAATTGTTCATGTTACCGATTTTCTCAAATAATACTACTTTTTTTTAAGTGTTATATTTTCATTAAATTGGGATTTTTTCCTCATAATTTGTAATCATCTCAAATCTCTCTCTCTCCAAATCATGCACATCTCACATCGCCTCGTGGGAACAACAGAGCAGTTTATTACTGTATAAGACCGTCATTCTCCTGAGATTCTAACATCTCAGGGAGCAAAACAAGCAGAGATGTTTATAAATGACTTGAGAGCTGTATATCTTGGCATATTTATTAAATATTACAGTCCAAGCAGATTCGAAGTAAGCAGAACCATATGGGCCTCCAGTTGTACAAAGATCTTTTGAATTAATACATTTGCTGATAGTAAGGGCATATCTGGTTCAGATGTCCACATTTTTATTCTGTTTGACACACTGCCATTTGTCTAGTCTTATATCAGATGGTTTTGATGGTTCATGTTCAGGTGTTCCCTGCAGTACTGATGAAAACCAGAGATACGTTCCACAACAACATTCGTACAGCCTGCAGTCACCAAGCCCCAGAGCACCTTGTGTTTGATATTCTGTCACATGATTTAAAATCATAATTTCCTTGATGAGATCAGACAGAGCAGTGTATTTTCAGCCTACAGCTGCAGTGAAGCCGGACGGACCCCCCGTCACACCCCAAACACCATTTTCCCAAAACTCCCCAAACATTTTCCCTAATCTCATTTCCGCAAATTGAGGACCGTGCAACAAAGACATCAAATGAAAAGCGGGCATCAGTTGAAAGTGGATTTTTCCTACACCGAGTGACATGTCCTTCAGAGGATGGATTTTTCTTCTTTGGAGATTTGTTTACCAGATTTTGGGTTTTCCTTTTTATTATTTTGTGGGTAGGCATCCGTTTATATGTTTATCAACTGCTCAGATCAGTCCAATTTGTGTGTAAGTGCTTGACATTAAAGAGAAGTGGTTGTTGCCTAAACCAAGAATAACCAAATTAGTGGTAATTTACTTCCAGAAAACCTGACAGTGTGTGTGATCGGGAATATAGTTGTTTTGATGTTTTTTTCCTAAGAAAAACACGTGAGCTATCAGTGTTTCTGCCATCCTAAATCAGAAATGATTACATTTGGCTTTTCCTCCGTACAGAGGTGTTGACTTTACTTTAGGCCAGTGTTTACATGAGTATTGCAGGAACTGGGACAGACTTGGATGGGGTGGGGGCTTCACACACTCTGTCAGATATCTGTGACCTCAGTTATTAAATTATTCTTCATGTTATCCTAAGTAACACTGAGCACTTTTAATAAATGTGACTGCATGCCTTTCTGATGGTGTTTGACTGGGTAAAAACATATTAGGTTTTCCAAACCTTTGACATGTCATGAAATTCTACATTCCAGGGTGCATCACTGGAAAAACAGAAAAACAGACTCTCCCCAAACTGAGAAGTCTCTGTTAAAAGCTGAGGAAATGCTGAAAACATATTTGATTAAAAAAAAATTAATAATAATCATGATTTTTATCGTTGCTTAGCTGTTTATGTTTTATGTTAAAGGGACATTGACATTTTTGTACCCTCATGTCGTTCCAAACCTGTATGACTTTCTTTCTTTGGTGGAACACAAAAGAAAATGTCCAAGCTGCTCTTTTCCACACAATGAAATTAGACAGTGACAGTGCCACTCTCTACCTCCAATTTATTTGTAGCTTTTACTTTAAAAATAAACAAATAAATATTAAACAAATAAAAAATATACTTTAAAATATTAGAACTAATTGGCAAAAAAGACACCAATAACTTGATATAGATCATTTTAACATCTTACGTTTTTAGGATTTACTGCATTGACTGAATGGTTTATTGTGCAACCAATACAGTAATTAATAGAAAGAATGGATGAAACGCATTTGTCTGTGTTTCACTCCGTCTCGAATCGCGCTCACGGAAAGCGCTCGAGAAGCAGTATCTCTTCCGTGGCTCGGTACGCTTTAAACTTTTTTTTTTGTCTCGAGCAAGAGACTGTACGACATTCACGTTACATGATTTTCCTGATTTTTACGTAGAGAGGGTGACAGCGCACCACATTAAAAGAAATTAACATTTGTGTTTTCATAACCGCTGGCCAAACTCAAAAACGAAACTAAGATTAAAACATCTTTGAGAGCAAGGGGGCCCCCTGGTGTTTCGGGGGCTCTACGCACCTTGCGTATTCTGCGTATAGGGTGGATCGGCTCTGGTCGTTGAGCAAATAAGGTAAAAATAAATGCATATTATAAGACAATGAAAGTGTTTTTGACCTTGCAGGCATGTCAACCTGTTGTTGGGGACTCCCAAACCAAAATATGAACCTTTCATTACCCATAATAGGGGCACTTTAAATTTTACCTTTTCTACTTTAAAACGACTTTATAAGCACAGAACTGTAATATTGCATCCTGTTTGCTACCTCAATTCAAATTTAGCCTAATTTAAATTATGGAATTTAAATCGAATTTAAAAGCATTCTCAATTCAGTTCAGAACAGCACACTGTTTGTTTGGTCAACTTTCAGAGGAGAACTGGACTAGATCTCAAAACTCCAATTTTGATTTCATGGGGTCTTTATTTGATGGGAAAATGTTCTTACTATTAACATCTGTTTGTCAGGACTTGTTAAGTTTTCATCAGGTAACAAGCTGAGCCTTGTTGGCAACAGCACAGAATATGAATGAGGTAGGAGCAGCTGTTTTTCCAATCTCCCATTCACAAAACAAAGACAGGAGAAATATAAATATCTCTTCTATCTGAAAATCTCCCTGCTGTCTTTGCACATTTAAAATGATGACATCACTGGCTACACCTGTGTGATGTTTATTCTCAGGTTTTTCTCAAGCATCAACACGTGTCTTATACATTGACATTTGATCTCTTAAACAGTGAATACACCTATATTTATCTTGAACAAGAAGACAATAAAGCCGGTCTTTAAGAAAAGTGATTTATGATGAGTACAGGAAACCTTGAAGTGTTTGCGACAAAGACTCAGACAAGTTCCCTCATGCGAACTCCTTCATTGTTGCCACAAGATGAAGAACAATATGGGCAGAGGACAATGGAGGTGCTACGGAGTAGAAAAATGAAGACAGGGAACAAAGTGAGCTTACAGTGGGCCAACACCTCCACATCTTCAAACAGCAATAAAGATTTGGAGAAATGAATCACTTGCTCAGCAATGGATCCTCTGCAGTGAATGGGTGCCGTCAGAATGAGAGTCCAAACAGCTGATAAAAACATCACAATAATCCACAAGTAATCCATTTTTAACTTTAAACCGCCATTTCTGGCCAAAAAACAGTTTTGGACTGTTTTCGTGTGTAAATGGTGTTTGATCTGTGCATATTTTGTGCATAGTTTTGTGCAACTTTTTTTACTGGAGAAAACACTTATGGATAGATGACTCGTAGGCTATTTTAGCTGGAAACAATGGTTTGAAGTTAAAAATGTTTTAATAATGGATTTGTTTCTTACAAACACACAGCTTTTCACTTCACAAGACATTAATTGATGGACTGGAGGGGTGTGGATTATTGTGATGTTTTTATCAGCTGTTTGGACTCTCATTCTGACGGCACCCATTCACTGCAGAGGATCCACTGGTGAGCAAGTGATCTTCAAATCCTTTCAGCTGAACAAACAAACTCACGTACATTTTGAATGTCCATGGGGTGAGTGAATTTTCTGAAAGTTCCCATTCTTGAGTGAACTCTTCTTTTAGGAATAATGAATGTTACATTACAGGTCATAATCACAAATGTCAGTGGGTGAAGAGTAACGTAATGTGGCACACTTAAAAGTCTAATCTAACAGACAGAGAACTGCAATGGAGGAAATGGGTTAATAGGTCTTTTCCATATGTTTACAGGCAGCCAGCTGTCCATGATAACCTTCCTGATAACCCGGATGTATCCCCACTACTCCAACTTAACACACCCTGCACATGTATGGCCACCATTTTTCAACCGATACATGTTATTATGAAAGAATTTCTAGTCGAAAGTCTCTTCTTACACTCCATTGTTTGGTTATCGCCCCTCCTGCATATTTAAGTCAATCATTTGCTAAGGTGAACATAGACATATTCCAACACTGTTACACCAAAATATATAAATCATGTGGTGTTTGGTCAGTGAATATTGCATTTTCAGTACTGAGTTATTGAAATATTAAGTTATTGAATTAAGTTTTATTTATAGAACATCTTATCTGTCTTTGTTTGGTTAGGTCAATATCATCACAAAAAAATCTTCAAAAATGGTTCTCTCACCAAAAACTTTCTTGATTTATATTATAATAAAGATAATTTTTCAGATTTTTTCAAAAACACTTTACAACAAGGTTTCATTTGTTAACATTAAAGTTAACATGAACAAACAATGAACTATACAGCATTTATTAATCAAAATTAAAGTTGAACAAATGTGACCGTGGACCACAAAACCAGTCATAAGTCGCTGGGGTATATTTGTAGCAATAGCCAAAAATACATTGTATGGGTCAAAATTATTGATTTTTCTTTTATGCCAAAAATCATTAGGACATTTAAATAAAGATCATGTTCCATGAAGATATTTTGTAAATTTCATACTGTAAATATATCAAAACTTAATTTTTGATTAGTAATATGCATTGCTAAGAACTTCATTTGGACAACTTTAAAGGCGATTTTCTCAATATTTGTTTTTTGCACCCTCAGATTGCAGATTTTCAAATAGTTGTATCTCAGCCAAATATTGTCCTATCATAACAAACCATCAATGGAAAGCTTATTTATTCAGCTTTCAGATGATGTATACATCTCAATTTCAAAAAATTGACACTTATGACTGGTTTTGTGGTCCAGGGTCACAAATATATTTTAACAAACTACAAAGATTAATAAGTATATAAACGGACTGCGCATTGTTAGTTCATGTTAGCTAATGCATTAAGTAATGCTACACAATTAGACCTTGTTGTAAAGTGATTTCTGTTAATATAGACTAGTAGGGAAATGTAAATTGATTAAAAGCCACAGGCCTAAGGTAATTTATTTTATGTCTTTTACATTTTACAATGACCTGAATGAATGAAAACCTTCCCATACACATTCTTTTCCATTACTGGATGCGGGGCTATTGGATTTCAAGCATAATTTGGGCAGATCTGGCCTCAGGCTCTTGTGGCATCTGCAGCGGTTCATTCTTCAAGATGGAAGAAAGGAAGGAAGGTCGAAGAATCGCTGAGCAGACACGTGACGCAGAGCACACACTCTCCCAAAGGAAAGATAAGACTGCTCTGGGACAGTGCGCAGGAGGGAGTCCTGTCCTTTGACGAAAAGCTGTTTTGTAAATGGATCTGCTCTTATCAAGCGTGAAGAATTTCAGAGCCACCTTTGTTTCACTTCTGTTGGCTTATGCTCAGAATCCACTGAGTGTGCCCTCGAAATCAAATTAAAGGCCATAATGCATGAGCTGACATGTTTTTCATCAAAGCTCAATTATAGTCATTAATCACGCATTACTAAGACAGGAGATGTTTTTAAATCATTATTTAACCTAATGAATAAAGTTTATGTTTATTATCCACATCCGCACTTTAGTACACATTGTAAAGGACAGTCTTCAAATTATGCCTGAATAAAACTGTTGTGAGAAGCAGAGTAGGATTAATAGGCAGTAAAAGAATTAAGCCTGCAATTAATACAGATGAGAAGTGTAGACAATTAATTAAAGTGTAAAACAATTCAAGAATAGGAAGTATGTTTATAAAAGTCTTTCTTGTACATACAACCAATGCTGTACATATAACATGGGTTCAGTAGCCAATAGCAGAGCCAGGCTCACCTAATTTGAACTCGACTAGTAATATCAACCAAATAAATACAGAAAAGCCACTCTCTGCTGACACCTTGTGGTATATTTTACAAATACATTTTACTTATTCATATCCACTAACTGTAAATATGTCGATTCTGACTAGTTTTTATACTTGTTGTTTTTTATTTTGTAATTGTATTTTTGTGTCTTATTTTTGTATTTATATATGTATGCACTGGAAGCTTCATTAAAAAAAAAAAAAAAATCCAAACTCTTAATTATGATTTTGTATAATGCTAATTTTGTAACCACACGTCACGTCAGCACTACGTTGAAATATCATACAATTTAAGGGAGGAATAATAAAGTTGATTGTTAATGGGACATACTGGTACATAACAGTGATTTTTTTTTTTTTTGAGGAAGGTGTTTAGGCACGTCATGCTCTAATAAATGATACTTTGTCATGCTTTCGATACATACATTTTTACGTTATAGTAAAATTGATGAGAGTAACGCGAGACCTGACATAACGTGATCCAGGCAACGTTAGTTCATCGAGCTCTTGCTATTTTCTACTTTAACGTTACTATTTTGCTGCGTCTTCTTTGTAGCCTACTACAGGCTTGAGTTTTCACCTCCAGAGCTGTTAATGGCATGAGCCGCCTCAGGAACTTCTTATGGGTTATTAGAACAGCGGATATCAACTTATGAGTAAAATAAGGTTTGTGGACATTTTCGGAGATTTTCACTCTTTGTTCGGCGAATCTGAAGACACTCTGTACCTGAAATGCAAAGTAAAATGCAAGTTATCCAGTTACCCCATAGACTGAAAATGCTAATTATCTTCAGGGTGTTAAGACTCAAGAGCCCTAAATAAACTCTCTCTCTCTCTGTGTGTGTGTGTGCGCGCGCGCGTTTTTGTGACAAATGAGGACATACATTTGTATAATGACATGGGTATGACATAGGTATTACAAGCAGAAGGTGACTTATGAGGACATTGCCCCATGTCCCCACTTTTCAAAACGCGTATAAATCATACAGAGTGAGTTTTTTTTTTTTTAAGTAAAAATGCAGTTTCCTGTGAGGGCTAAGTTTAGGTGTAGGGTTGGTGTAATAGGGCAATATCACATACGGTTTGTACAGTATAAAAACCATTACGCCTATGGGATGTCCCCAATTTTCACAAAAACAAACGTGTGTGTGTGTGTACGTGTACATGGCGGAAAGATCAAACAATCATATGATCCTCTTACACACCACACTTTGTTGCACTGAATGAACTGTACTTTCGCGGGAAATATCAACTAGGCAGTTTGCATACGCACCGTAGTATAAGGGGTGGATGTTAATACGTCTCAAACTTTTCGACTTGTTTACAAAGTTGTTTGCGAGAAGAAGCCTTCATTGTTTTTTCAAAGCTGTGTTAATTCACGGTATTAATCAATATGTTTATATATTACTGCAATAAAGCGAATCATTAAACGAGCAGAGTTAGACGTGCGCCCCTCCAAATGTGCACTGTAATGGTTTCGTCCACAGTGGCGCGAAACACCTCGCGCTCTGCAGCAAAGTTTCACGTTACTGGCGCGAGGTTGTTGTATCTGCCGGCAGCGTGACTTGACCTCAGCTTTTAGGAGAGTGGTTGTATAATTTTATATTTTTGTAAAGAAATATTCTCCGTTCGAGTGCATTTATGCTGTTTGCATTCCGTTCTGCTGTTACAAAACGCTAGCGTGTTTGTTGTGTAAGGCTTTGTTGTGTGTTAGCTAATCGGGTCATTAGTTAGACATATTTGCATTATACTAAGCTGCACTGCAGACGTTTGAGAGACGTGCACAAAAGCGTGTAATTCTGCAGCCGGTTTACCCAGAACGTAGCAGAAATGAGTGGGTAAGTGTATTTATTGTATATTAGGTATGAAGAGTTGGCAGAGCCATATGCTTCTATTGACTTCATGTTCACATGTTGCAGCATTGTAAAAGAAGAGACACGCAGTGTTTCTCCTCACTGCCCCAAACCCAACGAATCTGAAGAACCAGAAGGTACTGCTATGGAGGAGACCACTATTGGTATGTCAAAAGTATTCACAGTACATGATGGCAGACCTGCCTGTGCAAGTCCATGCAGCTTTCAGTTTAATGTCAGTAATCTCCTGCATACTAACGTTACAGAAAAAAGCCAGCATGGAGAGATTGTCATTACAAAAGAGATGGAGGAGGAGGAGAAGCATTTAGTGGAGGAGGGAGAGAAGAAAGAAAGAGAAATGATGGAAGAGGTACTGCTTTCTCACACGCATGGAAAACCATAAGGCAAAACTTCATTGTCTTTATGTATGCAATCCCTGTAAAGTGAAATTGTATCCTTAGCCAGTAATAACTATGGAAAAGTATTAGAATTTTTTTTGTTGAAGTGTTGGACCCTTGAGTCTCCTTGTTGCCCTTTTTTTGCAAAAGTCTTTATATTTTTATAAATTAAATGTCATTTATTATGGAGTCTGGGATTCACTTTATTAATACTGAATGCTGTTTTAACAGGCCAGACAGTCGCGGGAGAAAGAGTCTCAAGAAATGCGTTTCAGACGACTTCAGCACCTTTTGGAGAAAAGCAACATTTACTCAAAGTTTCTGCTCACAAAGATGGAACAGCAGCAGCAAGATGTGAGTTGTGTTTGAAAGACAGGAAAGAGCTGTCACACTAGGAGGTTTACCATTTCCGGATGTAAATCTTTCTTGAATGTTTTCATCTGATATGAATTGTAACCTGGTGAAGTGGCATGGAAGCAGATGTTTGTGGGCAGAGGGTTGTGAAGGAGCCAATCAAATGCTGCCAAAATCTAATGATTCTGTCAAGTTCTTAGTGATAGACAGTTGCAGCATGCTCTCAATATCAGCTGCATTATTAACATCATAATTGTGCTTGTGAAGTACTTGACAATTACATTTTTATTTAGAAATATATTTTTTTAAATACAGGAAAATATTAAAAAAGAGAGACTGGAAAAGAAAGCTGCTAGTCAGAAGCAAAAGGTAAGTTTGGGTTCATACTTTATCACATTTTTCTTCATGTAGACAAATATGGATAAAAGAGTTGTCATTCTCAAATTTCATGTTGTATTATTTTCCACAGGGAAATGATAAAAAGACTGTAAAAGGTAGGATTCACAGATTGCATTTTAATACAGGGTATTAATTATGATCCAGTTATATTAAAATAAAAAAGTAATATGTCTGATGTGCAATCAATTATACTGACCTTTTTTTTTTTGTGTGTGAAGTTGAAAGAAAGAAGCGTGAAAGGGAAGAGGATTACAAAATTGCAGATGTTATGACCAAAGAGGTGAGCCTTCAATTTAGTTTGTTTTTCAATGACAAATACATTTTTCAATTTTTACTGATGTGGATTTTTCTCTTTTAGGAAATTCTGTCAAAAGCCAAAAAACCTAAATTGGAAGAGGTAAAGTTTTTATGCTTTGTGTATTGTGCTTTCAGACATTGTGAAATCAGTGTTATCTGCATTGACACTGTTATAAAATGCCAATAAAACACCTGAGAGCTCGTGTTCTGTATTAATGCCAAGTTGCTACATTTCTTGGCAGCCATATACAACCTACACTAGGAGTAGTTCAAGGGATAGTTCCCTTTATAGTCTTGTCCCCAAAAATGAAAATTCTGTCATTAATTACTCGCCCTCATGTCGTTCCAAACCTGTAAGACCTTCGTTCATCTTCAGAACACAAAATAAGTTATTTTTGATGAAATCCGAGAGCTTTCTGACCCTCCATAGACCGCAACAAAACTACCACGGTCAAGACCCAGAAAAGTAGTGAGGATATAGTTAAAATAGTTCAACCGGAATTTTATGAATCTACGAGAATAATTTTTGTGCACAAAGAAAACAAAAATAACAACTTTAGTCAAAGTCAGAAAGCTCTCGGATTTCATCAGAAATATTTTAATTTGTGCTCCGAAGATGAACGAAGGTCTTACAGGTTTGGAATGACATGAGGGTAATTAATGACAGAATTTTCATTTTTGGGTGAACTATCCCTTTAACAACATTTTAAAATACAGGCTATTGTTATAATATTTAATAATGTAATTATTGAGCATTATTGTCTTAATACTTGTTTTGATCTCTTTTCTGAAGGAGGCTCATTCATCAGTAAAACTGGAAGCTGAGGATATAGAGAAGATGAGTGACACCAACTCCGATATTAAAGGCAGACTGTCTGAGACTTTGCGGGAAAATAGTAAGCAGATGCTGGATCCAGAGAGAACCGTGAATGGCCAACCTGTGCCTGCACAGCAGCCCAAACTCTTCACTGGGGGTGTGATGAGGTGGTATCAGGTGGAAGGCATAGAGTGGCTCAGGGTGAGTGAGATCTGAATAAATGCATGACCAGCAGAGGGCAGTATATTTATTCTCCATTGTCTGGAATTAGAGCTGGATTCTGTTTTCTTAATGTTGTGTACATGCCCTGAACTGCCTAATAAGGGATAAGCAAACACCTATCTGTCTTATGCTCTTATACATGTGAGTTGCAAAGCAAGGATGTTGTGTGAATATATTATGTTTGTATAATAGCTAATGAATGGGTGTGGCTGCTTTGCAGATGCTGTGGGAGAATGGTATCAATGGTATCCTGGCTGATGAGATGGGTCTTGGGAAAACCATACAGTGCATCGCCCATATTGCGATGATGGTTGAGAAGAAGGTCCTTGGGCCCTTCCTAGTTGTGGCTCCTTTGTCCACTCTTCCAAACTGGATATCCGAATTTAAGCGCTTCACCCCAGAGGTGTGAAACAATAACTGTTGTTCATCTTTACTGATATGAATGCTTTAAGACAATTTCCAACAGTTTGAGAGGTTTCTCTTAATTGACTGATTTTTGTTCTTGCTCTCTGTATTTTAAGGTGTCTGTTCTGCTGTATCATGGTCCACAAAAAGAGAGGATGGACCTGGTGAAGAAGTTCCGTCAGGCACAGGGTCCTTTCAGAATGTGCCCTGTTGTTGTTACATCCTTTGAAATAGCCATGAGAGACAGAAAGCTTCTACAGGTAAACCGATCTGGTGTTGCATTGTTTTACTTGCATATAAAAATTAGTCGTTCTTTATTTTTTTTTTGTCTGTTCGGTGAGTTTTTGTACATTCAGTAGTACATTCTAGGGTTGCACGATACACCGGTACTACGGTAGTATCGCGATACTAAAGCTTAAAAATACCCGCGGTGCCATCGCATTTTTTAAACGGTAGTATCGTCCATAAGGTAGTACCGTAAGATATGTAGTATGCACGGCAGTAACACGGTTTAAAACGTTCATTTGAACATGCATGCCAGCAGAAACATTACAAGTTGATTGCCAAATGTCTTTCTGCTGTGCTCTGTGTAGTATAGTCTATGTATACGCTTTATATGGTATTGAGTGTTTCCCGACGCTTCAGTTCAGTTTGCAATGAGAAGTTGCACTTGCACGTCGTTGTTCATGCTGCAGTTTATCAGAAGAAAGGGTCTGATTCAGACCGTCTGATGTCATTTTAAAAAACAGCAGATCAACCATCACTTATTCAACATCATAATATCTTGCAAGAAAGTATTATCGCAGGTTTATTGATTTGACCACTTCTAGAAAAGGTGAACTAGTTCGTTTCTGGAAGCATCTTTGCGATCACGAACGCAATTCCATTCATCAACATAGCGGCTTTGCAGTTGGTTCTTATCATTATATATATATATTTATTCATTTATAATGTTATGTTTTAATATACATGCTGCTAACTTGGAAATTTCAAGATATGCGAGCAAAAAATGCTCCTGACAGTTCGGCAATATGACACGAGCAAGAGTGCTGTTTTTGTTTCGTTTCTGTGTTCGAATCCGAATCTGCGTTGTCTCTGAATCACTGATTCACTGAGCCATTCATAAAAACAGTCATTTGATTCGCTCCTGAAGGATTCAGCCGTTTTGAAAGAATCGTTTGAATGACTCAGTGATTCAATCACGAACTTCTGCCACCTGCTGGCCGTCTTAAGTTTCCCATCTAAAAGTAGGCATATTACATTATTTTCCAACATATTTCTATATTCAGAATTTAGTATTTAAAACATTAATCTCAGAACTTTATTTATGCAATTATAAATACAGTCTAAATGTATAAATGCACATCTAAATGTCACTTCATGCAGCTTCTGTGCAGTGCTAAGATGAGTTTAGATCATTTCATGGATAACAATAGCCAGTCATTCATTCACATTAATTAAGTATTCAGAGAAAAATATTGTCTGTTTTCATTTACATCTATTTATTTATGAAATTTTGATTAATTTTGTAGAATTGAATTTTAAATTAACACAATACTGCATGGTATCGTGATACTACTTGGTATCGTGATGCTTCAGCTGGTATAGTATCGTAAGACATTTTTATGGTATCGTGACAACCCTAGTACATTCAGTTTTGTACATTCAGTACATCAAAGTAATGCATGGGGCCCATTCTGCCACTTAAAAATGATAAACGATAACATTAAATGCAAAAAGTCTGGCTGTGCTTAATGGGTACATTTATGTATCGAAAAACGTCTTGTCGTTCGGTACCAAACTTCGATACCTAACGCCCCATTCACACGGGGCGTCGGCGTCAACATTTGATGGAGGGTGTGTCCGAAGCTTGGTGCTGACGCGACCGTCATAATCACAACAGCCAATCACATACTTTTCTGGTGTTGCATGAACAGGATTGCCTAGCGTCTGCGCTAGGGTATTTGCATAAGGCAATTTGATTGGCTGACGCGTGCGTTGGCGCTTGAAAAGTTGAAAACGTTTTCAACTTCTGCCGCGAACAACGCCAGTGAAGCGACGCGACGGACCCACAATTCAGTTCTGCAAAGCTTGACGTCACTCCATTCAAAGTAAATGAGAGGCGTTGACGCCGACGCCCCGTGTTAATGGGGCGTAAGGGGTTAATCTTGTCAATGTCAGTGAGCCAATAAGCCTGCAGCACTAGGTGTGTTCGACTAGAAGCGGCGCCGTGCAGATTGATTGGTGTTTGACATCCGCGAGAGCGATTCGAAAGCATACAAAGCAGTCTGCTCTCTATAGCTCTCTCGGTCCTGCGCAGAGCCGCGTCAAGTCAAACACACCTACTAGTTTACACCGGTTACACTCAGAGATGTGGCTCACACGTGAGGCTGTAGCGTGAAAGCGTCCCAACCCCCTTAGATGTAAGGCTACGTTTACACTGGTGCGTTTTTGTCCGATATTTAGAATTTTTTTGAACGATACCCAGCCCTACCGATAAGCACAAAGCAAGTTTTGAAGTGCATGAATGTTGTCCTTTTTGTCTCCCCAGCGTTTCCACTGGAACTATATGATTGTGGATGAGGGCCATAGGATTAAAAACTTGAACTGCCGGCTGGTGCAAGAACTAAAGATGCTGGTGACTGACAACAAACTGCTGCTGACAGGAACCCCCCTGCAGAATAACCTGTCCGAGCTGTGGTCTCTCCTCAACTTCCTCCTCCCTGATGTGTTTGATGACCTGAAGAGGTAAGAAGGCACATGCAAAGGGAGTTCACGATAAGTGAGAGTTCAAGATTTAACAAAGGGAGTTAAAGAGTTCAAGATTTTCTTGACCCAAATCAAAAGTTGTTTTTTTTTTCTTCCCCTCAGTTTTGAATCATGGTTTGACATTAGCACCATCACTTCAGATGCAGAAAACATTGTGGCTAATGAGCGCGAGCAGAATATCCTTCACATGCTTCATCAGGTATCTTCAACATGACAATGTTTTGTAGACATTTTGTCCAAAATGTACATCTTAAATGGTCTTTGGCTAGGTATAGGCTGAGTATTATATGCATTTGTTCTGTTCTTTGCTTTTGGTTTTAATGGCATTTTAATGTTTTCAGATCCTCACACCCTTTCTTCTGAGAAGACTGAAGTCAGACGTCACACTGGAGGTTCCACCCAAGAAAGAGATCGTAGTGTATGCACCCCTCACCAACAAACAGGAGGCCTTTTACATGGCCATTGTTAACAAGACTATAGCAAAGCTGCTGGGTCAGGAGAAGGTGAGTTTTACGCAGTGGCCTATTTGCACCAACACAAATGTTTTGCATAAAAATTCTGTTCGGATCAATGCATGTGAAAACGGCAGATGGGCTGAATGAAAATGTAAATGCACTTTATGCCAGTATGTTGCACTGATGGAAAAGAAAAACAGCAGTTACTGTGGTTCACAAAGCGCTATGCAACTTTCCTTTTCTGCTTTACACCTGCTTGTCATGGAGAAGAAAGTCCAACGTCATTTAGTATATACATCAAACAGCACCAAATACAAGATGCGTTAACACCAAAAGAACAGATTCATTCTGTTCATTCTAATCACAATGTTTATCATGCTGAATATTTGTCTTTGTGTGAACAGGATATTAAAGTTATAGCAGGAGGAGTGTGAAGTATTTATTCATTATTAATAACATCTTTTTTTGACACTTCCTAAAGGATGATTCAGCACCTGTGCCACTAACATCCAGTGGCCGACCAAAGCGCAGGACCAGGAAGGTGGTGGACTATTTTGAGTCAAACACTGACTCTGTGAAAGATCTTGAGAAATACCTAGAGAAGGTTCGGAAAGAGATGGAAAGTCAGGCAAGGTCTGTCTCTCTTGTTGTATTTACCAGTTTAACCTCTGCTTTGAACTCATCTGTGAGCTTTTTGACGTGACATGATTACTCTCTCCTTAGCTCCAGCCCAGTGGTGGATGTTTCCATGCCAGTTGATGCTCAAGTCAACTTGAAACTGCAAAACATACTTATGCTGCTGAAGAGGTGCTGCAACCATGCTTACTTGATAGAGTATCCTTTGGACCCCGCCACTGGAGAATTTAAGGTACTTCACACAACTGTGCATGAGTTTGAATGATCTGATCTGGTATGAAGGTATTGGCACCAGAACGAGTGCAATAATTATCTCATTGGTACAGATTGATGAGCAGTTAGTGGAAGCATCAGGGAAGTTTCTTATCCTGGACCGAATGCTTCCTGAACTGAAGAAAAGAGGGCACAAGGTAAAGTTCACAATCTCTCATGCATACATTTTAATGATTAACAGCTCTCAGTCAGTGTCAAACTCCACTGTGGTTATAAGCCGTTTCTGCACACATTTAATTGCCTGTATAAAATTTCTGTATGTACAGATATATTTAGGGCTGAACAATACGCTGAAAGATTTTTAATGTTTTTGACAAGTCTCTTATGCTCAACAAGGCTGCATTTATTTGATCAAAATACAGAAAAAACGTAAAATATTAAAATGTAATCATGTAATATTTTAAAATGTAATTTATTCCTGTGATGCAAAGCTGAATTTTCAGCATCATTACTCCAGTGTTCAGTGTCACATGATCCTTCAGAAATCATTCTAATATGATGATTTGCTTCTCAAGAAAAACAGCTACTTTATATTTTTGTGGAAAGAATCCTTTTTCAGGATTCTGTCACTTTTGGTCAATATAATGCAGCTTTCTGAATAAAAGGACATTTTGATGTGTTTATATTTTGGTGGTAGCCATATCACACACTCTTAATTACACCCACTTTTTTTTAAACAGGTGCTGATTTTCAGCCAGATGACCTCCATATTAGATATTCTGATGGATTATTGTTATCTCCGTGGTTATGAGTACAGCCGACTGGATGGGTCAATGAGCTACACAGACCGAGATGAGAATGTGAGCAGCAGTTTGTTGCTTAATGCAAATTGCCATCACTTTACGGTTAGTGGGAGTTGTTTTCATTGAATTTTCATTTTTTCATGCAGATGAAGAAGTTTTCTTCTGATCCGGAGGTGTTCCTCTTCCTCCTGAGCACTCGAGCTGGTGGTCTTGGGATCAACCTCACAGCTGCCGACACGGTCATCATATTTGACAGTGACTGGGTATGAATTTAGTTGTGCAACCTGTTCATATGTGACTTGTATAGAGCCCCGCACATGACATGCAGACGACACATTTATTGTGGCCATGAAATTAAGTGTTTGTTACATCATTTTAGTTAAATCATGGTCATGTTGTAGTAATTTGTTCCCTCATTTTGATTTAACTAACATGAGGGAAAAAATTCTTAATTTGTGGCCACTTTAAATTGGTTGGCTTTAAAAGCTAAAAAAAAAAGAGTTGGACAAAGCCTCTACGATTTCATTCATTTTAATGATTTTAAACGAAAAGCCCTCTTTACCAGCAAATGTTTTATGAATTTCATCTTCAGAATCCTCAGGCAGATTTGCAGGCACAGGATCGGTGTCACCGTATTGGGCAAACGAAGCCTGTGATGGTTTACCGCCTCATTACTGCCAACACCATTGATGAGAAGATCCTGGAGAGAGCCTCTGCCAAGAGAAAGCTAGAGAAGATGGTCATTCACAAAAGTATGTAGCGGTTGCAGAAAATGCTGCATTACCGCATTACTATGACTTTTTTGCTGTGACTCTCTTTTGACTTTTTCCCCTTATATTTGTTCCTTTAGATAAGTTTAAAGGTTCTAAAGCAGAGCTCAAACAGACCAAGAGCTGTGTGGATGTAAATGAGCTTGTGGAACTGCTGAAGTCCAGAGACTATGACGGGTACAGATTTTCATATCTCCACTGTCACAAGACTTTTAATCCATCACAAATTATTGCTAAATTCTGTTGCAAGTTGCATCACAATGTCCTGATTTTATTTATGCTGTTACAGGGCAGTGAAAGGCACTAAAGGAAAGGTCATCAGTGACAAAGATCTGGAGATCCTGCTGGACCGTAGTGATTTAATGAGTAAGTGTCCTTTGTCTCAGATCTGAATGTCTTTAGTGTCTTTGTAATGTATGTAGATTCCACTGCATATTGATTTTCATGGTAAGGCTTTGACATTTTAATGCCCCTCTCATGTGAATCAAATCTTCCTTTTCAGATCAAGCCAAGAAGCGTGTTAAACGGGAGAAGGACGGGGTGTTTAAAGTTATCGAGACCAAAGATGACAATAGTGACATCAGTCTGTCCTAAGAGTACTGACACTAGAAATCTGCCATTAGGCCAAAGTGCCTAAACTGATCAAGCAACTGTAACTGGTCTAAAAGCTGCCTGCTGGTTCTACTCAAAGATTGAGATCTTTTCTATTTTAGACTTTTATGTCCAACCACTGCTCCTTTTAATAAGTCCATCCTTAGTTATGAGTTTTAGCTGATTTAACATGTTTTTTTTTTTTTCAAGCCATGTCAACTTTTGTTTTGGGATTAGCACAAAGAAAAACAATCCCACATTTTGGCTACTTTGTAAATACTGTTGTACATTTCATATGTAGTTGACTGAATAGGAATTGCACAAGTATATTGCTTTAAAGCACTTTGACTTTCTAGAATACTGTAGAACAAACATTCCCGTTTTATATTTCATGTTTTCAAATTATAATAAACATTTTGTATACAGCATGTGATGTTTATTTAAATATGGGCTATAATTTTGCATTTCAAAGAAATGTTACATTGTTACAGAAGAAAGTGTGCACATGCACACAATAGCTAGGGTAGTAGAAATTAACAGTTTCATTTTTGCTGGTTCTCCTCTTCTAGTTTTCTTCTTATGTCCTGAATCACTGTAGGGAAGAAATCATGATATTTTCATTGCAAAGACAGGATGCATACAGTATTAATGAATGCCTTTCATGTGACTTAATGGATATGTACACTTCCATTCAAAAATACTGCATTTACTTGATCAAATTACAATTAAAACAATAGAAATATTTATGGATAAATATTTAATTTATGGCTCCTGTGTTTGACACTGAAGAGAAGAAATTGTTAAAATTATTTTTTCTTTGCCCATAAGTATTCTCGTAGCTGTATAAAATTAAGGTTGAACCGTTGATGTCACATGGACTATTTTAACGATGTCCTTAATACCTTTCTGGGCCTTGAACGTGTCAGTTGCGTTGTGGTCTATGCAGGGTCTAAAAGCTCTCATAGTTCATCAAAAATATCTTAATTTGTGTTCCGAAGATAAACGAAGGTCTTATGGGTTTGGAACAACATGAGGGCGAGTAATTTGACACAATTTTCAATTTTGGGTGAATTACCCCTTTAAAGCTAAATTTCCAGCAGCCATTACTCCAGTGCTCAAATGTGGAAATATGATACATTTTTGTATAGAAAGTTCAAAACAACAGCATTTAAATATAAATATTTTGTAATATTATGGTCTTTGTCACTTTTGATCCATTTAATGTATTCTTGCTAAATATTAACTTAAAAAGTCTTACTGTCCTCAAAAACTTTTTAATGGTGGTGCTCATTTCCCCCCTTTAAACCTGGAAATGTAAAAATATTTTCCAAAACTAAGTTAAGATTCTACACTATTTCTAGTTAACTAATCAAATAATTTTTGTGACACTGAGAAAGTGTCACATTTCAGGTCAAAGTTCATGCAGCTTGAATGCTGCTGTAATTAAAAGACCAAACCAAATACTAAAATGTTTAGAAATACATGAATTTTTCATCTCAACTTTACTCCTGTATAATATAATTTGAATAAATTAGGCATTAAAACATAAAGGCCTGGTTTCACAGACAGGGTTTAAATTAAGCCAGAATTAGGTCATAGTTCATGTAGGACATTGAAGTATCTTTTATAAATGTGCCTTGGGAAAAACATTACTGTTGTGTATCTTGAGACAAATCAATAGTACGAACATATTTTAAGATCAGTCAGTACAAGTTTCTTTCAGTTGCAACAGCCCAGACATGCATTTTAGTCTGGGACTAGGCTTAAGCCTTGTCTGTGAAATCGGGGGTAAAATGCAAAACAGCAAATTTCACTAGTAGTCATTTTTTAGGAATCAGATCTCATACCATCATCAGGAATCATTCCATCATCGGCGTGTGAGAACTTCTGAGCATTTCTTTGATGGTTTGTAGTGATGTCAGTGATGGTCATGGGAGGATCAGCTGCATCCATGTGACCCATTTTCTGCATGATCTTGTCGCTGAGGCCGAGGTAATCCTTACGCAAGTCCTCCATCTCCACTAACAGCACCTCTCTCTCTCGCTCCAGCAGTCGAATGACCTCTTTGAGTCGTGCTCCCTCCTTCGTGCTTGCCATCTCTGACACCATCTTTTCTTTATGAACGCTCTCCAGCTTCTCTGTCAAGACTTGCTTGTCTCTCTTGAGTTTACTGACCATCTCCATCAAAGTCTCGCACTCTCTTCTCAAACCATCGGACTGCTGCAGACAGGCTTTCTGCTGCTCCTGCAGCTCAAGTATCTCCACTCTCTGCTTGTTGTGAATCAGCTTCGATTCATATTTCACAGCCTCCACCTGTTGAAGTGCTCTGTCTCTTTCTGTTTTGCAATTTTCCAACTCAGCGTTCAGTTTTTCAATCACCTCCTGAAATTCCTTAACGTTCTTCTCATTGTCAGACTCTTTGGAGCGAGTCGACTGAATGAGCTCCTTGTTCTTCTCCTGAGCTTTACGTAAATGTTCTCTGAGGTTTGCAGAGTCACTTCTCGTGGCTGATATCTCCTCCTTAAGTCTCTGATGAATGCTGATGTTCTTCTTGTGTTCGGCGTCCATCATCTGAAGCGTCTCTTTACATAAAGCGAGATCTCGATCTGCTACATCTCTTTGCTCCTCCAGAAGTTTCTGCTTGGTTAGCAGCTCTTGAGACATCTGCTGGAGCTTCCTCAATGATTTTTGACAGCTCTTTTTCTCATTGAGCTCCACGTTGAGTTGGTCCTTCATGGTGTTAGCACGAGTTTTTAGGCGCTCGTATTTCTTCATCAGTGCTTTAAGCTGCTTAATAGATGTTTTGTTGTTACTTTTGGCTTCAGCGAGTTCCTTCTTCAAATCTTCAGAGGTTTGCTCAAACCTGGTGCTGATTTCGGTATTTTTCTGTTCCTCACACTTCAGCTTTTCAGTAATGAGTTGGGTTTCCTTCTCCTTTTGCTTTGACATCTCTTTCATATCTTTCAGTTCTTGTTGCTTGACCAACAACAAATGGACAAGATGTTGATTCTCCAAGTCCTTCTGCTGCAGTTGTTCCTTCACGACTTCAAAGAAGTCAAGATGTTTGCTCTTCAAAGATGAACTTTTGTCAGTTCTGCTTCTTTCTCGGCCTTTTGATATTTCCTTCAATACTGCTTTCGATGGGTTTGAGGAACATTCAACAGATCTTGTTGAATTAGAACTAATTAAGTATCCGAAGGGCAGGTGTAAGGCTTCAGAGTTATGATCCATGTGGAAATCATATTTTGACCCTTGGATACTCGTCGTAGCCTCTTCTTTTTTCAGCAGATCAGCTCCTGCTAGAATTCTTTGCAGGGATTCCATTGCCTGCTCATTAAAATCTTGACCGACATTTTCATTTGCATTTCGCAGTAAACTCTGTCTCACTTTCAAGAACCTGTTTTCAAGCGTATCCACTGCAGCATGCTGGGATTTAGCAGGGAATGCTTTTCCTTTCTTCCACCGACTAAAAAACATCTCTTTGTCGTTTGATTGCATTTCATTGCTGATGGCTTCTGGCTGACGGCTGCCCAACTGATCAGAAACTGGTCTGTCACAGTCCTGCTGCTTGTCTTGAATGCTATCATGTTTACACTTGTGCAGACATCTTCTAGTCTGTTTAACGTCCAGGTCCATGTGAGTTGAGTTTGTTTGAACTGGAAGAAATCCAGGCAAGTCATTTAGGCAATGGTGTTGGAGATTTACTTCTAATAAGCACTTCATATAGATGTTGAAATGAGCTCTTACCTTACTTGCCTTACTCCCCAGCATCCAAACGGACTGCAACAGAAGCCTACTGTGCCACTCAATCCCCATTGTTCAAAATGTCTGTCGCCATAGTAACAGGACCAATGCTGGCAACGCTAAACACTAGGAAAAAGACGTTATAAAAATGGTTTTGAACCAAACCAGTTCCGCTTGAATGACTGTAACGTTAGCTTCGCCAGAACAAAAGCAGCTATTATCACACTGGTGAGGCTCAACTCAAACAGACAGCAGTTGTGATATGTCTTAAGACTGGGAAACTTTCCTCAATTTTATTAAAAGCAAAAAATATTTGCCATTGGTTAGAATTTTGTAGTTTTATTTAATAAATACATTTTTAGTTAAGACTTTACAACAAGGGAGAATTAATGCATTATTAACTAACAATAAACAATACTCGTATGGCATTTATTTTTTATTATTATTTATTTTACGATCGCTAAAACCTATTTCTGAATACTTACTTTAGGTCACTTTTTCAAACCACTTCAGTTCTCCTCACCAACTTTCAGCTTGGCCAACAGTACATTTCACATCCAAAATGTAAACTACAAAAACACTTCATACATCTCAAATCAATGATTAGATGTTACATGGTCCCTATTGATACAGTACAAATTTATTCTCAAGTTTTCCCCTTTTGTATAAAAGGTAATGCATTGAAAGACTAACACATGTGCAGGTGTTCAGCTAAATCTGTTTTGATAGCATTTCATTTTTAGATTTGTAATACTATAGAATATATTTGTATTACTATAGAAATGTAGCATATTTCTGTAGACATATTGCATAGCAAATTGGCCGGTACAGGTACATCCAGTTTTAATGGTGTGGTTGTTTCTGAATGAGAAAATAACTCATGTAATATCATATGAAAAATAGTCATTGTCGCATAACTTTTGCAATTGAAAAATAAATTAATCTAGGTTAATAGTTAAACTGTTTGTTCCAAGTTCATGTTTAAATTCAAATTCATTTTAACCTGAATACAAAAATGAACATGGTTAACAGACAGAAGCTTACTGTAAAGTGTAATCTAAATAACCTAAATAATCCTCATGGAGCCAGAAACACAAATTTTAAATATTTTAATTGTTTAAAAAATAAATTACATGGCATGACCTTAAAAGACTGACAAATCAAGTCTTCTCGTGAGCACTATCTTGTGTCAGAAGACTGCGCACAATGAAAGGTGCTCTGAAGTACAACAAAACGCAAATACAGCGTCACATTCATACTCATCTCAACACATTGTAAATTAAATCCTCTTGTGATCTCCAGCTGATATTTGTACACTCATTTACATGCACGAGGCTATGATACAGTCTAAAACAACTCTGTACAGAACGAGGCCCAATAGAGGGGTGTCTTGGATGGATTTACAACTTCAGCATTCCTTATAGGCTCTAAAATACCTCACAAGAAATCCAGCAAAATGCTATTACATTTTCACACCGAGTAACTGTGCGCTAGAAGGCAAAATGGAAAATGCTACGGATAATCCACTGGGAGCAGTAATTCAACCGTTTAGCATATAAGGGATTAAACATCTACTGTTGAAATTCACTTTCAGATTGTAAAACATTTGTAGTGCTTCCCTGAATAATCCCTCAAAGCAAGAGAAACCCAAAGCTGCATGTATACCTGATGATTAAACCTGAATTTATAAGCATTTGTACTGATGTCCGTTGCTGTTACAGTGTCAGTCCGCATGTCGGTGTGTATACTGGTCAGGGTGAAGTATGCTGTAAACTTTGGTTAGAGTCTACATGACCAAACATCATAGAAACTACACAACATAAAAGCAGTGATTGTTGAAACACAGGGAAGATAAGGCACAGCAAACTGTCAGTTGGTCTTCAACTTTGTAGCTTGTGTCATCTGATCTGTAAGTGTGGCTCTTATAGAGTTCACAACAGTCTGTCGGACATTTTCTTCCATGTATTGCTCAGTTAGTGGCTTCAGCACCTAGAATCAACAAAAAGGGGAAAAACAACAATAACTTTAATGGTGCTCGAACAGTTTTTAGCCTGTTGCCAAGTGGCTGCTAGTGTGTTCTGAGTGGCTGTTTACAGGTCACAGGAGTTAAATCCCAAGATATGGCTTTCCCATAAATGGACTGGAATTTTTTACACCTCTTTTAACCTCCATCTATGCCTGGTTGCTTAAAGTAACTTTACCTCAAACACACAAAGTTTTGAATGTCCATGTCTTTTCCAGTCATTTGCAACTATTGTATAAGGATTTTTAACAATTGTATAAAAAATTGCACTCACAAAGAGCAATGTCTTACTGATAAAATAATAAATGAACATGTATTTTTAGTACATAAAAAATGCCCATGACTTCATTTTAAGTCGCAAGATTGTATTAACTTTATATTTATTTCAGGTCTGGGACAAATAAATTCCTTGATATTTTCCAGATTTTCCATGAGGATGAGAACCCTGGACTTAAGGTCAGGCGTTTGTTCAAATCCTTAAAGCAATGGTTCACCCAAAAAATTTAATTCTGTCATTACATTTACATTTATGCATTTAGCAGACACTTTTATCCAAAGCGACTTACAGTGCATTCAGGCTATACATTTTTTTATCAGTATGTGTGTTCCCTGGGAATGAACCCACGACCTTTTGCACTGCTAACGCAATGCTCTACCACTGAGCCACAGGAACACAATTTCATGTCATTTACTAACCCTTATGTTGTTCCAAAACCATAAGACAATAATGTATCTTTAAAACACAAATGAAGATATTTTAAATTAAACCTGACAGTTTTCTGTCCCTCCTAGTTTTCTAATCCACCAAATATTTGATGCTTCTAAAATGTCATAACATCATAAAAGTAAGAATAGAGTGGTTTAATCAGTTTTCTAAAGACACGATTGCTGTATTTGAAAATTATATTTTTATCATTTACAGCATGTTTCCTCAGAAGACTTAAATTAAACGGCTTGATTTACAATGTTTTTATGAACTTTTTGAAGCATCAAAGTTTTGGTAAAATGCACTTCCAATTAGGGCTGCAATGATAAATCGATGCATTGCATTTCGTGGATCGATTCTGAGATTTTCTGAATGCATCGTGATTCTCTCTATTCTGAATTTTATTGTTAACAGCAGATGACGCTCGAATCTAGTTTTTAACGAGTCGTATAGGCTACTTGCACCTCGGCTCAGAATGCTTTTATGACATGAGATTAATGTGTAAACAGCCCACTGTGAACACTATTTGAATTCGTTTCAACCTTTTCAAACTTTATGAATGATTATATTAGGTTCAAGTTTGTGTAAGGAATTGGAAGCAAGCAGAGTACGGCTGTTGCTAAAGCATGCAGTGTCATCTGCTGTTAGAAAGTAAGCTCAGAATCGATTTGAGAGAGAATCATGATGCATTTCTCGATTCGCAATGCATCAATTTATTTTCCCAGCCCTACATTCAATGGCAGGAACAGAAATCTTTCAGGTTTCATTACATTTTTTTCTAATTTCTTATTCGAAGATCTCATGGGTTTGAAATGACATGAGGGTAGATGAGTAAATTACACTTTTCTTTTGTGGGTGAACTAACGCTTTAACCACAAGTAAGAGCAATAGTAATACAAAAAGTTAATTAAGAAACAAATCTCTATATACTATTATTGTCTAATACCAAGACTAATGCAGTCTCAGTAAAGCACCTCAGTTGAGAATAATGTTCAATTCAATCAAAATTAAGCTAAATCTCGACACTCCCATTAAGCCACAAGAATAAAACCTGGCATTAGAATCAAGGTTTGTTCTAAAATTCACAGGTCCTGGGACAAAAATATTTTGGGGTGGCCTCACACTTGCCTGGACTCAATGAGTAAGTTATACTATAGAGGAGTTTCATGGGCCCCTATTCTCTCAGGGCCCAGGACAATGCTGCCCTCTTTACAACTGCTATCAACAGGGAGTCAAATTACTTCCTCAGCTTTAGAAAAGTGGCTTATGACAGGACTAGAAGTGAAAGGTTTATAGGATGGGATGAACGCAAATGATGACAGGAAAGCAACTGAAACAACAATATTGTAGAATAGGCCCAACCATCCAGGAAGCATAACTCACCTGTTCCCACAGGGCCTCTGCTATGAGGTCTATCGCCACACCCACTTCTCGATACTCTCCTGAGTATCTAACATACGCCCAGGCACACAACGACAGCAGCGACACCCCCATCACCAGACTGCCCAGAGCCGCGATTACCGACAGGCCAATGAAACCGGTTACTGTGGAGACCATATAGGTAACAAACATGACAACAAACAGGGTGGCCGGAGTTCTCGCTGCATAGAAAATGTTCTTGCTTTCATTGTGTTTCCCGAAATTCGTGTACACTTCATCCAGCTCAGTCTCTAACTGCTCTTTGTAGCGCTGACTGAACTCCACGCCGCCCATTTTCTTCACCGCACAAAACTGTTGCATGGAAGTTTTCTTAAACTCTTCGTGATAGCGCTGAAGGTCAACAGGGGCAATGTATGGTTTGTCACCTCCACATACCTGTGTCATACACACAACAAAAACATAAGCTCAAAATCATTTCCTAATCACCAGACGCAAGTATTGTAGAAATGATTAAACCATAACAGGCATCTCTGTATTTTGAGTTATCTAGGCCAAACCTACTATTTTAGTGCAATGGCCTCAAGTTATTTTCAGTTATATAGGCTAGCTCATCTCACGTCACGCTCCTGCTATATATAAAGAGAATTGAGGTCCCTCTCCATCCATGATCCATTTAGAAGATAAAGAACCTTGATATGCAGGATGCGTTTTGCTCACACCACTTGCAATTTGTCTACATGCATGTTTCTGTCAAACAGATGCAAAATTATCAGCTCAAAGTAACTCTACCTGCTCCATGGTTCTGTTATAAGTGTCTTTCGCTCCAGCGACAGCTGTCAGGTTGTTCGCTTCAGCAGTTGCCTGAGTAAAAGAGGCACAGTGGGCATTTAACACTTTCATATAGACTACTGTACAAACGTTTGGGTTCAGTAAGATTTTTTTTTTCTGAAAACCATTAACACATTCAGCAAGGACACATTAAATTAACCAAAAGTGACAGTAAAGGTGTTTATAATGTTACTAAAAAATATTTGAAAAAAAATGCTGCTCGTGAACTTTCTATTCAAAAGAATCATGAAAAAATGATCAGTTTCCAAAAAAAAAAAAAAAACATTAAGCTGCATAACTGCTTTCATCATTGATAATAATAGTAAATGTGTCTTGAGCAGCAAATCAGTATATTAGAATGATTTCTGAAGGATCATGGGACACTGAAGACTAGAGTAATTATGCTGCATCACAGGATTAAATTACAATTTAAAATATATTCAAATAGAAAACATTTTATTAGTTATTTTAAATTACTTTAACTGTTTCACAATATTGCTGTTTTCACCGCATTTTTGATCAAAACTTTTTGAATAGCACCGTCGGTGACATTAAAGATTGAGAGCAACACACCTGCAACATGGATTTAGGATGTGGAAGCTCCTCCCCTTGATAGATTTTAATATACGCCTACAAACAGGGAACATAAACATTTGGATATTCATAAAGCAGAAAATATTCTGGAAATTCAATCTGATTGGATGAAGCATGTTCAATGACACTATTAAAAGCACACCAGTGATCTCACAACAACTCTGTTCTACATTAATGTTGCTTGCACTATGCACTATATTTCTTACCATAATAATTGTTTAGTGTGATTAATAATTGACTTGATGAAAAAAGAAGTTTATTGCTCTAGTAGCAATAAAGCCTTGCATCATTTGCTGCACTAACTCTACAGGAACACTTGAATATAGCCTCTTCAGTTTCAATCCTGACACAATTAACACCTGATCTGATTTGTGTTTACAGCTGTTACTGCAGCTCAACTAATCAAATCTGACCTTGAAGTACTCCAGCAGGTCTCTGCATGTGACTTTAGCTCCACCGATCTCTTTCTCTACCAGGTTCTCTGGTGCCAGCAGTAAAGGCACTAGATTCTGCAGCTCCTCCTTGAACTCATCATTAATGTCTGCACAAAAAAGGTCATGATGAGCCTAGAGTTCAAATGTGTGTGTACATGTCTGTGCCTAAGAGAAAATCCGTACCGACCTCTCAGTCTGCCATCAAAGTGAGGGTTGATGGCCACCTTCAGACCTGGATGTGGCAGCAGAAAGCAGCCTATGCTGGAGAAACAGCTGTGAATATGCTTCCTAACGTTCTGCAGCTCTTCATGTTGATTCTGCTTCACCTACAGAGAAGAAATAAAACAACTCACACTCCATTCAACATGCTGATGTTTATATGTTGTGTACTTCATCTCACTTGTAGTCTCCGTTCCAAGAAGTGATTCCCTCCTTGGAGCCCATAGTCATGCTCGTATGGGTAACACCAGTCTCTGATCAGAAACAATAATTTCTAGAAGACAGTATAGAAGAAGAGTGAAGCTAAAGGCCAATTCCTACAAAATAATAAAAAAAACAGGCGCAACTATTTTTTCAAACAAAACCATGCACCTCAATGGCTGATGATGTGACAATTATTTATATGCCCAATTTATTCAGATAAAAAAAGTCTCCTATGCACACCAAGGCTGCATTTATTTTATCAACAACAAAAAAATTATATTAGAATAAAATGTAATTTATTTCTATGATGGCAAAGCTGAATTTTCAGCATCATTACTCCAAGTCCTTAGTGTCACATGATCCTTTAAAAATTATTTCTGATTTGATGCTCAAGAACCATTTCTTATTATTATCAATGTAGAAAACAGTTGTGCTGCTTATTATTTGTAGAAAAACATCTTTCCCCAGAATTTATTGGGAATAGAAATATTTTGTAACATTATAAATGTCTTTACTGTCCCTTTTGATCAATTTAATGTGTTCTTGCTGAATAAAACCGTTCCAAATAATCTGCTCCCAAACTTTTGAGCAGTAGTGTACATATATACACATGTATAATATATACATTAAATATGATGCATATCAGTGTCTGAATTTATCACTTTTTATTAAAGGTCAGTATTTGGCCCCGTATTTTTTTTTTTTACATATTGAGGGGATATTTATTTTCTAGCAATATAAAACATAACACAAATACCTTTCATACAACCTATCAAAACAAATGATCTGATTCTTCAGTAATGGCTGTACAGTTGGATCTGAGATAAAAAAAATCTGGGGCATGTGTGTCATGTTGTGTACTCGGTATGAAAATGATCAGCTTTTCTACCTGAAATGGTTTCTCATATATCTCCTCCATTGCAAGTCGACCATATTCTGTGAACAGCTATAAAAGACACATGAGGTTACTATCCCACACACACTATTAACCCTAACAGTGTACACCAACAAAGAAAGCTGCTACCTGGAGATGCTGCAAATCATCTTCTTGGATATTCTGAGAAAGATTATAAACCTAAAAAAACAAGATTGTTATGTCACTGAATATGATAATATGATTATTTAAAGTCCTGAGCATCACTAATGTGCTTCAACACACCTGCACAGAGCTGGTCATAGTGCTCAGAGCAAAAACTGTGGCACAGTCTTTGATGGTGGACTGACTGTCAAAGGCTCCCTGAGTGTCCACCAGCAGAACAGCCACCTTCAGACACACAGAGATTAGTCTTATCACACAGCCAAAATATCTTGACAGTGACATAATACTCATCTTCAAGTAAACGCCCATCCACCTTAGTTCCGTCTTCCTTTTCCACAACAAACACCTCACTCCAGGCCTGGATTCCTGTGGTCTCTCTCTCACAGCCTCCCCTCCAGGAGAAACCAGTCAGTGGCTCATCATCTCCTCCCATCCATGACTCAAATGACTACAAATGACACAGAGACAAAAGACACTGTTCATGTGAATGTTCTGAAATGTACTTCAAGCATGCATGCTCACATCCATGTGACCTAGCTGGTTTTATACATGCAGGACATGGCCCGCGACATGTCAGTTAGGAGTCACATGCAGGACATGGGCATCCATGTCTCAGAGAGTAACTTGTTCTCAGGTTCAGAGACTCATATGTGAGAGCTCTCATGCCTCACATTATTTAATGCAATTTAATCATTGGTTATTTGGTATATTGTTTTATTGCATGTAGTTGTTGATAAAATGGGAAAATACAAAACATTTAGAAGCTTATAGAATTTTCATTAAGAGATTTTAAAAATGTATGGCATACAGTACATGACAACAATTCTGTAATATTAATTTTAATGTTCTTGTTTTACAGTAAAAATATAGCCAATATTTGTTATTGAATGGTTTCCCTGTACAGTGGAAAACAAAATCAACCGTTTTCCTTTGTAAAATACAGATTTTGCACATAAACACATTGAATATTCTCATCATGAAATATAGAAACTAATTAAAATGTGGATTGAAATTCTAATTATGAACTTCATTAATGACTGAATAATCAATTTACATATTTAAAAAAAATCAATACAATTTCTAATAGATTCTTGAAGCAATTATTGGACCAAAACAATCTTACAAGAGTTTTACCACCTTATACATTGACAAGTATAAAATTAAAAGTAAATGTTTTTTGTGTGTGGTTGCAGTATAAGGCACTCTAAATGTGAATTTAAAGTAGATTAAAATTTGAGGAAAAAAAGGTTACATCATACTAAAAACATACCATTTCTCATTTACAAATATACACATTTTAATCTAAAATCTTAAATTATGTCAATTTTTCAACCGCTCATACACTTACATCAGTAGAAGCGGATTCGTTCTAACCTGATCATGCATGTAACGCAGCATGAAGTCCAGCAGGAAGGACTTCCCCTTGCGGAAGGCACCGGCCACAGACACCACAACCACGTTGAGATCCTTCACATGTTCCTGCATCAGGATTTTTTCCAACGCAGCGGCATCCAACTCAAACTTATGATCGTCCTCGTTGGCGACCACAATTTGGATGGGTCGAGCCCCCTCAGGAACTGGGTCCTCCTCCGGCTCAAGCTCTTCTGCTACAGCACACGGTGCCACTCCATTAGTATCAGAGCTGAACTCCTCCAGTGAGCTCAACGCCTCAACGGGGCGGCACAATGGAACATCTTCCACACCGGTCATATCTGAAGGGGAAAAACAGGGTTGAAGTTATTATCATTAAGCAAAAATATTTAAAACATTTTGTTAACTGAAATAAAGCAACAATAAAATAAAATATTAAACAGAAGATTAGAAAATGACATTTGAAAGTATATAAATAATACTGAAATAACACTTTTAATTTGTACATTTAAATAATTTTATATATTTAAAAAATATATACACATTGTGACAGTTTTTTTTTACATTTTAAATTGATGAATTTAAGGCAAAGGCTGCCACAATCTCCTCTTTTGTTGTGCAATGGGTTGTGGGCAATACTGGCCAAAAAAAGCATGGATGTGAAAAATCCACATATTGAGACCAAGTCCTTGTTTGTCAGACACGAGTTTTGTGACGTTTGCAGCTTTGCTTTTCAGCACTACACTAACAGCTTACTACGGTCACTTTCTATTCCAGGAGTGTGGGTCTCCGTTTTAACCCCATGCACTTTATCCATGAGCTGCGATAAGCCTAGATCCCTTCGGCCACAGGGCTAAATTTGGTCATTTTTGTCCTCGGGTTAAGACGCATGTAACACAAAACAAACACCCTCTCTCCCCTTCGCTCTGGTCTCCTCAGGCTCACGGCCAGTCGAGCAGAGCCACTGGAACAGAGTCAAGCAGTGTCAGTGTGAGCAAACACACACCAAGGACACACTGGAGAGGGGACAGTCCATTAAAAACTGCTTCAAGTACAGGCCGATACAGATTTGTGCCACACTCATATTGGCCAGACTGAATAATTGGCGAATACTCAGTTTAAATATAAATTATAAATGGGCCACAGCGGTTCTGTTCACAAAAAAAAAAAAAAAGGCTTGGGAATCCCTGCATTACATGAACAAACATTAAGTAAACATGAAAACATGACAAAGTCTTCCAGGTTTTAAATGCATTTGTCCAGATGTCCATTATTAATAATTAGTGAAGATCACTGGATATGATGAAGACAGTATTTCACACTATGCATCGGCAGTGTTTAGTAATCTGAATAATTATTAGTCTCATGTATATAAGTGATAGGTTCATTTAGACAGAACATTTTTAAAGAAAAAAATAACTGGGGAGAATCAATACATTATGAATATAATATACTGCTACTGTGTGAATAATATTTAATCCACAAAAAGTAACTAATCTGATTATGAGCATTTTGATATGTAATCTATTCACAAGTGCTTTATTTTTGGAATCTGATTATGCAATCCAGATTATGACGTGTATTACATTTAATACTTGATATAATACATTAAAAAGTTGCATGACTACATAATGATATACTACATAATGATTATATTTAAAAAATATGTGCATTATTTATATGCATATATTTATATTATATATAAATTAGTGCTGTCAAACGATTAATCGCATTCAAAATAAGTTTTTGTTTACATATGTGTGTGTACTGTGTATATTTATTATGTATATATAAATACACACACATGCATGTATATATTTAAGAAAAATATGTTGTTTATATATTAAATATATTTATAAATAATATAATTTTATGAATATACATATATGCATGTAAATATATGTAAATATTTTCAAAATATATACATGCATGTGTATTTATATATATAAGTTACATAATAAATATACACAGTACGCACACATATATTATGTAAACAAAAACTTATTTTGGATGAGAATAATCACGATTAATTGTTTGACAGCACTAATAAATATATTTAATATATAAACATTACATATTTTTCTTAAGCATACATGCATGTGCAGGGCCGTCGCTAGTGAGGTGAAAGGTGGTGACAATTAAAGGCGATCTCAACCTGCTGGCTGAGGCCAGCCTAAAAGGACACTCAGGACAGTTGACGGGCCACTGCTGTGCGTCGTCACGAAAGCTTATCATTTGCACGTGTTTTTAAACCTTGCCAATTTAAACATTCAAAAGAGTTTAAAGCAGGGGTCACCAAACTCGGTCCTGGAGGGCCGGTGTCCTGCAGAGTTTAGCTCCAACTTGCCTCAACACACCTGCCTTGAAGTTTCAAGTATACCTAGTAAGACCTTGATTAGCTGCTTCAGGTGTGTTTGATTAGAGTTAGAGCTAAACTCTGCAGGACACCGGCCCTCCAGGACCGTGTCTGGTGACCCCTGGTTTAAAGCATTCAAACACAAGACGCGGAAAAACTCAACTGAGTAGGCTACTCGCGCTGTGTTTGGTGCGCACGCAGAGAGCCGCGTCTCACAGACAGAAACACCGAACCGAGCTCTCCTTTGCGTCCTCCTGCACCTGAATGAACAAATACAAATCGCAGTTTAAACATGCAATCAGAAAAATATGTGAAAGAGCCCAATTCAGCACCTGCGCGCGGTGTTCTGTGCGCACAGGGCGCACGCAGCGAGACACGTCTCAAAGCGCTTGAACACCGAATTTGCCTCTTCTTGCTCTTATACCGAAAAATACATACAAAATTATGTCAAAATATCCGTCTTGGAGAGTATCCTCGAAAAAACTGTCGGTTATGTCTTACGTGAAAGTAAACAGTTGAGAAAGAAATCGGATGTGCATCATTATATTGGATGCATTGTCTCTTAAAGTGACCGCGCCTAATTTACTAGCTGCTGTCTGTGTCCTCAATGTTAATCCAAGAAAATGAAAGAAAGAAAATCACTCACTGCTCTTGACTGAATTACTTTGTAGTTTTAACAAGAATTAATCCACAGTCAAACCAAAAATTGTTCAGACACCAGGTATAATTTTTTTGTTATTTTTTACTAGTAGGTGCAGGACACTACAGTTCATTTATGTAAGTGAGTACAGCAAAATAAAGTAAGCTGTGACGTATTATACCCAAAAATTCTTCATACAGTTGAAGTGGGAGTCGGACGCACTAACAAGGAGGCTAAAGGCTGCAGCCACTAGCATCAGTCGCTAGTGTGTCTCTTGAGATCAGGGGAGTAAGGTTTACCTGCACAGCACCTACTCGATAGCCTCCGTTACACTCACCCCCCTAAACCTCACTCCCATCCGGGTCACGGCACCAATGTAATGGGACCCACTCGCCTGCTCTGAGCGGGTCTCTAACCCGGGTCTCTGGCGTAGGAGGCGGACGCACTAACAAGGAGGCTAAAGGCTGCAGCCACTAGCATCAGTCGCTAGTGTGTCTCTTGAGATCAGGGGAGTAAGGTTTACCTGCACAGCACCTACTCGCTAGCCTCCGTTACACAGTGGACTCAGTAAAATTAATAAACATTTGGGACCAAAAATTATTCTGACACTTTGACCTGACCATGTTTTGCTAAAGTGTTTTTTCTTTAATTGCTAATGTGACCTTTTTACAGCACAAACTGAACAAAATGAAGCATTGCTTGGTAATTAAAGTATTGATGGTTGTGTAAATATTGTCATACTAACAGTTGTCCGAATTTTTGGTTGATTGGAATCCATTACATACCTTTCTATCAAAGTTATCTGACATTATCAAGATGAATTTGTTCTGACAGTTTAACTCGTTGTTCTTGTCATATTTTATTACCATTTACTAAACTATAGCAAATAAACTGTGATAATGTGAGAAATGTGTCTGAATAAATTTTGGTTTGACTCTATATTTATTTTTTACAGTGAAGACTATGCAGAGCTATTTTAATTGATTATTCTGTTTCTGTACCTGTACCTACAAACCTGAAAAAATGTAAACGTGTAAATGGTAGAAATAAATAAATAGACAACCTGCACCAGGGCCCCGCAAACCCTAGCTACGGCCCTGTGCATGTGCGTGTATTTGTATGTAGGCTACATAATAAATATGCACAGTACACACACATTTATTATGTAAACAAAAACTTTTATTTTGGATGCGATTAATCATTTGACAGCACTAAGGCAAATTATACATCGTTATAAGCCATTATCATAGATGTGGATCACAAACTCGTAGGCTATATATATATATATATATATATATATATACATACACGACAAATCAGACAATAACATCTAACACAATAACCACCTGCTTATATCTTATCAGTTCATAAACTGACTGAAATAATTGCAGAGATAAAAGATAACTTAATATAATCACCCTGAGCACTTCAACATCACCACATGTTGATTTACTAGACAGAACAGCCTAGCCCTAAGTAAAAGTAAATTTACATGGCAAATTACCCTGGTAAGTGTATTCTATCAAGTCTGAGACTAAACACACAGGCATACAGGACATCCACCACCCTAAAGCTTAAGAGAGCATACACGAAGCACAACTCATTTGAGGTGAATGTAGATACCAAAGCTTCATTGGTTTCCGCTGGCGCGCGAGATCTTTGAAGACCTGACCGCGCGCGCGCACGAGCCAGTCAATCACAAAGCAGCTGGCGAATTCAGTGAAAATACTGACATTAGGCTATTTAATATAACTTTCCAAAACATTTCCACTCACAAACTACCATAATATTGGAGTTTACTGCATAACGCACACTGAAGGACCATGACAAAGCAAGAAATTAAGAAAGCCTGGCTCCAAAGTTTGCAAGGTTGCAAATTAAGCCATCTAATAATAGCAAGCATAAAAATAACTTAATAACTCACCGAGAACACTACCGTTTACCAATAAGCATGCGCTGAGAGTGTGTATATCACGCATAAAACCGTTGAAATGGTGTCAATGACAGGTATCTCAACTCTCTGAAGCGCGTCTCACGAGGCTTTTACCGCCAGCGACGCAAGTCAACAAGCGCTCAACGTCTGGCAAACTGTTTCAGCTCTCACCGCACGAGGCGATCCGCTTTCTGGCGTGAACCGAGTCACACCTGGTCGAGTTTGACCGTGACCACATATAACACGAGCTCAAGTCCCGTTTTTGAACTTTTAACCGGTCGTTACAACACAGACGATCGCAAACTAACAAACAGGCACCCGGAAAACAAAATGAGTTTGTAAAGAACGGCTTTCCGATCATACACGATATGAAATGAGGCTGTCACCTTCAGCAAAGTTGTGGCATTTACGGTTCTTCTCTGAGAAACACCGATTCCTCGGTCCGCTGTCTTCCGCCATCTTGGTTCTGTTCAAACTTTACTGTGACGTCGCACAGCCCCAGTTTCCCTCATACTGTACATGTCAACTTCACGCAGTCATTCAGAGAGAGATGTTTGGGAAACAAAGACGGGTTTGCCAGTGTGGATAACAAAACAAAAAAGAACTACAGCTCTTTCAAGAAATATATGATATATAAACAAAAAAAGTATGTAAGAAGGAATATATCGAGGGGTGAGAACCAGAAGGGCGTAAGTGACATTTTTGATGAAATGGAGATATATACATCAAATGAAAGCTCTTAATTAGCTCTTTCTACTGGCAAAAGTACTGTCATCCATGAGTGTACAAATTTGTATTATAAACAATTGAAATCAGTACACAAAGTCAGATCAAACTATGGTAAAATGTTTGTTTTGGCTCTCCTGTAAAATTGGTGAAATGTCACTTACGCCCTTCTGGTTCTCACCCCTCGATATGCACTATTTTTATATCACTCATCAAAAAAGTCAGTTTGTGGCACTGATCGTGTGAAAGTCCAAGCCGCTCACAATATGTAATACAGTATAGCCATTACCAGAATCTGATTATAAATGTTATAGGCCTACATCATATATTAAACCGCAGCAGCTGTGCCTACTACAATAGAAAAGCTGCTGGAAAACTAATTGTTGACTAAATTTGTGTTTTTAAAAGACTATATTCTATATTCAGATGGTCAGATTTCTTCCACTGAAGAACAGAATGGTCTTTAGATCTCTTTGGAGAAAATTGTCTCAATGTTTTACACAAATGTGTGGAGTTCAAAAAAAGAAAAACATTATAGTGATCTCAGATTTATGCCATAATGCAATTTTTCCCTGAGAAACACTACAGGAAACAAAAGAGGTGTGGAGATTTAAAGGAGCGACTCAGAGGCACAGCAGCATATCTAGGACTGGTCTATTTTTAGACTGACACATTTAAAATCCATCTGCATATGTTGCCCGTTTTATAACTCTCCAGGTCAGAATGTCACAAAATAATTCTTTAGGAGAAAAATAAATAAATAAACGACGAATTCATAGAAATTCAAGAGGAAATGAATGAACAAAGCTGTCAGCAAATGACGCTGTGGTACAGATTAAATTAATAAAATAGTAATTGTATTGCAATAGTTAGTGATCATTAATAAAATGTTATTATTGTATTGTAGTTATTATAATTTATTATAATTAGTATTCCAGATCAATAGCCTATATTATTAGATCTTCAGTCTTAAGTCTATTACACATTGATCCTCTTCAAATTCCACAAAGATTGCTTTATTTTAATGTTGCAATCTAGACAAGTACTACAAGACAAGAAATAAGTTATTGTGGAATTCTTTTTTTTTTTTGGGGGGGGGGGACGTTGTTTCGCAATATCTGTTTTTAATATTGTTTTTGTTCATGTGCAATGGGCTGAATTTTATTAAAGATTTTAGCAATTTGTTAGGTGAATGCATTTTAACATCAACGTTTAATATTGCATTTAAAAATGGTTCATAAATGCATATTGCAAAATCAGAGCAGCAGCACCAATGGCCAAACAGTACTGCACCAATTCAGATGGTGGCAGTATAGCACCAACCAACTCGATTCACTTGCTCAACATACGACAGAAGGGATTCTGACACAGTGGGCGGTACTTTGTAGTTTATTAACTCAAAGTGAAGTCGTTTGTGCTGCCGTGTTGTAATGTTGGTTTCAGTGGTGGACCTGTGAACGCTGTCTGTTTGGGAATGACGGAGGTGTGTAAAGAGGAGCGGGGTCCGGCGGAGAGATGGAGCCTGTGCTCCGGCGCTGTGAGTGTGGAGATCCTCTCTCTGGGCTGCGTGATCCAGTCCATCAGGACACCAGATCACCGCGGCCAAACCGCGGATATAGTGTTAGGATACGATGATGTAGAAGGCAAGTTTCAGTCCTTGTGAAATCAGAGTTGGAAAGAGTTTATTTATTGTGAATGGCAGGTGTTTGCGACTGATGTGTTGATTAGAGACACCAGGAATGATTTCTTGACCTGTTCTAACAATTTTACTTGCCAGATGTGGCCACTCAGTACAGAAAAATTACGATAATCAATAATGGTTCTTTAATATCTCGGCTGTTTTAATTAAACAGCAGTTAGATTACAAGGAGAACAAATGGAAGTTTTTTTTAGATTAATAGATTAATTCTATTTTTAAAAAAAAAACATCCAGTTGGTAAAACATTTCAGTGTCAGACTACCCTAGTAACTTTTTCTTCAAAAAGCACCTTGCGACAAATTTAGCTATTTTTAAAATGTATTTGGCAACTTTTAGCAACTGTGACTCAATTTTTAAAGGCACACATTTTCCCTGTAATTTACACAAAAAGAGGAAATCAAAGGTGCTAGCAGTCCACACCACAACTATAACGATAAGTTGCTAGTTGCACAGTTTAAGAAACGATATCGTTGGAATCATTTAGATGACATCTTGTTAATGGTTTTACCAGCTGATGAACGATAAAAACACTGACAGCCAATCAGTTAAAAATCCATCCTGCTGTAATGTGCTCGAGAATTTAAAGCGGCAGACGAGCGTGCGCTTAGAATAACTAGACGATATCGTTCGCTGGTGTGGACGCAAATATAGTTATCGTTATAGTTATCTTTATCGTTATCGTGCTTGGTGTGAAGCTTTACGAGTTAACGATAACGATAAATACGTAAAGATGTAATTGTTCAAAAATATGTAAATGTTCAATATTTCAATGCTGTATTTAAAGAATATTAATATAAACGATAAATACAGAGAAAATATAATTTTAATGTTAATCACTTATTTATTTTTTTTTTCCAGCTGATGAACGATAAATCTCAATTAACATTTCTAATCGTATTCATAATCCTATTGCTTTGTGCTCAGAATTTGAGTAGAATCTGATATCGTTCGCAGTTTTGGTTGTGCTAATTACATAAGTTATCGTGGCCTATAGTGCAAAACAAATCACAATTTATCAAATTATCGTGCAAATATTGGTGTGAACGGGGCTTTTTAATGCTGCGTTCAGTTAACCCGTAACCCGAGTTTTTCCAACCTTCTACCCGTGAAAGTGCACTGTCAGGAACGACAGTCAAACCGGAAGAGGTAGGTATAGTTTGACCTCGAGATAGATGTACTCACCAGCTGACCGCGAGCTCTGTCACATACAGGAAGAACGCTAAACAACACAGTGTTGCCAACTTAGCACTTTTGTTGCTAGATTCAACAATGTGTTTTTCAGACTCGACCCTAGCGGTTCGTCCCACCTTTGGCCGACTTTTTTTTTTTCCCTTTTCAAAAAGCACCTAGCGACAAATTTAAAGCATTTATTTTCAATAAAAATGTATTTGTTAACTTTTAGCAACTGTGACTCAATTTTTATAGGCACACATTTTCCCTGTAATTTACACAAAAAGAGGAAATCAAAGGTGTCTAGCAGTACACGCATCACGTGGATTAAGTTGCTAGTTGCAATTGATTAATAAAAATTGTTCATTTATGATGACATCTTGTTAATGGTTTGTACCGCTGACTTGTTGATCAGATCAGTTAAAAAATATGTAGAAAAAATGGAAAAGATACTGGTAATTTTCTGCCAGGACATTATCAGTAAAGTTGTAACCTGAAAACACAAAATACAATGCGTAATTTTAAATTCAGGTAAAAAAAAAAAAATACCATACATCATATACCATTTTCTGTGTAGCATATTAACTAACTGCTTAAAAATATAAATGTTCAGAATGTGTAGTTTTACGAGTTAATAAGAAAATACGTAAAATGTAATTGTTCAAAAATATGTAAATGTTCAATATTTCAATGCTGTATTTAAAAATAAATATATTTTAATGTTAATATATTTATTTATTTTATTTTTTACTAATACATCTCAATTAACATTTCTAATCGTATTCATAATCCTATTTTTTTGCTCAGATTTGAGTGATCTGATTCTCTGCAGTTTTGCGTTGTGATTACATAATGATGTCATCACGCAATGACATGACAACTTTTAGCAACAAATTGTCCTTCCTTTAGCAACTTTCCCTGAAAATTAGTTGGCAACACTGATGGCAGCCCCTACGGATGCGGTGAGAAATAGAATTTAGGACAATATAACGTTGCAATCAAATTAATAATCTAGCTACCACAATTCCTTGCGCTCAGGCAGTTTGGCGTGACTTGCCTGGAACGCTACAAAGTCGTGAGTCGTGGTTTAAAGTCGTGACTTACGGGCTCAAAAAGATGCCTGGAACGCAGCATAAACTGCAGATTTCAGCTTCATTATAAAGCTCCAAGTTCTTCCTGAATGTCAATAACTGATTTACTTGTTTCATTCAAAGGGATTTAGGAGACATCTTTTTTTATTTAATGACTTAATGGTATTTTTAAGGATTTCATATAAGTTTCCCTATAAAAAATCAACTTCTAAGTAATAAAATGTTATTGTAATAAATCAATATCTTAATAAATGAACGAACTGAATAAAAAGCGTTTTTATATTCTTTCATTCATAATCTAAAACATTTTCTTCAAGGTGCTTTAAAAAGAAAGTCCAAGTCACTCACCAATAGGCCTATGTAATGCAGTATAGTCATCAGAATCTGATTATAAATGTTATATATCATATATTAAACGGCACTTAATTGCTGAAGCGACTACAGTAGAATTTCTGCTGGAAAATAAGTCCTAACTAGGCTAATTGTTGACCAAATTGTGTTTTTAAAAGACTAATACCAATATTTAGAAAGTGGGAGAGCTGATGTCGCAACAACAACAAAAAAAAAGATGGTGAAATGCATTCACATCGAGGGAACTGAACTGACTGAACGATTACATAACATTTACTTGATTCACAAACTTCTCTCACAACAGATGCACTTTTGAAGACTTGAAATAAACACAAGTTGTTTTCAAACAGATGACTTAAATGATTTAAAATAAGACAACAAGGTTTAAAATAAGCTGTAACTAAAAATCAAATACTTCTAATTCACCCCCTCCACAACAAGAATTCCTATGGTCTTCAAAAACCTGGATATGTGGAAACCTGTTTTTAAAAGTGTGATTTCTAGACCTGGAAAAGTCATGTAAATTAATCAAATCTTACAACACTTTAGACATGTTTATAAAGAATGTACATTTTGTTTGCCAAGCTCTAAAATATTTCATCAGGTAGAAATTGTGAGTAATAATATTAGTAAAATTCCTTATCCAGTAAATCATGAACAACTGGACAAGTCATGCAAATTCACTGATTAAAAAGAGTGGGAACCCTAAAGAATATTCAGCTCTTTAAACTTTTGGGATCTTGACATTTAATTTACAGTAACTAGGAGAGTCGTGCCTTTGAATATTGTTGCGGTCAAAGGTTGAGAACCACTGCTGTAATCAGCCAAGCAAGCATGGTTATATGGGCCGATGATATCTATAGAGGTATTGAATGAAAAACATGCATTAATTCCCTTTGTTTCACTCTAGGTTATCTCTCAAACCCTCGCTACTTTGGCGCTGTGGTAGGCCGGGTTGCAAACCGCATTGCCAAGGGCCGGTTTGTGGTAGATGAGAGAGAATATAAACTGGCTATAAACAATGGACCCAATGCTCTGCATGGAGGACTGAAGGGCTTTGACAAGGTACATTTGAAATGAAAACCATCTCTATCCTTTTTCTGCAAAACAAGCTTTGATATCATTTGAGTCTGCAGACATCATTTCTTTAAGGACGTTTGTGTGTTGTAGGCTGTGTGGAGCACAGAGGCGGTGGATAACGGAGTGAAGCTGAGTCACAGCAGTCCAGATGGTGATGAGGGTTATCCTGGGAACCTAAACGCTTCTGTCACCTACAGGCTGGAGAAGAACACACTGAGTGTGCTGTACCACGCACAGACTGACCGTACTACACCCATCAACTTCACCAACCATTCATACTTCAACCTGGCTGGACAGGTACGGCTACAAGCACACAGTGTATAAACCTTACACTGCATGGTTAAAGTCTGTGTGAACTGTCTTTTGTGGACACACCAGGTGTATTCCTACTCTTAATAAATGCTTTTTTGTATCCCACTTTCTGTAGGGGACACCAGACATTTACGACCATGAGGTGACCATCTCAGCAGAGTCGTACCTGCCTGTGGATGATACGATGATCCCCACAGGTATTTTTTTAATCACATTATTTTAGAGAATTAGATCTTTTAAACGTCTATAACCAGAAACTGTCATGCATGGTTTTGTGTGGTTTCTTTACTATGTACAGGGGAGGTGAAACCTGTGGAGAAGACCCTGTTTGACCTGAGAAAGCCTGTCCTCCTGGGCTCTAGGCTGAAAGAGCTGCCTGGTCCAGGCTTTGATCACAACTTCTGTCTGCGTTCACCTGGTGATCCGCCACTGGAGCGAAAATGTGCACGGTAATCTGTTATTTCAATTGGATTATTGAGTCCACCTGATTACTCTATATGTGCTTTAATATTACTGCACGTGTTGGTCTGTGTAGAGTGGTGCATCCTGGGACAGGTCGTGTTCTGGAGGTGAGCACTACACAGCCTGGGGTTCAGTTCTACACGTCCAACTTCCTGGATGGGACATTGAAAGGAAAGGGTGGAGCTGCTTACTCCAAACACAGTGCCTTCTGTTTAGAGACCCAGAACTGGCCGGACGCTGTTAACCAGGTAAATTAATTTTAAAGATAAAACAAATTGTAAAATGTACACTATTCAAAAGTTTGAGGTCAGTAAGATATTATTTTTAATACTGCTATTCTGTTGGGATGCATTAAAGTGATCAAAATTGACAGTAAAGACAATCATAATGTTGCAAAATGTTCTTTTGAACTTTCTATTAATCAGAAAATCCTGAAAATTGTTTAACGGTTCCCACAGAAATATTAAGCAGCACAACTGTTTTCTACATTGAAATTAAGAAAATCAGCAAATCATCATATTAGAATGATTTCTGAAGGATCATGTGACACTGAAGACTGGAGTCATGATGCTGAAAATTCTTTGCATCACATCACAGGAATAAAATACATTTTAAAATATATCCAAATAGAAAACAGGTATTTTAAATCATAATAATATTTCAAAATATTACTGTATTTTCAATCAAATACAAATAGAGCCTTGGTGTGCATAAGAGACATAAATTAAAAACATAAAAAAATCTTTCAAACCCCAAACTTTTGAACTGTAGTATACATTATACTATATATTCTATACAGATGATGTGTGCACTTGTTTATCTATATATATGTGATGTTTTATAAAAAAAGCTAATGTTTCTGAATTAATGAGAGATCTGTCTCTTCTCAGCTTCATTTTCCTGATGCTCTGCTGAGGCCAGGAGAGACGTACACACACACAACACGCTTCACATTCTCAGTGCTCTGAAATTACATCAGCATGTGAAGTTTACTTTTACAACTGCACATCTTTTCTAGCATAATGTTAAATGACCAATACAATGTACTGCTTCTAAGACCATGGTATTGTATTTCTATAATTTGCTCATTCTACACTAACACGATTACTACTTAAAGTTAAAATTAACATTACGGTTTGCTTGTAATTATAAATTTGAATGTCATCTAATAGAAACAAAGACGGTAATTGTTTACAAAATATGATTTTTTTGAGGTGAATACCATAATAGCATTACCCAAAAAATGCAGTCATGTAATGAGACGGCTGTAACATTTTTAAATTTGCAAAAAAATTATATAAACAATAAAATCACACGATTATTTTGTAACTCATGTGCCCAAAACATAATTGGGAAAAATGTAAAAAATAAGTAAAAAAATAGACAATGCATTATTTTTAACCCAGTTAATTTATTTATTTTTAAATACACTTGATAATGCATCTTTTGGCAAAAATATGACTTTTCATAGTAGTCCCACATTATAATAGAAGTTAATAATTCAAAATACAATAACAGTGGCTTTTATAATTTGATACAATTCACACTCACAAATACCTCATGCCATACATTCAAGATTCATGCACATGTTGTCTTGTTTCTATAACATTGCATTAAAGCAGTCCAATATGGACTCTGGGATTTAGGAAATGTTTGTGTGAAATCACACCATGCCAAAGTATATTTTCTGCATTTACTCTGTAAAAGAAAATGTTTCAAGTGCCTCCACAAATTTCAACAAAATCATCTACTGAGATGTTATAAGGCTGTTTTCAGGTGAACATCCCGCTGTTGTTTAATTGTGAATAGTATGTGAGTGGTGTGAGAAGAACGTTGAGTATTGGATGCTACTGTGTGGAGATGAGCGACACTATGGTGTGTATGATTCGAGATCCTCGAGGACAGCTGATCAGATCCATGCTGGGATTTCTGATCTTCTCCTCTAAGAGCTGATCCATCTCCCACCGCAGCTCTTTCACCAGCTCAGCCACCTACACAAACACAGTCTGAAATCAAACACTGCCATAGCATGATATGATATTCTAGTGCAAGTCTCTTTTACCTCATGAGACGCAGCAGCAAATTTGATCCAGCCGTCGTCCAGAGAGATGATGAACTCTCCACGCTGCAGCTCCACGCTCACTTGCCCGCCACCGAACAGCACCATGGGATACACGCACACCATGCTACAGTCACGGATAAACACTCGACTGGTCTTCACTTTCTCATGGTACACCAGGTATGGGCTGTCATAGTGCCGCACCTACACAGAGTGAAAGTTATATAAACTCTTTCAGTAATAAATACGTCATTTTTTTTAAATGCCAGAGCAAATGTAGTTTAGGTGAGATAGTTACAGAGAAGTTGACAGATGAGGGGTGTATGTGGACGGCTCCGTCACTCTTGGTCATGAAGCGCAGCTCCTCTGCTTTAGGCTGCATCTTCACAGCTCCTTTACTAGTGAGCTTATACTTCCCCTGAGGAGATCTCACCTAAATAAAACATGGCATGATTTACACACATTCACATTCAACATCTTACACACCAGTTCAGAGAAATCTGTGCCCTGACCTGGACTACATTAGGGTAGAGAGCCGCACACAACATGGCTGACATCAGCTTTGTGTTATCAGAGTTCAGGTTGGCCTGTGAGGGACAGAAAAACAAAAGAACAGATCACATGCTGAGAGTTGATTCTAATGATTTTCATCATTGTTTTTACCTAAAGTGTTTATATATCTTGTATTGATTTTACCCAAGAGTCTACAACACCACATACTTAAACATACCACTGAACAATTTCATATACTACTAGTGTCAAAAAACACTCACTGTCCAGAAGAGAAGGGATAAAACATCTTACAAATAGTTTTGAAAACAGCACATATTAATCAAAGAATGATCATAGAATATGTGATCAAATGCCCCATTTCATCTAATGTTCTCTTTATTTTTACATTATTAGATTGCATTGATATTACATTAACACTCACTACATCAAAAAAACAAGCAGTCCTAGACTATTAATAAATCAATTAAATATTTAATTTAAGAAAAACAAAAAATGTATAAATATTTTGAAATATTTAAATAAATTATTTTTAAATTTAAATTTTACAACTAAAAATCTTTCAGAAGGTTTCAAAGCTGTCAGAAATGTATGAAAACACCCAAAAATTAAAATTTACCAAACAGTTGATGGTAGCCATTGACTTCCATAGTATTTTTTCCATACTATGGAAATCAATGGCTACCATCAGCTGTTTGGTTACCAACATTCTTCCAAATATCTTTTTTTTTTTTTTTTTGCATTTGGCAGAAACTCATACAGGTTTGGAACAACATGAGGGTAAGTAAATGACAGAATTTTCATTTTTGAGTGAACTATCCCTTTAAATAAGGCAATATCAAGATGATCTTTTCAAATTTCTATGATCTTAAGTACATAAACTTGAATTTCTTTCAGTTCTGTAGTTTTTGTCCCAGCACTCAGGAATCACTGTTACCTCGTAGCCTGTGGCCTCCAGCACCCCATCACTTCCTTTTGAGCTCATTTTTTCAATGACCCTGGCCTTCAGTCCATCCTTCACGAAGCCAATGTCAGACAGAAGCTCTGCAAACTGCCTTTTCAGACTTGCTATCTCCTGAGAGAACACACGCAACACAGAACAGTTATACCAGAATATGGTATGCCTAAATGACTGATATCTACACTCAGCCAATCAGAGTCCAGTCTCACCTGTAAGCCCCGGATCGAGAGGAAGTTCTCTCTGCAGTACTGGTAACCAGCCTTAGAGCCGCTCTGTGCTGCGTTACACCAACCCTAAACAGATCACAAATCAGTGCAAGTCTTAATAATTATATCAAAACAGCACATTTCATGCACATGAACTGAGTGAATTATGAATGAACATGCACCCAATAATGAACAAGGTTCAGATCTTAATGAGTTATCAGAAATGCGTAATAAAGACATTTTGTCTGATATGATCAGAAGTAAATCAATATATTGGGAAAATTATTTTTAGGACTGATCATGGTGGTCTAATTAACAAAAGAAAAACATTTCCTGATTGCATTGTGGATGGAAAATTTGTTTTTGTTTTTTTCAGTATGTTCACATATTTAATACATATCATGTAAAATAACTGTTCATTTCAATTGAGCAATTTATCTTATTTACTATTATTAAATTGCATTATTTATCAATCAATATTTAAAATATATATATATATATAAAAAAGAAAAAACTCATACTGGAAGAGCCATATTAAACATTACAAATCTATTTAGAAGTTCAGAAGTTTGGGTCAATGAGATTTTTTAATGTTTTTAATGGTTTTGAAAGAAGACTCTTAGGCTCACCATTGGGCTTATTTGATCAAAAAATATTGTGAAATATTTTTTTTTTAGATTATTTTTTTATTTATGTTTTAAAATTGGAAAAAATTAGTTCGATGTTATCAGCTTCTAATATCAGCCTAATAAAACCAATGGTGATGAATAAAAAAAACAAAAACAAATAAAGAACCGAATGAGATGCAGATGCCTGTTGATGGAAATAAAAAATGTTCCTGTAAAATACACAAAATCTGAAAGCATAATAAAATTATGCTTTTAAGAAAAAAACAAGAAGCAGCAAGTGGTGAAGGATGTGTAAACCATTATGAATTGTAGTCATTAATTTGATCAGAGCCTGTACTGACCTTGTACGCCTGCAGCAAAGCCAGATGGTCGCTGTTTGCCAGAGAGAACCCCAACTTCTTCTCGTTAGCTTCCTCTCGTTTATCCCAGGGAGACACCTGTGAGTATGGCAGGATCTCAGGTAACATAGTACTGCACTGGAGTAATATCTATCACATGTGTCTGGTGACTTACGAATGGACTCTTGAAGGCCAGGCTGGCGGCGATGGTGAGGGCAGGTTCCAGGCAGCGGAAGATGGCTCCCAGCAGCATGAGTTTACCGATGCGGACGTCCACAGGCAGACAGGCCAAATGCCAGCCCAGTGGAGTCAGAGACTCCTTGTCCGTCAGGGCGCCCAGGGCACACAGGCGCTGTTTAGCGGCCTCCAGACTGCCCTCTGTGGGCGGCTCAATAAGCTGAGAGAAAACGGACTCCAGAGGACGCTCCGCAAACACCTCCAACACCTTAACCCTAGGAGAGAAGAACAGAAATGGGTTCAAATTTAAACTATTCAGATCTAAACAAATCACATGAAGATGGCTTGTGTTGAAGGAATAGTTTACCCAAAAATGAAAATTTGCTGATAGGCCTTTCAAGATGTAGAAGAGTTTGTTTCTTCATGGGAATAGATTTGGAGAAATTTAGCATTACATCACTTGCTCACCAGTGAAGTGAATGGGTGCCGTCAGAATGAGAGTCCAAACAGCTGATAAAAACATCACAATAATCCACAAGTAATCCACATGACACCAGTTCATCAGTTAATGTCTTGTGAAGTAAAAAGCTGCATGTTTGTAAGAAACAAATCCATCAAGATGTTTTTAACATTCAAACTTTGCTTCTGGCTAAAATAAAATTGTCTCGTCTAAATCAGGAGTGAAATATACACAGCTCAAGCACTGTTTAACAAGCAAAAACAGTCCAAAACTGTTCTAAACAAATATTTTGGTGGATTTGGATATAAGAGGACAACAGTTGACGGACTTTGTCACTAGAGGAAGTGTTATTATGGATTACAGATTTTGGCCAGAGGTGACGGTTTTAAGTTAAATAGCCTTAATGATGGATTTGTTTCTTACAAACACAGTTTTTCACATCACAAGACACCGATGGACTGGAGTGGTGTGGATTACTTGTGGATTATTGTGATGTTTTTATCAGCTGTTTGGACTCTCATTCTGACAGCACCCATTCACTGTAGAAGATCCATTGGCGACCAAGTGATGTAATGCTAAATTTCTACAAATCTGTTCTGATGAAGAAACAAACTCATTGACATCCTAGATGGCCTGAGGGTGCATTTCAGTACATTTTCCGCAAATTTTAATTTTGGGGTGAACTACTCTTTTATTTAAAGTTTCTTTGTTTTAAGGTGGTTACCTTAGACAGAGCTGCTCCAGGGGAACTCTCTGAATCTCAGGCAGCTGCTGTTGGCTCAGGTGGTGTGTGAAGCGATGGCCCGTAAACAGATGGAAGCAGACGCCTGATGCCACACGACCGGCACGGCCTTTTCTCTGAAGAGCATTGGCACGAGACACCCATACGTCCTCTAGACTCTCCATACTGCGACTAGCATCGTACCTAATACATGCACAAACATATGATAATGCATCAAAAACCACAAAGAATATTCAATGTTAACCAAGAAAAATAAATAATCTATGTTTGGACAGAGTCTCAAACCTCTTCTCCTTCATCCGGCCAGAGTCTATGACATACACCACATCATCAATGGTGACAGAAGTTTCAGCGATGTTGGTGGAGATGATGATTTTGGTCACACCCTCAGGTGGGCGGGTAAAGACCGCCTGCTGCTCCTCATTGGACAGGGACGAGTGTAGAGGATACACTGCACACCTAAAGAATTTTACACACAATCATAAAAAAATATCATCATCCACTTTTTACAGGTGAATCCGACAAACCAAAACATGTCCAGGTTACATTTCAGCCCATAATAATTGTTTCATTAATAAATATTTTTATATATCAACAAACATAAAAGTTTGGGGTCAGTAAGTCTTTTTTAAATTTCTCAAAGAAGTCTATTATGTTCACCCAGGTGGCATTTATTAGATCAATTTAATGCATTTTTGCTGAATAAAAGGATTAATTTCTTTCCACAAAAAAATTATATATATATATACACCATGCTAATGAGACGACAAGTGGCACGAGTGATTCATTAAAATTAAAAATAATGACATGGTGCAAAAGATTATTTTCTTTTGATTTTTAGGTGGAAAAAAAAATTACTTGTAAAGACTACTTTAAGAAACTGCCAATTTACATGAACAGCACTGACTAAAAAACTGGCACGATTACAACAATGTACCTGTTTGTTCTTCTATTATTGAACATCCTGTTAGACTGCAGCTGCTCATATAATTGCTTTATTTCAGCAAGCCCTGGTAGGAAGACCAAAACAGCACCTGTGCATTCACCAAAAAAAAGAAAAAAACAAAAACAAACAAATAACAAAAAACAGTCAATCAAGAGTTTTTTTTTTCCTTTCTAAGTCGGCTGTAATTATTTGAACAGGCGTCTAGTGCAGGGGTTTATGGAGCTCTTTACCTGGTGGGTAACTGTGCTCTCCATCAACAATCCACTCCAACAGACTCTCCACCAGGTCCATGTTGATTTTATCAAGATCCATAGCAGCCAATGTTTTCACTACAGACTTTGAGTAATCTTAACAAAAGATGCACAAAGATATACACAGTTCAGGTGTTTTGTCATATTACACAGAGATTATTCAATAAGCAGGTTGAACTTTGTACAATCACTAAAGCCAGAAATGAGCATAGACAGGTTCGCAACCCCCCCCCCAAAAAAAAGCACAGGAAATGAAGAAAAATCTGGTAATAAATCAATAAAACATGCTAAAATTACAGAATTCAAGTGTTTTTACTGGAATATCGGACGGTAAGATCCTGTTGACTGAGCTGCTGATCAGGGATGGAGTCTTTGACCGAATCCTTTTTCATGAGAGATGTAAAGGACCAGCTACCATCATCATCAAAATCCTCAACAGGAGCCCGTCCCTTCCCAGCCATGCCACCCTGACCAGAGGGACGATTTTGCTTTGTGGAGCGCCGAAATGGACTACCATCTTCAATTACATACCTTCACAACAGAAGAACAAACCAAATGTATTTTTGTGTGACGAATATATAACAATCATAGATGATGCTATATGTATTTTATGTGAATACTTGGTCTTAGCGATGGCGTCTTCAAGGAAGAACTGCTCCACTGGGAATGTACGTCCTTCAGATAGCAACGTCCATTTTGAAAAGTGTGAAAGAGAAATGTGTGATGGATTAAATTATAAAGTTTACATCTTTAAAGGTGCACTATGGGTGATCCTGTTATATGGTATAAAGTACCTGGTATGTGGATGCTGGGGCATTTGTTGAAGTACTGCGAGAAGAGCTCGGCATTCAGTGTTGCACTCATCATAATTATTTTCAGATCCATCCTTTTTACAATCAGATCCTTCAGAACCAGCAACAGGAAGTCACTGTGAGACAGGAACAGTGTTGGGTAAGTTACTTTCAAAAAGTAATTAATTGCAGTTACTAATTACTTCATCAATATTGTATTTAAATTACTTTACTAATTACTCTGTCTGAAAAGTAACTTAATTATTCAAATTGCTAATTAGGCTAGCTTAAAATCCCTATAAACATTAATAGAAATTAAACTCTTTATTCTTTCAATTTGAGTCAAACATATAATAGTTTAGCCTTTTAGTTTTAAAACAACTGTAATATTTAAACTTTTTTTTTATAAAAAATGTAACCTTCTTTGGTTAAAAAATATCTGAATAACAAAAAACCTTAAAAGTTAAACAATACATTTCAGTTTGGCAAGATGTTCAGGAAAAGCCCAACTAGTAAAATCCGTACAGGTTTATGTAAAAATAACACGTTAACTAATGTAGGTAAGAATAAATTACAGAAATGATCTTCTCTGCATTTTCTCTCAAATAGAGTTTTGTATTTGAACTTTGCGTTTGTTTAAAGTTTTTCTTTGCCATGTGCAAAACACAGATCGCGCTGTTCTTATGAGGTAAATTCCTCATAGTAGGTCTTCTTTCAAAAATTATGAAAACGAGAAGAATCTTGGGGGGTTTTTAATCGTTTTGTTTTTTTTTGTATCTAGGTGAGGGCGTTTGCGCGCAGGTGACTGCATATAATGAGCTCAGATACGGGAAAGACTGTACCTCGCTTTCATACAGATTACATAATCAGGAATATTCGTTTTCGATTTGAATTCGTTCATTTAAAAGTAGACACATCAGGCTTTCAGATACAGGAAAGACTGTACCTCTCTTTAGTTTCATACGGATTACATAATCAGAAATATTAGTTTTTGATTTGAATTTGTTCATTTAAAAGTAAAATTCAAGCTTATTAGATTCTATTGATTTTAGTCTTATATGTATCTGAGTATTTAAGGTTTCTCTGTGAATCTCATGTGTGTGACTGAGATGTGATGTGCACGTGTGCTTTCCACAAACCTCTCTTCTGTCCGTTCATGGACCTCATCCACGATCACATGAGTGATGCCACTGAGCACAGAGTCTCCCTCTAACCTCCGCAAAAGGATGCCGGTGGTGCAGAACATTAGCCTGGTGCTGGATGACTGGATACAAGAAAGTATATACAGACATTAATAATTTATTTTTTTTTTTTAGCAAGGATGCATTCAATTGTTTAAAAATGAGTAAGAGCGTTTATGTTGTTACAAGATTCATATTTCAAATATATCTTCTGAACTTTCCATTCATCAAAGAATCCTAAAAAGTTTCATTGTTTCCAAAAAAAAAAATTAAATTAAGCAGAACAACGGCTTTCAACTTTGATAATAAGAATCATGTGACACTGAAGACAGAAGTAATGATGCTGAAAATTCATCTTTCCATCACAGGAATAAATTACATTTTAAAATATATTAAAATAGTAAGTAGTTATTTTGTATAAATACAGCCTTGGTGAGAATAAGAGACTTCTTTCAAATAAATTATAGAGAGAGAGAGATTTCAGCCTTTGACAATATTCAATTGAATATCTTGAAACTATATTTTGAAATGGCTCAAAAAAAAAGTTTATTCAATATATATGACACCATGATCTGGACTAAACAGTTATTGATTTATTTAATAACATTTAATGTGAAAATAAAAAGTTACTTTTAGTTAAATAATTTTCTATTGATTACGGTAGCAGTAATTCAACAAATGATAATCAAATTATGACAAAACTCTTTGAGAATATATTGTAAATATCAGACGTTTTGCTCAGCCTTAAGTAGCACCCAGAGTAAATGTGGTTGGTGTATAAACTGTGTTACCCTGACGGTCTCCAGACGGATCTGATAGCCTGTAGAGTGACCCAAGGCTTCTGCTCGTTCCTGGGCCACTCGGGTCGCCACAGCGATGGCAGAGATGCGCCGTGGCTGAGTGCAAATAATGTTGGCCACTCTATCCGGCCCTCCAGTCTGGAGGAAATGATCCAGGATAAACTGAGGAATCTGAGTGGTTTTCCCACACCTGAAGTTACATTAATTCAGACATGAAGAGATGTCAACATCATCAAATTTAACCAAATAAAAAACTAGTTAATGGAATAGAAATGCTGCAGGTCACAGTCTTACCCAGTCATCCCGCTGATGACGAGAACCTGGTTCTTATCCAAACACTCCAATATGGCCTTTCTCTTCTGCCATGCAGGCAGCTTCTGCCTCTGCTCCTGCATCGATGTGTAGCGCCTCGACGACTGACAGAGAGAACACACAAATCAAACTCTATGAAAAAAAATCTATTTCTATGTTCTATCACTTTCTTCTGTGCAACACAAAAGGTGAAAAATTTAACAATATCCCGACTGTTCTCTTCCATAGCTCTCTTTACTTAGAGAGCTAAGTACTCTCTTTACTTAACTTTTACTTAAGGGTTTTTTGAACGGGTTATTGTTTAAATGCTTGAAATAAGGTCTGTGGTTACACAAGCTCAAGATGTTTTCACATTTTATTTTCGCAACAGCAGTACCCCACTCAAGCTTTAGCTTTTACATGTCTTAAAAAAGCTAACGGGACACCAGAGGTTGTCGGGGACAGTAAACGTTATCACACCGAACAGGTAAACTCATCTTCTCACTAATCACGCTCTTGCAAACTATTTTAACTCAAACTTTCTAAATTGTATATTTTAAATAAAGATTAAGAAAGAGCTTAATGGTGGTGACGTTTAAGTCATGTGACCTTGGTGTAGTCCATTTATAACCTAACTTTCTGCCAATTGTATTTTGGCTCTAAAGGTGTGTTAATTTCTGAAAATCGTCTTGATGGACAAAATGTGTATGAATCATATAAACTTTTGTTGGACACAGAGCTTATTTTCTGCAATAATCCAAAAGCCAGTATGAAAATCCAATTGGCTTTTTGTTGAGAAGCAGGGTGATGCTCACTTACAGGTTGGCCTACAAAAATACATCATACATGCAGAGCTCTACAGAGGTTTGAAATGATATGAGGATACATATCACAATCACACACACATCCAAGCCAATAGGGGCAAGGCAGGCCTGCAACAGGTGTGTTACCTGTTTCCTCTTGAAATCTCTGCAGAGCTTCTTGTTCTCTTGCAGTATTTGCTCAGTTTTGATCTCGATCTTCACCATCCTCTTCCTCAAGTTAACATAGCTCTCGTTTTCCACTGGGATACGTTCTTCTTCGTCTTCATCATCATCACCATCTTCTGGTTCATCATCAATATCCTCTCTTAGGTATGAAACATCTGATTAAACAGAAGCAGTTTCATTTTTGGGTGAAATATTCATTCAAATACAGATTTAATAATAATAATAATAATAATGATGAAGTGTTAAGTCATCCAATCCCTCACCTTCCTTCTGTCTCACTCTGTGGGTTGTGCTCTCGGTGGTGTTGGATAATTGATTTCTAGTTGCTGTATTGGTCGTAATGTTGTTTTCTACAGTGTTCCTACTGCTCCGATTCCTGGCTGGAGTGACGGTGGGCGGAGCCAAAACAGGGGGTGGAGCACTGTATTTGTGATGAGCAGCTGACAGCAGCTCTCTGACAGGCCCATCCTCCTCCAGACAGGAAATGAGCGTGTAGACCACCGGCTCTCCTTCCTGCGCAGCACTGAGTGCCTGACCGAACAGGTACTCTGTGACACTGAGGCGTCCCGCGCCTGAGAGGGATTCATCAGTGCTACTGAAGGCCACGAGCGGAGCTTGATAAGGATATAAACTACCTGGTTGGAAGCGAATCTCCAGCTGATAAACGGGAGCTTCTGTGCTGCTAAACCCTGGTTGACTTGCCTTACAAAATTCTCTGGAAGAGCTCGATTCAAGAGTTTGGTGCTTGAACTTGCAGTGGTTTCCATACCTACAACCTGCCCCCTTCAGGTAAAACTTGCAAATCTGATTGGATCCTGACTGCTTTTTACAATTCGCAGAGTCTGAAATGTTGTTCCGCCTTTCATCCAGCCACAGCAAATCAAGCTGGATAGTCCAAACACGACTGCTGATGCGCTCACAGAAGCGATCGCCGTAGATTGCGGTCAAAGCCAGGGCCTCTTCCTGTCGCGGAGCTACACATTCCTCCTGAGAAGGGAGGTCCGATGTTTGGGGTCTGAAGGCGCTGGAGCCGAAACGTTCTGTGAACATCTGGGATAGGAGGAGCTCTAATGTCGCTCCAACTTCACCACGTCCACTTTCTTCTCCAGCCTCCAAAGCTTGTCGACAGCGTTCACGGTCAAAGCCATACCTGCAACATAATGGGAAATACCGAGTTACTTCTACACTATAATGAGTGATCAAACAGATTCAGTACTATTTTAGTTTGATTAATAGTACACCAAGTAAGTACACTTCATCTATCTATTTTTGCAGTTATTACATTATAACAAATACAGTTATTAATCAAACAGATAAAAATATTTAATGTTTCTGTAAAATACTGTCAAATTTATGGTTATTGCAAGTAAAAACTAATGAATTGCCATATAATTTAGGGTGAAAAACAGAAAAAGAGGTCCCTTCGTGACATCATATATGATTAGATTTTATTTAAAAAGTTTTGCTTCTATTTTTTCACAAATTTACATTAAGATGATTTGTGTTACATTTTGTTATTTAGTGAATGTTTATCGCATTATTTAAGTATTGTGTGTCACCATGATGGTGTTTTTTTGTCTTTTGTGTATGACCCTGTGCACAGTCTAAACATGAATACTGGCCATGTTTTATGGACAGGCCACCTACAGTAAACTCAGATTCATCATGTGACTTTCTACATGTGCATCACCTGTATTATTATGGTAATTACCAGTACATTATAAGGTAAAAAGTTCAAGTAGGCTGATTTATTAACATGAAATATAAAGTTATAAGTTGTAAAATATATAGGCACCAATATGGCATCCTATAATACCTCACGGTACAACGTCACTGTATTTTTGGTGAATTTCTGGCAACCACAGCTCTTGTATTTCTACGTAAATTTAACAGGACATTTTTAACAGTGTCACTACAAAAATCTTGAAATATAAGTAATGATGCCTGTTTTCGCCAAAGTGTACCTGCAAAGAGTGCCCAGAGCAAACAGAGAGATCACCGGCTCTGGCTTTGTGTGCTTCTCCTCGACGGAGTCCTCCATCCAGTCATCACTCTCGGCACATTCTACTCCATCATCATGGGTTTTCCAGAACTGACCTTCCTCACGATGGTCTAGCTCATCATACTCCTCTTCCTCCTCCTCCTCCTCCTCACCACCTTCATAGTCAGAGCCGCTACATGACAAAAATACATTCTGAAACACTGAACAGACACTGTAAGAGTTAGTGCGCAACACAGGGGTTAAAGGGTTAGTTCACCCAAAAATGAAAATTCTGTCATTAATTACTCACCCTCATGTCGTTCCAAACCTGCAAGACCTTGATCTGAACATAAACAATGTATCCACGTACATACATTGTTTACATATGTGACTCTCCAAACTGGCGCCTGGGTGACGCGGAGGAGACGAATTGTTGAAAAAAGTTGTTATTTTCATTTTCTTTGCACACAAAAAGTATTCTCGTAGCTTCATAAAATTATGGTTGAACCACTGATGTCACATGGACTATTTTAACAATGTCCTTGCTACGTTTCTGTGCATTGATCGTGTTAGGATCCTTGCTGATCAGAAAGCTCTCAGATATCATCAAAAATATCTTAATTTGTGTTCCAAAGATGAACAAAGGTCTTACAGGTTTGGAACAACATGAGGGTGAGTAATTAATGACAGAATTTTCATTTTTGGGTGAACTATCCCTTTAAGAGAGAAAAAATCCCTATGGAGAAAATGAATAGGGAAAAAGAAATACTTGCAGAACCAAGGCCACTGTTGCCTCTATAGAAGCAAACTCAAGTTCACCTATTTGGTGTCTGATACTCATGGCTCTGAAGTTCCCGCAGAAGTTCTTTGACCTGCAGTTTGTTCTCTGACGTCATGTGTATCTTCTGCAGGGGCAGCTGCACTTGATCTGGTCTGAATCTGGATCTCTTCTCCTCCTCATCATGATTTCTGGTCAGCACCTGAGATCTTCCTCTGCCGGTTCCTCTGCCAGTTCCTCCGCCGGTTCCTCTGCCAGTTCCTCCACCGGTTCCTCTGCCAGTTCCTCCACCGGTTCCTCTGCCAGGTCCTCTGCCGGTTCCCCTGCCAGTTCCTCCGCCGGTTCCTCTGCCGGTTCCCCTGCCGGTTCCTCCACGAGCCCCACGGACACCTCTTGAACCTCTAGATGAGGGAGGTTTGAATGACCGACTGGGACCCAAATCCAGGTTGAAATCATCTTCATCATCCCAACATCCACTAGCAGCTTTCCTGTTTCCACCTCCTCCTCCTCCACCTCCTCTGGGTTTATTGAATCGTCCTCCACCCCGATTGGGGTTGCTTCTCCTCCTTCCACTCATTAGTTCAGCTCCCTTTTAGGGTATTTCCTTTCAATTGAAGCATACTTGTGTTAATACACTTGTCCTGAAAACCATCTGCAAACAAGCTAATATAACGTTAATAATTTCTTACATATTTGCTTATTTATATTTAACGGCTGGCATTTTATTTGGAAGGATTATAAGCATAAATCAACCATTTAGATATAGAAACACAACAACCAGACTCGCGTTAGCACGTATTATACATACTATAAGTATACTATATGTTGTGAGTACAGACAGTTAAGAAAAAATACATATTATTTGACAAAGAAAGCCAGTTCACAAATCATACCGATCATCGAGCCGATATTGAAATCAATGTGAAGTTTGCCCAATCTCTTGCTGTACAGTTACAGCTACTTTCGTAATTGAAATCAGCAGCAAGCAAAAGAGTTTCGACAGGAAACATGATGCATTTTTCAAAATAAAAGTCTGGCGTGGAACAAAATAAAAGCTTGAGCTCTGGGGGAACAGTTTTGGTTTTGTTTCATTTTATAATTTTATTTTGTTTGCGTTTTTTAATCACAAAATATTATATATTGGAATTAGCTTTAAGCTGTATCACGATAAGTCATGTTTCAAAAAGGACATCATAATAAATCAATACTAAACAATAAAACATCGATAAATTGTTTCAGTGGTCTATAAAAATAATTATACCGCATAACAAAGGAGCACAGGAAATTTAGTGCCTTGCTTAAATGCTCGTTTTCAATGTCCTAATGCTGGCAAACACAGCTAAGATCGCTCCATCTGACTGCACTATTTGTCAGTGTGCAAAGACCTTAATGGTCCAATTACATTTGATAGACAGCTTAGAACAAGCTCTCACAGAGGTTGCTGAGTTCACAAAATGAAGCCTTTTGGGTCCAAAAAGTCATTAGTCATGACTAAAAAGTTAAAAAGTGAAAATATGCAGTTTATACAGATGTTTAACCTTAAAAACAAACAAACAAGCAACTTAAAGGGATAGTTCACCCACAAATGTAAATTCTGTCATCATTTACTCCCCCTCAAGTAGTTCCAAACCTGTATGAATGTCTTTGTTCTGCCAAACACAAAGAAAGATATTTTGAAGAAAGTTTGTAACCAGGCTGTTTTGGGGCACCATTGACTTCCATAGTAGGAGAAAAAAATACTATGGAAGTCAATGGTGCCCCAGAACTGCTCTGTTTCCCACATTCTTCAGAATATCTTCCTTTGTGTTCAGCAGAACAAAGACATTCATACAGGTTTGGAAATACTTGAGGGGGAGTAAATGATGACAGAATTTTCTTTTTTGGGTGAACTATCCCTTTAAGTAGACCTATTAAAGTTTATTTTTTCCCAGTGGTGTTTTTCTATTCTTTATTTAGGAATATTCCAAAAGAAACTGAATCTGTGAATCTGATCTGTTTAAAATATTGGTGAACATTACAAAAAGTAGGCCTATTATTAAGACTGTAACACCTCAGTGGTACAAAATACATAACAAAATTATTCTGACAGCTTCACAAGTGATGTTGAATGTATGAAAATCACTTTTATAGCTGTTTTTCTGCCATCAGAGTTACTGGACAAACTTTGTCACTGACAGCTTCCTAACATGCCATATTCTGTCACAAGTCCTGTTTTGAAAACAAACTATAGTTATAATAACTTACAATAATTCTGCTTCAGATTTTATACTTAAAAAAAAACAAGGTATATCATACTAAAATTGAAGGCACATTAATCTAAGCAAGTGTTTCAGATATGGAAACCGAGGTTTGCATAGAGTAGGCTACAGCACAAATAGGGGGATTGTGGAACTGATAGGGTCTTTTCATACAAGATTAGTCTCAGAGGAGGTGAACCCTGAATAAATTAATCTTCAGTCTGACTGCACTAAAGATTGTGTTCTTGTATGATTTGTGAGTGCATTTCTCTGCTGAGGGGAAAGGACGGGAACACTTTTGGACATGAACAAGGCCTAAGTTAATCCTTCATGTGGACAGATGGGGGAGCTAGCTGACCAGAGGAGAGTGATTATAGTGGCCAGGCTGGGTGCATGGATTGATTCACTTAGATCTTTCTAGATTTAAGATTGTGATGGGACAGGACAAAACTCGTTTTGGTTGGGTTTTTAAAGGTAAGCCCAACTTCTGTGCTATTTTGGGACATATAGATAGATGTAAATGGAAGGAAGACAGGCTGTTAGTTTCTGACTTCAGTTAAAAATTGAAATTAAAACTACAACTATAAAAAAACAAATTTTTGTTACTTAAAATTTAACTTAATTTAACTGAAATAAAATATATATATATATTTTTTTTTAGCTAATAGCATTTCTCATTTTCATTAACTTGATGTAAAATAATTAGAACTTAAATAAAAATCAATAAAAAAATATATAAACATATTGAAAAATGAAATAAAAATAATAATAAAAAATGAAAAAACAAAATGTGCAACAAAATTACCAAAACTTAAACTATAATTAAAAAGAAAACCGAAAATAAAAAAAATAAAAACAATTAAAATATGTTAGCTTCTTTAAAAGAAGTGCATATGGAGCTGGTATCACAGGATGCTTGGCAAAAAACGCTTTTCAGCCTATATAGTCTTTAACAAGATTAGGAATAAATAGATGGGATTGTGTGGGAATAGATTGTGAATGATGATCAACAGTGAGGATTGCGGAGGTGGCGAGGGTGAGTCGACAGACAAGGTCAAAGTACAGGTCGGGGAAGTGCTGATTCTGGAACGGAAGTCTTGGTTGATTTTACATACGTCAGAAAAGTAACAGAAAAGTGTGACGAATGTCCAAAGGCCTTCAGTGGACTTTTTTTCTTCCATTTCCTTCATGCTAAACCCAGATTCTTTCTGTTTGAGTGTAGTAATTGAGGACATGATGGATGATGAGGTAATATCTGCAGACATGCTGAGAGCAGTGGGAACTTTCGAGGGTCCAGAACTTTCTGCTGACGATGACGAAGGATAGTTTAGGGAAGAGGAGGTGGTGAGTAACAGAGAGAGGGGATACTGTCCATCTGTGTCTGTTCTTTAAACCGGACAGCTGCTTATGTAACAACCACTAGACAAAATGGGAAGGGAGCCATTTTCTCATACATTTAAACAAATGGTGTAGTTTGTAATCTTTGCAGGTCTTTCTTTTCTATGTGCAGCTCCTTATTTCGAGCTATCTGTTTTGTTTTCATCCCTTGCGGATATCCTCCCTCTCTGTGTTCTTCTGTTTTTATACTGATAGAGCGTAACCTTTTGGCTTTCGTCACTTATATTTGGCCTCTTCCTGAAACACAGGCCTGAGCACTGGAGAAAGAAGGCGACCTTATGTAATTTCTTTGTGCTGCTCAGTGAAAACAATTAGTGGATAAACACATCAATTATGACTAATGTATTCTGTCAAACTTTGGATATGACTCACAGAGTGCAAATAAACGGGATGTCTTGTAGTGTAATTTTTCCACAAAAATATTACGTTTTTAGCATTGATAAGAAATGATTATTGAGCAGCAAACCAGCATATTAGAATGATTTCTGAAGGATCATGTGACACTGAATGATGCTGGAAATTCAGCTTTGCATCACAGAAATAAATTACATCTTAAAATATATATTCATAGAAAACAGTTCTTTTAATATTACTAGTTTATACTGTTTTTTTGACCAAATAAATGGAGACTTAGACGTATCTAATGTGTATAACGTAGAGAGGAAATGAATTGTGTCATCATTGTAGGCTGTCATTAATTAAAAGTCCTATGCTCCATCTGTGCTTCGCTCCTCCACGCCATCATTATAAGTACCAATTAAATTACTGATGCCCCGCTTGTTTCAAACTGGAAAACTCCCAGTGGATACACTGGCTCTCATTGAGGATGAGGACAGAGTCACAGACTGCTGGGTTTTCTGGGACACTAAGTACTGCGGGTCTGGGACAGGGTGGCCTCGGTGGAGACGAGGTGATGCTGGGGGACATAAGGCAATCCCATAAGCCCTGTGAAACACAGCAGGAGATGTAGCACTACCATTTACACCATGAAGAGTTAAACACCCTACTGGCTGCCCACAGAAGAGGATCAAGGCCCTCCATCCTGATTGGCTGTTACCATGTGTTCACGCAGCTGAGAGATGTTGACTGTAAAAAAGTCACTTTTGCTCATGTCAAAGTCCTGCTAATTTAAACACATTTTGTTGACAAAATGAAGGTCAAGTTTGCTTAAAATGGAGAGAAATTGCATTGGAGCATAAACTTGTAAATGATAATGTTGAGTGTTTACTTGTTTTTGCATGTGTTTTAAGCTTGGAATATGCTACATGACTTTTGCCCAGATTTTTGCCCCAATTTACGGTCTGGATGAGTTGATGCTAGTCAGAGCCAGTCTGCAGATTTTGAGCAGAGTTGACAGTTTTTGCAAAAAATTGCATAGTGTATGAAGGTCACAGATGTTTTTAGGATTTCCAGATGATTTTTTATCTTCAGACTGTGATTCCATCCAAATATAAAACATGTTTGAGCGCGATTTTAGAACACATGTTGTTTTCATTTGTCATTTGTATTCTAGCAACATGTTTCTGCATGAATTTGTTGTGTTCGTTAAGTCAGGCAGTGTGTGATGCATACAATTCTAAAGGAGACCTATTATGCCCCTTTTTACAATATGTAATATAAGTCTCAGCTCAAAATACCCCACAGATCATTTATTATATGATTTTGAAAATGCCTATTTTGAGTGGAAGCAGAAACACTGTGTTTTTGTGCATGTATCTTTAATGAGTTGCTGTTCCCCTCCCCCTTTTCCAGAATAGGGCTGTGCCTTTGCAGCTTGTACCTCAGATACTTTGCTTAAAAACATGTGTTTGATTTTGATGATCATGTCTATCACGCTGAAATGCGTTTTAAACATATTAGTTTAAACTTCTGATATTAGGTTTTCTGAGCGCACACATCTGAAGCACGCGCACATAAAGTGGCTGTCACTCGTCATGTGAGTGCTAAACTAAGTTCTCTTTCATGTATTATTGCGCTTAAACTGTCAAATGCATGCAAGTTTATGTTAAAAACACACATGAGTTGTAAAAACAGTTGGTTATGTCTGTGAACAGCTGGTAAACAGTGTTATGTGCTTGTCAGTGTAGCCAAAAACAGAAAACTTAGCATGTTTGCCCAAACTTTCACCATGGTGTTAGAACTTTGTCGCTTGTGAAAACACAATGGCGGTGCAGTGGGTTGAAACTTGCAGCTTAAGGGGCGGTAATAGTATAATAAGATCCCCTTTCTACATCTCAGGTGGAACGAAATCTGAGCAGCTCATTTTTTCACAAGCTTGCAGAAGAAGGCTTACCAAAAACATTTACTGGGCTAGTCTTTTTCACATTTCCTGGGTTGGCAGATGCACTGGGAACCCAATTATAGCACTTAAACACAGAAAAAGTCAGATTTTTATGATATGCCACCTTAATATTTATGAGCAAACAGAACCAAGGAAAACATGCAGTTTCACTGAAGCAAACCTTCACTATTTACTTACTTGAGGAAAGTGCATTGCTGTTTCAAGGTTGTTCTAAATCAAAAGAGAAAAGCATTAACCTTTTCAAATTCATTGCCATAAGTTGATGAGGTCACTTTTATGCAATAAATCTATGCAACAGGTATGTGCGCATCAAGGTGAGAAAGTTGTCCCTTAGCATGCCATTTATCTCAATGGCAGCTGATTGGCTGGACCACAGAAGTACACGATTTTAACAGCTAAACCACATGCGACTCTTATTGGAGTCACTACTAAATAACACAAAGCTAATGGCTTCACAAGAACATGCACACACAGCCCCAAACCCTTCACTAGTGACTATCCTGAGCTATGACGTCTACAGCAGCAGACAGCGACAAGTAGAAGTCTTCTTAATGCTTTCAAGAGCCTTTTACAGGTAAAAACATCAACTACAATAAAATTCATTATATTTAATGCCGGCTGAATAGCGTTTATTTTTGCTCTTAGCTACCATCACCACATCAAAGGGAATATACTGGTGAGGGCATTGTTATTGCATTATGCAAACACATTAAAACACTCATTTGACCTTCTCCATGGATTCAGTCTGTTTGCAACATAAAAACAGGCAATTTAGATTTTTGAAATCTATAACGCATTTCGGCCGGGCTACTCAGAGTGCTTTAGCTGCGCATATGCTAGCACAGGAACTATTAACACAATTATATATGTGATTGCAGTAATTCTTTCACCACCACATCCACTCATCTGACAGAGTGTTCTGAACGCTGGTAGAACAGGGCAGATGGTAAGGACAAGTGGAACTAGGTACAGCGCTCTATATAAATCCAAACCCATTACACTGCATTGCAAATGAGCACAGGGAATTCAGCATCTTGCTTAAGCTAATTATCAGTGTCTCAAAATGCTGGCAAACACCGCTAACATCGCTCCAGCTGACTGCACTATTTGTAATGGTCCAATTACACACGATAGACAGCTTAGTAAAAGCTCAATCAGAGAGGAGAGGTTGTTGAGTTCACAAAAATGAAGTCTTTTCAGTCCTACAAGTCTAGTGAATTGCTTGTGAGTCTTCTGACATTTCTGAGTATTTTGAGGTATTCTGACCTTCTCAGAAGACTGAGGACTGTTGTCAAAGGGTTTCCTGACAAACACTCTAAGAAACTCTCTAAAAACACACTCTAAGAAAAGTCTGTAAAAATACAGCCCAGTGTACTGTGTTAACATGATGGAATTGTCTGTATTGATTTTTTTACAGGGGTTTTAGCCAGCATTATTAAATTGCTGAATAAAGTTATTTAACAATTGGTTCAAGTGGTTCAATAAGGTTGAACCACTGATGTCACATGGACTATTTTAACAATGTCCTTACTACCTTTCTGTGCCTTGAACATGTCAGTTGTGTTGCTGTCTATGGGAGGGTCAGAAAGCTCTTGGATTTCATCAAAAAATATCTTAATTTGTGTTCTGAAGATGAACGAAGGTCTTACGGGTTTGGAACAACATGAGGGTGAGTAATTAATGACAGAATTTAAATTTTGGGGTGAATTATCCCTTTAAGTCATTATTCACTTGTGATCATAACGGATCAGTGCAAATCATTCAGACCAATTTTATGAAGTGGATCAATGATTAATTGAAAAGATTACAATTCATTCATAAATCAGTACTTCTATCATGAACGTATAGTTAGAGATTGATACTGATGTACATTTTGGTCTGCTGAACTGTTATGGTGTTTTTTTTTGTCATTCACTTTCTTTATATTGAAAAGTGACCAGGATTTTCTTTGAAAATTCACATTTCATGTCCCACAGAAGACAGAAAGCAGCATGAAGGTATTCTTTAATACATCAAAGCTATGATGCAATGACCCATGCTTTGCGTAATTGAGAAGTCCACAAAGGTGAATTGACTGGAAATATGTGCGTGGCAGGGTGTGTGCGTGTGGAAATGACCTTTATTATTTTTAAAAGGCTTATTTCTCAGCCAATTGTGAGATACTATTGGTAGCCACTGTTGTGGACTGTTCAAGAAAGAGGAAGTCCCATGGCCTGAATTGGCAGACCCTCCTATTTTCCTGCACTTTGTTTTCTTGTGCACTATAAGGATCAGAAATCTCTGAATCAACTGATCCAAAAATGAAATCTTTGTAGTTGGGGAAAGAGTGGAAGTCTGGCTTTCGTAAGGAGTCTGGTCCGTGTCCATGGGAAGGAAGAGACACACAAAGCCTCCAGGAGGGGATTGTTATGGTTGAGATGCATGCGTTTGCCCCTGAGGAGGGTGAAGTTTGGGCTCACGTCTGTGCTCTGAACAGTGGCACTGCCAAAATGCATCACTGGAAAAAATGACCCTGGGAAAGATGCAGAGGAAGAGAAGTCTCTCGTCGCTAAACTGTTTTGCTTTTTTTCTATCATTTCTCCCAGTGTTTGTCTTTTTGCCTGTGATTGCTTCCAGAATAAATAATGATTAAGCATGGGCTCGCTCTCATACTGTGTTTGTCCTTCAACTGAAGCCAGTGTTCAGATAAGAGCCTTCACAAAGCCTGACCTGCACTTGTTTGTCCCAAAAACAAGAAATCAATCTCACACTCGCCAAATATATTTACCATGTTTTTTTCGAGATGTACCATGAAAATAATGGTTATTTATGCAGTAGTATAATAAATAACATTGTGGTAATCAAAGAGTATCATGGTGTATATCAGATCACACTGATGCCTTCACTTTACCATGGTAATAACATGGTACTTTTTTCTAAAGATACACTACAGATCAAAAGTGCATGTGGAATAACTATTTTTAAATTTTTTTCAAAAAGAAGTCTCTTATGCTCACCAAGGCTGCATTTATTTCATGCAGTAATATTATGCAATGTTACGATTTAAAATACCTGTTTTCTATTTTAATATATTTTAAAATGTAATTTATTCTTGTGATGTTAAAACTGAATTATCAGCATCAGAAATCATTCTAATATGTTGATTAGCTGCTCAAGAAACAATGTCAGATTTGCAATTGCAAGAATAAGAGACCTATTTCAAAATTATTAAAAAATCTTAATTATAACAAACATTTGACCTGAAGTGTGCATATAATTTGGTTTTACTCTGATAGAAGCCTGATTATTAACTAACTTGATATTTTAATAATTTAATAAGATTCCATTCAAACTTGAAGTAGACCATTTTAGCCTTTGCTGTGTCTGTTTTGGATTTTTGTAAACATTAAAACATTTTGTAAAAAAATATAATTTAAAGTTAGATTTATTTTAAATACTTTATACAGTGTATAATATTCTCTAAAATTCTGTCCACCAGCAATGATGCCCTATTTGCATACTGAATTATGTTTGCTTACATCTATTTGCACATTGTGAATGGTCTTTTCTCTCTTTTTTTATATCTTTTTAACCATACAACCTCATTTACATTTCAAAGATGTTTTCATAATGCGTGTTTATTCACATACACAGAAAACAAAGCACATATTGAGAGTCTTGACATTTAATTTATGCAAAACCAAAGTCTAAAATATAAGCTTCTCCAACATTTGAATACTATTTCCTTTGCTGCTTTGCAAACGCTATAATATCCTTCAAAAATATTGCAAATCTAGTTTCAAAAACTTTTTTTTTTTTTTGGATAAACAGCAAATGTCCACACAAAGATGTTTGAGACTGTGAAATCAAAGGGGCAGCTCTCTGCACGTGTGTTCTGAATCGATGGACATTAAGCGGGGTGTTGTTAATGGATTGCCATAACAGACATTTCAGGTTGACTTCTTTCTGCCACACTTTGTGTTTGCTAATACACCGCCTCAGACGCAGTACCTGTGCAAAGACAGGAAGCTGTGTGAGCCTCCATTTGTGTCCATTTGTCTAGAATGAGAGCGAGGAAGGGATGTGCGTCATATTCCAAACAGAAATAACAAGGACAATAACAAATAAATGAGAGAGGTTTGGCTAGGCGAACATCCAGCAAACATCTCAGTACAGAAGTGACTCCACAGGTGGCGAGGGAGGAGGATATTCAGGCAGTTTGTGTGCCTGATAACATTTGCGGGTTAGCCGGGGACACCGACTGGTTTGGCATTAGCCTTTCAACCCATTTTGGCATCCCTCAGTGGTTGACAGACTCATTATTGATGGTTACTGTTACAAAACTTGTGTATCTTTACCTCTCTAATCTGCATTCTCACTGTCTGCGGTTTTTACAAAGTCTCCGTCATGCCCTTTGGCTTCAACCCTGCCTCTTTTGGTTGTAATGGCCGAGAGGGTCAGGATTTGCTAATGGAAAGTTCCTTTAATTAGCATGTCTGTACTGGCAAACGTCCTAGGGCTGTTAGGACATTTTATTGGGCTTGTGGGGACATTTAGAACAGGCCTGTCTGTTCCCCCCCCTGCGTTTCAGGGTCCAAGAGTTACGCGGTTTGCCTAGATTCCCAACTCCATTTGAAGCGCAGTCATTCCAGTCAGTCCATCCACTCAGCACTTTAGTGAAACGTGTCTGGCATTCCCTGTCAGTTACTTTAATAGCTGTATGTTGTGTCGTTTCTGAGATGAGAGGAGGTGTGTCCACCTGTCATTATTTAAAAAATTGAACAAGTTTAGCCGTGACATGCCATTGAGATGATAGAAATAACATACTGCCGCTCTGACAGAGCCGAATGCACGCAGCTTAATGGTGATTGATGCCGTATTTGTTGTTAGAATAGCTGAGCTGCAGATTTGTTTCAAAGGACTGAAAGGACTGAAGGGTTTTATACAGGTTTCTACATTATTAACACGTGTATACATGTTGTAGTTGGCTCACAGTTGAGTCTTTTTTAAAAGGTGGTTTATGAAATGGATGCTTCTGACATTAAATTCTAAATTAGATGAGACCCATTCAAGAAGTGTCGCTATTGTCAATAAAATTAAAGCAATTAAAATTGTATTTATTAATTGAAATAAAGAAATAAAACGGTGAAAAAATTAATGAAAAACAAAAATGAGAAAAACTAAGTGAAATATAAGTTTAAGAGACTAAAATGACAAATGAAAACTGAAATAAATTAAAGCTAAATAGAAATGCATAATAAAAACAACAAACACATAAAATTACTAAAATAAATGAAAATAAAATGATCCACCAAAAATGCAGAATATTTTGCCAAATAAAATAATTCAATGTATAAATATATTGTAAATATTTCCTGAAGCGCTTTAAATAAAAACTACAAATAATAGAATTATGAATAACTATTACTAAAATAACAGATTAAAAATCTTTTAAAAATGTTGATACCCAAGTTGCTATACATACTTTGTTGCTTATTATTAATAATAAATGTGTCTATTGAACAGTATCAGTATCAGTATGAGTATCAGTATGAGTATCTTACACACTAAAAACTTAAACTATGACATACTCAATTTTACACTTAAAAATATTAAATAGATTTTAAAGCTTTACAAAAAAAAAATCTATGAAATAGATTATGAATGGACTAAATGTAAGTAAAAATTGTATTTAGATATTACATTAATAACTACATTTGGTACCATGACTAATAAACCTGAGTAGAACCAATGAGTACTAAAACTACTAAAACTATTATATATATAATAAAAAATACCAAAGCACATAAAATTAGATTAATCATAAGCTATCGCCACTCTTTTGTAAAAAAACAACCCCCCCCCCCCCAAAAAAAAAAACAGTTCAACCATTGATCATTAGTAGCTTACATTCTAAAAACTTTAAACTGCTTTTTTTTACTTTTTTTTATATTTAAAAAATGAGCACATTTTAAAGCTGTGAAATCAATGAAATGCAGTATACCTTATGAACTGAGTAAATGTAAGTAAACATGTAATTGGATCAGTACGCATTATGCCCAAGAAAATGGTAAGATCACAGTAAAACATGGCTAATACTATTGCTAATGCTGTTTTCACTGTACTAAAACAGACCAAAATGTGAGTATTACCATGTTTTTTGTACAATTGCTATGGCAGGTGTCACCAAACTCGGTCCTGGAGGGCCAGTGTCCTGCAGAGTTTAGCTCCAACCCTAATTAAACACACCTGAAGCAGCTAATCAAGGTCTTATACTTGAAACTTCCAGGCAGGTGTTGAGCTAAACTCTACAGGACACCGGCCCTCCAGGACCGAGTTTGGTGACCCCTGTACTATGGAAAGTCCCTGCCGTGGAGTACCATGGTATTACCAACTGATACCATTACTGTACCATGGTACCGGCACTGTACTCTTATGTAAGGTTGAAGAGATAATGAATGAAAACAAAGAAACAATCAACAGAAGATTGATAAGTTTTAATATGATATCAGTGCAGAGATACAACATATTGGGTAAAATTTCCCATACAGTAATGTCAACAATAATCATAATAACAGTATCATAATAATGTCAATATACATTTAGCATATTAAAATAAGTACGTACTTGCTTTATTTTTTTCGTTTGATAAAAAACGGCCTATTTTATGCATTTATCTAATGTTGTCTTTAAAGTTGAAGAAAACCACAAAACCAATGGCGCACAAAAGGGCAGTGTTATCTGAAATTCAGCGGGTTCAGGGGGCTCAGTCTGGTGAATGACCTTCATAGTAGTAGATATTAGACAGACATACATACATGTACCAGCGCTTTCTGCACATTCAAATGCACAACTCTCACGGCAACATCTTCATACGGCTGTACTGCTTTGAGAACGATACGAGTTCACCATTTCCTCCTTTGGCATTAACATCGGAACATTCAAGTAATAAGTGTAGAACTGCATTGCTTTATAGTTTAGTGTTAAATGCTACATGATTCAATGGGCAGTGACCTAGATTTGCTGGTGTTAAGGCATCTGTAAGAGTTTAAATATGGGATTATTGCCATTTACTAAAACCAAAAGCTTTAAAAATGCATGTGCACATTGAGTATAAATGTATCTGGTTTATTTGGGGAAAATATGCAGAATTTCACCCAACAACAATATCATTTTTTTCCTAGACGTGAAGATGAGAAGAGTCTGGAGAGATGTGTTATCTGTCTAGCGGTCTGTAATGTAACTGTCTATCACTGCAGCACATAGGAGTTAGTTCTCTGTAACATCTGGTTTGTTCAAGGAGTTAAAACACTTATAATCCTCAGACATGTTATGACGTGCACTAAAATTTGCTGTATTTAATATTAAAGGGAATATCACTAAAAAAAACTAAATTAAATTATATGTATAATTATATGTGTGTGTGTTTTATTGGCCACATTTCATATAATTTTATATAGAACTATATATAAAAATTCAAAATATATTTTATTTTAGGGGGTAAAATGTGACAAATAAAAATAAATAAACATTTTTTTAACCTTTTTTATTATATATAATATGTGTGTATTTTATTGGGCACATTTGACCACAAAATGAAGAAAAAAAATTATATATAAACAAATATATATATATATATATATATATATATATATATATATAATTTTGAGGTAATATTAGGTTACTAAAAAATAATTTTACTTAATTTTTTACGTTTTATTTATTTAAATTCATAGAATAAAATGATAAAACATTAAATAACTACAAAAATTATGTATAAAAACAATATTTATGTCTTTTTTTTGTCTTTTTTTTAAGCAATGATAATTGGGAGAGGTTTGGGGGTAGCTGTAACAAAAATAATGCAAGAACATTTTAAAAGTGCTGAACATATGCATAATTGTCTTATTATCCTATGATATCATTTGATTTATTTTCCTCTGGCGTGAAATATGACCTGGACATGTTTTGCAGCATTTACTCCTATGCTGAATTAGCTTTGCTCAGTTGTGCACAGCCACTCTCTCCTATAGCATCTCACACAGCGGCTCCACCATTAAACAACACATCTCCAGTCTGCTCACAAAACACACTATCACTTCAAAAACTGGATTGTGTGCAAAACCTCATCTTTGTACCTTTAAATCTTAGCAATGTGTCAATCTTTTTTCACCAGGGGTTTAGATTTACATTAAAATTGATCTAAAGTGCGAATATGTGTTTAAGCAGAAGAATCATCATCCTCCACGGTTCTCGCTACATTACTATATATTGCCACAGTCGTAACTAATAGCCTTGAGAAATAATTTAGATCCGTTATGAATCAACTTTAAAGACAACCTCAGGGCAATTCAAATAAAAAGAGAGTTAATGTTATTATCTAAGTATTCATATGGGTCAGACTGCATGAAGCACCATCTTTAAACAATGCAAGAAATCACTAAGATTAAACTCTTTTTAAGGATCCAATATGCTACATAACATGTCTACAACTATTTTGTTTTATAAAAAAAAAAAAAAACTTTTCTCAAATTTTTGAACCAACTGTACTGGCCTGCCAATAATTGTAATATGCATTTGCATATTTCCAGAAAAAAATGCCACCAAGAAAGAGCACAGGACACCAGCACTGCAGACTCTCGATAAGGACTCTGATTCACATCTACTGAGTAGACAAGACAAAGTACCAGGACAAATAAATGCTTAATTTTATCATCAAAGTAGAAATCTATAGTAGAAATCTTAGAGCATCTTTCTTTAAATATGTATGCTTACAGCTAAATTGACAAAAAAATATATGTTTTTAAAGTGGTCTCCACAATAAGGCAGTAAACAGAGATCAGAGACAGAAACACAGTATTGCCACTAATCAAACAAAGAAAGGCACATGAATAACATGAACACTGAAAGTGGTCAGTGAGGACAAGGCATAAAGACCCCATGAAACGGCTTGTGAGCAGAGCTTTCTTTCCTTTATTCACTTATTTCTGTTTTTTGGAATCTGTTTTTTCTTTTTTAACAGGCTAACCATGATTTACAAGCATGACTGCAGAGAAAAGGCCATTTTCACTTTAGAATTTGATTGAACAAATATTAAAACATTAAATATATTACAATTTTAAAGTATGTGTGACAAATATTCATTTTGTTAGCTTTTAGGAGTACACTAGCACAGTGGTTGCCAGCACAGGTGTAATTAAACTTTAATTAAAAACAATACAAAAAAAAAAAAATGTATTTATTGAATTATAATAATGTAATGTAATTTTATTGTTTTTTTCAATAATATTTTATTTATTCATAATAAATTAAATTGCTTTTTAATTTAGTAGAATTTAATTTAATTAATTTCTCTTATATTTGTTTTGCCATGTCTGCACATTATATTAATTTAATTGCTTTTTTCAATAATATTTTATTTATTCATAATAAATCAAATTGCTTTTTAATTTAGTAGAATTTAAGGTAACACTTTACTTAAAGCCTTTATGTATAATGCATTATAAAGGGTTATTAAAGGGTATAATGCATTGTAATTATTCATAATGTGCATTGTAATACATTACATCTTGTTGAAAATAATTATAACCAAATTTAAAATGCATAGAGTCATAATGAATTGATAAGTGTTATAATGTTATTAACTGTGGTTACAATTATTCATTAGATTGCACAATGCTTCATAAGATGCATTACAAGGCATAATTAATGCATTAAAACTACTTTTATAAAGCATTATATATAATGGCTTTAAGTAAAGTGTTACTTAATTGAATTAATGTCTCTCATAGGCCTACTTGTTTTGCCATGTCTGCATATAATATTCAATTTAAGTGGCTTGTTTTGAGAATGCTATCTACCTATAGCACAATAACTGGGGTCGCTGTATATATTAAACCAGGATGCTTTTTGTCAAATCTGGCAACCCTTCACTCAGAGCAAACGTGTTTGTGCAAGTGGAAAGACAGCAGCACATGTATGAAGAGCAGCTATTGTTAATGCTGATTGAATTATTTAATAAAAGTCTTTGGGAACCACTGCATTAGTGTATAGATGAGCTCAAAACTAGCGTTTTGATTTCATGGGGTCTTTAATGATGTGTCAGAGGTAGGAAAGTTAGAACAAATGAAAGAAATTAGAACATTTTAAAACAAGTAACTTACAGTAGATTCTTTTTTTTTTCTTTTTTGACATTGATAGAGGAAAAAAAGGAGAGTATGCTGAAAACAGCTTCATCGAAATGATCTGACAAGCAGAGAAACAGCCAGCCAGCTGAAGACAACACAACGCATAATACTTAAATTCATTCCGAAACCGTCTTGTAACTAAAAAAATAGTACATGTATATAATTTATGAAGATGTAGACAATAAAAATAGAATCAAAGCTACATTTGTCATGTATGCGCTCAGGTAGATATGACTGTGAGAGGGTGTTTGTGGGATGTGCTAAAGCTGGGATGGTTATTGTCAGGATGGTGAGAGTGAGATGAGCGATAGGGTCGGGGGAAAGTGGGACTGCATTTCTGTGTAGAAACCGGTCTAAGTAGCCTGGTCTAATGCTCTTAGGAGGTCACTGCCCTGCAGCAAATGAAGATTGCCTTGCAACGGGATGTTGACCTCGCAGTCGTAACGCGTCAGTTCAGGCAGAGAGTAGGTCTTGAAGGAGGGTCCGATAAGACGACTCGCAATTCCTGCAAACACAAGCGGTTCTGAGAATCAGCATTCACAGTGCATGACGTATGTAAGAGCAGTTGTGTGTCTGTGTCGGTTCAGAGCTCACCATCCATCTTGGAGGAAGGCTGCATGTTGAACTCTCTGTAGTTACAGCACTCTTCTCTAAAGTGCTTTGTCGCCTGTCCGGCCTGATTCCAGGAATACCTGTGCTGGTGGTGTTCCATGCCTCCATTAGGGGCCATGCCTTTGTCTAGATATAAATACATTTGATTAGAAGTTTTGTCTGCAATACAGATGCTGATTGTTGGTGGGTGCTAAAGTGTTCTTTTGGCATGATTTACTCTGATTGGTGGAGAATTCCCTGCAGAATCATGGGTAATGTAGTTTTTCATCAGGAATGAATACTAATAAAGCATTTTCGGTGTAATACCTGACAAAGCGCTGGTGCTGAGTGATTTTCTGTCCATGACGGCACAGCTCTCATTCCGAAGTCTCTTCCACATTGTGTGTTGTGATTTTGTGGGGGGCGGCTCATTCTAAAACATACAGAGAGCATGCGGTGACTTAAAATTTTTACTTAAATATCACCCAACATAAAAATGAAAAACTATAATTTCAAAGTGTTTGAAATGTTTGGATACACTTGATCTAATAATTTTTTTAATGATTTTATAAAACATTTTATAGAGAGGTTTATGATTAAATGCTTGAAAGTTTGGTAGATAAACAAATTTATTTGAAAATGTACAGTATGAGTTGGACTGGATAATGAAGGAAAGGCAGCCAACAAATTTCCAGGACATCTTTCAAGCTAAAAATATAAGGTACTAAATAAAGTACTAATAACAATTATTTGATAGTCTCTTATGCTCACCAAAGCTGCATTTATTTGACCAAAAATACAATAAATGTAGCAATACTGCAAAATATTATTACAGTTTAAAATAATGTTGTCTAGTTTAATATATTTTAAAATGTTATTTCTGTGATGCAAAGCTGAATTTTCAGCATCATTACTCCAGTCTTCAGTGTCACATGATCCTTCAGAAATCATTTTAATATACTAAAAACATTAAGTTAAATATGAACAAACCATTGTCATCTGTGTGAATGAGCGCTTGAAATTGTTAGCGAGAGCAAGGCGAGCTGGACTTATATCTCTGTAGTTCTGCACAAAGTTCTCCATGGGCCTGTGAAACAAATACAGGTGTCATCCAATGCAAATCTAAAGATAGCAGCATATCAAATGTTAATTTTTAAGACTGAACCAAAAGAAACACCCTGTAAAATGCAGAATTACCTTTGCAAATAAGGATGCATTCGATTTGCTGGCACAGTTTGGCAAGACCGCTTTGCAGCTAAAGGATCCATCATTCCAGCCTTACTGGGTAACGGAGGGTCAGGCGGCCACTGCAGATTCTGACGGCCTCCCATAGAGGACAGCGGGGTGCTGGCGGGATCATGGTAGGGAGGCATCTGCATGGGGCCCCTGCTGTAGGGTACAGATGGCCACGACTCCACAGAGCCTCCGTTGATGCTCTGCTTATCCCCTCCTGAACTCATGTTGGGCTGGAAGTGGGCTACTGAAGGGGAACTCAAGGGTTGGAAGAGGCTTGTGATGTTGCTGAAGCTCTGCTGGTTGGTTCCCAGGGCTCCGATCTCAGATGACGGGTCCTCCTGGCAGATGGGATTGAGCTGGAAGTCCTCACCATCCATGGGGATGTAGGGAGCCAGAGTCTCCAAGTCCAGATCACTCAAGTCAGTCTGGAAGGTCACAGGGAGAGGTCAAAGGTCAGCAAGACTGGATTCTACATGCAACACCTGATTGTCAAATTCTTAATCGTTGATATTAAAAGGATCATGAGGAATTAAAATATCTCTGGAAGATAAAAGACCTTTAAAACAGTTTTTTTTTCTTTCAGAAAAACAAAAAACAAAAACAAAACTCTCTCATTTGTTTAAAAATGTGTTTGTTCAACAATGTTTGAATACACATTACATTTCTCATGATTTTTTTATTTAATGGATGAGACTGGATAGTTAAGAAAAGGCAGCCAACAAGTGCTCTATATGTGGGAACTCTTTTAAATATATTTTTTTGAAAATATTTAAATATATATATATATATATTAGACAGACAATTAAAAAAGATTAATTATTAATTATAATATTATATGATAATAATAACAACACCTAATAATTAATAATAATAATATTAATATATATTATATATTGCATATACAAATATTAAAAAGTACTACATACTTCATATTAAATATAAAAGCATTATTTATATTACAGTTTGAATATTCGTTCACCTCTTGATTGCAGGAAGTCTTTGTCTCTTGTGTGTCCAAGGAAAACAGTTTCTCGGTCAGCTCCACATTCAGGTCACTGTCCACTGAGGTGAAGTAATCTCCGGGGCTGCTGGGCTGTTCAATATATAACATACTCTATGACGATGTACTGTACAGTAATCAATGTTCTATGCAAACAAAATATGTGGTGATGAGAAGATGTAGTATTTGTGTTTACCGTAGACAAGCTGCTCAGGCTGGGAGTTGTACTGCTGGCCGGCGGAGCCTGAGGCACAGAGAAAGTGGTGGCCATCTTGGCCATGTCTCCAGCGTAGCTCGTCTTGTGGCCATCATGACCAGAGTGAGAGACAGCAGGAGCAACAGCAGACACTTTGCTGTACATCGGGTGCTCCTCATACTGGGGGTTACCTGAAAGAAAGAAGAATGAATTGAGCAGATGAAAGATTTGTAATGTAGGTAACGAGGTGTGGCATAAAAAAAAAATAGTAATATACCAATATCAGCCTGGCTGATTACCTAGCTGTTTTTAATCGGCCGTTTTGATATGACCCTGTCAGCTTGACTGATTAAAGAAGGTTATAGTTGGTTCTGCTTTATACATTACGTTAGTGAGAATATTTGGTAACATAACACTTTAGTTTAGGGACCAATTCTCACTAATAACTAGTTGCTTATTAGCATTGCATATTACTAGCATATTGGATGTTTAATACTTATAAAGCACATATTAATGCCTTATTCTGCATGACCATATTTTAGATCCCTTAAGCGTACCCCATACCTAAACTTAAAGGGGTCATATGATGCGATTTCAAGTTTTCCTTTCTCTTTGGAGTGTTACAAGTTGTTCGTGAATATATAAGATCCGTAAAGTTGTAAAGACTAAAGTCTCAAAACCAAAGAGTTATTCTTCATAAAAGTTAAGTCTCGTCCACGCCTTCCTAAAACGGCTCATTTAAACACGCCCCCACATGTCTACGTCACTGTGTTGGAAGATTTGCATAACGCAGGCCAAATGTTTACGCAAAGAAAGGAGGCGGATAACTTTTATTCTCACTGTAGTATTGTTGTTGCCGCCACCGCCATGTCATGGAGACGCTGTATGCTTCCAAATATGGAAAGGGCTGTAACATTTCCGTCACACGCTTTTCATTTTTAATATTTTGTTGAGAATCCTTTGCAGACAATGACTGCCTAAAGACTAGAACTCATGGAAATCGCCAGAGACTGGGTTTCCTCTTTTGTGATGCTTTGTCAGGCCTTTACTGCAGCTGACTTCAGTTGTTGTTTGTTTGTGGGTCTTTCTGCCTTTAGTTTTGTCTTCAGCAAGTGAAATGCATGCTCAATCGGGTTGAGATCAGGAGATTGACTTGGCCGTTGCAGAATATTCCACTTTTTTACCTTCAAAAACTCTTGGGTTGCTTTTGCTGTATGATTTGGGTCATCGTCCATTTGTACTATGAAGCGCCGTCCAATCAACTTTGCTGCATTTGACTGAATCTGGGCAGAGAGTATATCCCTACACACTTCAGAATTCTTCCGGCTGCTTCTGTATTCTGTCACGTCATCAATAAACACCAGTAACCCAGTGTCACTGGAAGCCATGCGCGCTCATGCCATCACACTGCTCCACCATGTTTCACAGATGATGTTGTATGCTTTGGATCATGAGCTGTTCTAAGCCTTCTCCATACTTTTTTCTTCCCGTCATTCTGGTACAGGTTGATCTTAATTTCAGCCGTACAAAGAATGCTTTTGCAGAAGTGGTCTGGCTTTTTTAGATGTTTTTTTGGCAAAGTTTAATCTGGCCTTCTTTGCACCTTGTGGTGAACCCTCTGTATTTGTTCTCGTGAAGTCTTCTCCTGACTGTAGACTTTGACAGTGACACACCTGCCTCCTGGAGAGTGTTCTTATCTTGGCTGGATGTTGTGAAAGGGTTTTTCTTTATCATGGAGAGGATTCTCCGATCATCCACCACTGGTGTCCACTGTGGACGTCCAGGCCTTTTTATGTTGCTGAGCTCACCAGTGGTTTCTTTTTTTCTCAGAATGTACCCAAATGTTGATTTGGTCACTCCTAATGTTCCTGCTATCTCTCTGATGGATTTGTTTTGTTTTTTAAAGCCTAACAATTGTCTGTTTCACTTGTACGGAGAGATTCTTTGACTGCATGATGTGGGTTCACAGCAACAGCTTCCAAACGCAAATGGCACACTTAGAAACAACTCCAGACCTTTTACCTGCTTAATTTATGTAGAAATAACGAAGGAATAGTCCACATCTGTCCATGAAATGGCTTTTGAGTCAACTGTCCAATTACTTATGGTTCCTTGAAAAAGGGGGGGAAGTACATATTAAAGAGCCATAATTCCTTAACCTTTCCTCCAATTGAGTACCCTCAAATTAAAGCTCAGAGTATGCGCTTTAAGCCCATATTCATTATATAACTGTAACTTGAATATGTTTTGGTCAACAACTAAAATAATAAAAATTGTGTCAGTGTCCAAATATATATGGTCCTGAATGTGTGTGTATAATATATATATATATATATATATATATATATATATATATATATATATATATATACCCTGAATTAAAGTATTAAGCTTATATAGTTCTACCAGGACCACTATCGTCAATGATAGACACTTAGCATACAGTTTGGTTTTGGGGAATGGTTCTGTTCTGGGCAAAAACTCCCTGCCCATCCATGCAGCCTGTCATGAATGAGCAGGGAGAGCAGCAATAATAACCCCCCTCCCAACACAAACGATATGCCAGAACCCCCCAAACCACAACTGATGACAATCTGAAAGAAGCATGTCCTTCTGGAATAACAGAGACTGGGGCAGCAGCCCAGAAGGGTGCAGCGAAGGGGTGCTCTTCTTTATAAGCCGCAAGCCCCTTTAATGCAGTACCTGAAAAAGATTAAAGATGCAGATAATCGTTAGCATAAATAACCTGTAGTAGCAAAATCTACATACTGCACGTTGAGTATCGAGCACGTTACCAATGCACTATAGCTTAAGCAACAGCATATCGCTGACTTAAACACAGCTTGTGGAAAATAATAGACGGATAAGTTTAATGAACAGCGTTCCCAATACTAGAAAGCCTTAGGCAGCAAACCCGTTTCATGTCAGACAGCCGAACACAATCGATTTAAAACCAAGCCTCTGCTGTGGTAAGATTACCTGGTTAACGTTAATATTACCAGCGTGTCAAGATACAACCAATAACCTAAAGCGACCGCGTGCCTAGCAAACATGTACTGAACAGGATATGTTGCTTAATAATCATATTTATGGAAGCATCACCCCAAGCTCAGCCAGCGAGGCCATGCAACAGTGTTGCTTGAGCTGCTTAGCAACAGTGGTCATGAAGGGGGGAAGCATGCACCCCTAACAGCATCAAGTCTTATACAATAGCATGTTGTATATTATCCAAATAAAGTATCTAACATGCTATTAATCGCATTAAGGAGAAAGCTTCGCCCCAAGCTGGGTAACGAGGACGTGCAGCAAACGTGTTGCTTTGAGCTGCTTATAGCAAATTATCTGATCGTAAAGGGGGAAGCATACACCCCTAGCAGCAGCAGTTTAAGACAACATGATAATAAGTATTGTATATATGTACCATATTTTTGGGGGAAGCGTCACACCGAGCTGATTAACGAGGATGCGCAGCAAGCGTGTTGCTTTAAGCTGCTTATAGCAAATTATCTGATCATAAAGGGGGAAAGCATACACCCCTAGCAGCAGCAGTTTAAAACAACATGTTAATAGTATATGTATATATGTACCATGTTTTTTTGGGGAAGTGTCACCCCTATCTGAGCAACTAGGACACGCATCAATCGTGTAAATCCCTGGTAGCCCTTCAGGCAGGTACTCTTCAGATTTTGGTAGCCCGAAAATGTATTAACTAGCCCAATTTTTTTTTTTTTTTTTTTTATATATAAATATAGAAAATTAGATAGGAGTCTAATTGTCAATCAAAAATATTTTCAATACACAAATATGAAGGAAGGGATTTTATTTCACTAATTACAAGGTATCTGCAGATTTTTTTTTATTATTTTTTTTTATAAATGTAAGGCAATTTATGACCCATTTTAAGAGCTGCACAAGTAAAATGAACAGTATGAGCAGGGTTGGACAATGTCCAACAGTATTAAGCCATAATATGACATGATTTACAGTTCAGATACAGGTTTTCACAAAACAAATCTTATACAACAGCTTTTCAGACTTTAGACCATTTTAATGAAAAGGGATAAATCAAGCATATAAATTATTATATTAACTTAAAACGAATAAATATTACTGTCTAATTGTTTAGATTTTTAGAAGGCACATTAACTTCTTTCTCATTTACAACTCTGTGTTTGCTGCTTAAAAACATTGGTCGATATTTGCATTGATCTGACCATAAACAGCAAGAAAGGCTTATTGGAAATGCAAATTCATCCTCTGCTTTAGGAGCGGCTTATATAGCGGTTTCCCCGTTAGCGACCGAACACAACGCAGCACCGTCCGCGCTCATAACGCTGCTTATGAGGCATTATAGGCAAGATGAAATAAAAATACCAATGACATGTTGCTAAGGACAGTCGGTTCCCTTCAGATACATTCACATAAAGACATCTGCGCCGCATTTTGACTTGAAACGTGCAGCGCTCATATTTATTCAATGACATCATTGCCTTTTGAAGTTTAATCCAGCTGTATCGCGGTGTCTTCCGTCCCCAACTGTAAGACCTTTTGAAATTATAATTAAGACACTTCTTATACCATTTAACGCATTTAAAACTTTTTATGGCCTTAAGTTTGATACAACTAAATTGAAGAGTTTTTAAGAACCTTGATAGCCCGTCGGGCAGAGCGGTGATATATTTTGGTAGCCCGACTGGAAAACACAATAGTCCCGGAACGTCGGGCTAGCGATTTTGCGAGCCCAACAGTTGCTTTGAGCTGCTTAAGCAAATTATGTGATCGTAAAGGGGGAAGCATACACCCCTAGCAGCAGCAAAGTTTAAGACGTCAAGCTAGCTGCAACAGTTTGATTTACGCGCAGCGATGCGTAATTTGCTTCCGAGCAAGCAAGCTGCTGAATAATACTGAATAGCACTTATGTAGGGATGCCGTGATAGGTGTCGTATTCATATAGGTAGATGTGATCAGCTGAGAGTCAGCTGATGCAAGCTTGACTCACGTGACCTGTAAGAAACAACGCTGACGCTAGATTTATTTTTCTTTTGACTTGCTGTATTTGTTTGACTTGCCACTTCTCCTATTTACCAGTTGTGTATGTCTCATTTGCTTTCTTCCACCCTAGATATTGGTACTAGCCATTGGAAACCCTGTATAAGTCCAAAACTACAAAAAAGAAGACCGTTCTCACCAAAGTCAAGAGAGATGATGGTGTCACCAGGTGTAGGTGCCAGCTGGGTGAGATCTTCAGGCTCCTCTTTGAGTTTGGTGAAGAGCACTTCTCCTGGCTCACTGCCCAGGCCTCCTTTGCTTGGACTGAAGAAACGGTTCAAGTGCTGAGGCTTGAACAGAGACTCAGTCTGGTCCATAGAGAAGATCATGGACTTCTCCTCAACATCACTAAGAAAAGAGAGTCTGATAAGTACGACCGATGGCTGTACATACAACAGTGCAGTGTAACAGTAAAGTTGAGAAAGTCACAAGCATCACCAAGCCTCAAATGAGCTGTGTGAACATTCATCATTTTCCTCCTTTGTGTTCCAAGAAAAAATAACGGCATAAATGGTTTGGAACGACATAAGGGTGACTAAATTTTTGGATGAACTATCCCTTTAAGTTGTATTTTTTGTCTTTAATTGGATTACAAGCGTCGATGAGCAGAGAACAGAAAGTTCCAGACCGCAGATGCAGTACAAACATCACATCACAAGCTTTGTCACCTTTCTTTTTTTTTTGCCTTACCTCAGCACGTAGTTCACGCACACAATGCACTGGGGCTGGGAGTTGCGACTGTTGTAGATGACGGTACCCTGGGTCTCCACCCACACATAGCCCCCATTCTTAGCCAACATCCTGTACTGACCGCTCACCGCCTGGCCTTTAGTGCACACTAGTGAGGGAAGAAGAGAAAATAACGTCTTGAGAACACATGCATTTCCTAAAATCGACTTTTGTACTGACATTTTGATTTAATGGCCGGTCCAAATGTTTTCTCAGCCATTAGACATGTTGTTTTGAGGATCTCTAAGAGGGTCTTGGGTAGCTATAAAATAGACCGGGACAGACAGCCAGACCCATCAAGGGAAAGCTAACATAAGCAACAGGACAAACAGAGAGACGCAGACAATGAGGGATTGCTGATCTGAGTTTTGACAGTCTGTCTCCATGGCACGTTTGCCCTGGACTCGGTCCAGATCTGCCGTGGGAAAGCATTGGTTTCGGGTCAAGCGGTTCACTCCCGGCCTCTGCATGCACTGCTCTGTAGGACGGTCACATTGTAGTAGAAATCCTTGCGACTTTATACGAGCGGTCGGAAAGGAAGTCACATAGAAAGACACAGGTTCTAAGACGAGGCCAGTGTCCCTGTGTCAACAAGCTTGGTCCTTACAAAGTCCCCCCTAAATATCACCTAACGATTTAAATAAAACATTTGCATGTATTCCTTCCCACTCTGTAGTGAAATGTTTTCTCATCCTTATGCGTGGTTTTAAAAAATAGCCGAAATATATTTTTATACATCCACTACTGTTCAAAATTGGGTCTGTACCATGTTTTTGAAAGAAGTATTTTATGCTCATCAAGGCTACAATTATTTGACACAGTAAAAACAGTAATACTGTGATATATTTTTGTAATTTAAATGAATGGTTTTGTATTTGAATATATTTTAAAATGTAATTTATTTCCGTGATTCAAAGCTGAATTTTCAGCATCATTACTTCAGTCTTCAGTGTCACATGATCGTTCAGAAATCATTCTAATATGCTGATTTGCTGCTCCAGAAACATTTATTATTATTAAATGTTGAAAATGTTGTCATGCTGATTAATATTTTTGTGGAAACCATGATACATTTTACTCAGGATTCTTAGAGAAACTTAGAAAGAACAGCATTTATTTGAAATATAAATATTTATGTCTTTACTGTCACATTTGCTCAATTTAATGCATTCTTGAAAAATCCTCACATTTTGAATGGTACTGTACATCCTGAACTGACTTGAGCTAAATAATGACACTATTGTCTTTCAGAGCTGCTGTACAGCAGAATATGAATTGTCTCCACAGTTGAGTTTCCATAACTGATTCTGCTATTTTTCCTGTTTACGTCTGTGAAGCTGCTTTGGCACGGTCTGTATTGTATAAAGCGCTATAGAAGTAAAAGTGACTTGACATGTTTGTTATTTTAATTTATGAAACAACAGATATGGTACTTATAGAGCAGGTTCAAATTGCCAACTAAAGTCTAAGCATTCACCATTACGAACTGTTTGTTTTGCACAAATTTATGATTGTTTCTTGGCACACAGAAAGAGTTTGGTAGGGTGTTTTGAATTATTTAACAACACATTTTCTTAGTTTTTCTTGCTTCTTTGCTTTCATATATGACAAAAAAAGGTTTGCAGTAGAGATGTAACCAGGAGCAAATTTTGTAGTAAAACGAATGCAGAACAAAGTTTCTCTCGTCAGTGAGTGGGAAACAGAAAATCACCTATACAAAGAGTGCTTCTGAATGTATATGCATGTTCGCTCTGAGAAGTATACAATCTATAAGACTGTCTTGAAGTATGGGAAAGTTTTTTTATGGTCGTTTGATAAATGAGTGAAGCTCTTAGAAAAGTTCAAGTGATTAGAAAAGAAAGAGACAAATAAGTCACGAGGCAGCTCCACTCTGAACAAGCCTAATCCAGATCAACACTTTATTTCTCCTCTACACACTTTGAAAAGACTCTAATTACATGTTAACGTCACGGTGGACAGAAGACACTCCACATCCAGCATCTGATTAGGGAGCAATCTGGGACACCTGGCCCGGCTGAGGAGCACCGTAGCTGCGTTCTTATCTCCTCTGTCACCCCTAATGGGGTTCAAGATGTCCTAATGGCTGCTCCGGTCATCCTTAATAGAACCAATCCAATAAGGCTCTTTTGAATCGTATTCATAACTCAAACATGCATGCGAAATTGAAATTTGTCTCAAATGCAATTTGACTCGGGGGGCTGGCAACCTCAGTATATATATATATTGTTGTTTGCTGTGTGTGGACAGTCTGTGTTTGTGGACGTCAACAGATATTAGGTTTCACCTCTGCTTGGCAAGAAAGAGACAGATAAATGAAAGCTAAAAGGCAATTAGGTGCAGGCAGAATGTTGATGGATGTATATACGACTAATGTATATATATGCTATATGTATGTTAAGTTTGTTATGTTATATAAATTCAATATAATATTCAAATATAATAATAATAAATAATATAATTTATAAGATAAGATAATTAGATAATAAGATAAGATATTGCTTGCAGTGTATTTTAAGTATAATCATAACGAAGGTAAAACAGCAAACAAGATTCCAGGATATCTTACCAGTTAAAATATAACGTTTTTATTTGTTTAATAGTTTTTTGTCAATGCAAAATTCCCATTCTATGTATTATGAGTTTAGAACTCTAAACTGTGGGACCAGTACTAATACTTTCCTATTTTTTTTTAGAAACAAATTTAATATGCAAAAAAAAAAAAAATCCAAAGCCAACCCAAACACCCCCCCCCCCCCCCCAAAAAAATAAAAAAAAAAAATGAAAAAATACATAAGAACTATTAATAATGTTTAGATTAGTTAATAAGCTAAAAAGTTTGAGGTCAGTAAGAGATTTCAATTTTTTTTAAATGAAATATCTTATGCTTACCAAGGCTGCATTTATTTGATCAAAATATTACAATTTAAATGAACTGTTTTCCATTTCCATACTGTTTTTTATTTGAATATATTTTAAAATTAATTTTATTCCTGTGATCAAAGCTGAAATTTCATTACTCCAGTCTTCAGTGTCACATGATCCTTCAGAAATCATTCTAATATGCTGATTTACTGCTCAACAGTTGATTAATATTTTTTGTAAAAACTATGATACAAACAATATGATACAAATATTTGAACTGTAAATCTTTTGTAAAATTATAACTGTCTTTACTGTCACTTTTGATCAATTTAATGCATCCTTGCTGAATAAAAAGTACTAATAAAAAAAAAAAGATTGACATGCAGAGACCATTTCTGATTGGCTAAGAAAGTGTGCGCCAGTATCTTTTTTTTTGTTTTTTTTGTCATGTAGTGGGAACAGATTATGTGTGTTATTCTGAATAAACTGTTTTTCAACAAAAGGTTTAATTAGACAATGCACAATGAACGGCATTCAGAGTATTACGAAACCACTGGAAAAAGAGGTCAATAGCTTTTTGCATTCAAAAAGAAAGCAAGTGCAAATGTGTACTTGCGTGCGTATGTGTGTGTGTGTGTGTGTGTGTGTATCTGTGTATGTACATATAGACATGTAGCTGTGAAGTAGCAGATATCAGATAGCAGTTGCACACAGAGCGTGTGTTTAAGGCTGACTTGTTCTGTGTTGAAGGGTTGAAACAGTAAACCTTGGGAACGCAGGCCTCTCCACCTGAGCTGACCTGATCCACCGCTCTTTCTCAGAACCGGACCCCCGGCTCCTGCTTTCTAACCACACTCTCTAATCCTCTTCTCATGGCAGCGTTTGATGCACGCAATGGCAAGGCGATGTTAAAGGAACACTCCACTTTTTTGGAAATAGGCTCATTTTACACCTCCCCAAGAGTTAAAAAGTTGAGTTTTACCGTTTTTGAATCCATTCAGCCGATCTCCGGGTCTGGCGGTAGCACTTTTAGCTTAGCTTAGCATAGATCATTGAATCAGATTAGACCATTAGCATTTGGTCATCAAAAATGACCAAAGAGTTTCGATATTTTTCCTATTTAAAGCTTGACTCTTCTGTAGTTACATCGTGTACTAAGACCGACGGAAAATGAAAAGTTGCGATTTTCTAGGCTGATATGGCTAGGAACTAGAACTTTTCCGTCGGTCTTAGTACACGATGTAACTACAGAAGTGTCAAGTTTTAAATAGGAAAAATATCGAAACTCTTTGGTCATTTTTGAGCGCGATGCTAATGGTCTAATCAGATTCAATGAACTATGCTAAGCTACGCTAAAAGTGCTACCGCCAGACCCGGAGATCGGCTGAATGGATTCAAAAACGGTAAAACTCAACTTTTTAACTCTTGGGGACTTGGAAAATGAGCCTATTTCCAAAAAAGTGGAGTGTTCCTTTAAGAGAGTGTGTTGTGTGTAGCAGTCATATGATTATACATGTGGATGTGATTTTCTTTTCTTAAATATGGTCAATTATTTCCCAATAACACATGCTTGAAGTGTGAATGAGAGAAAAGGTTTCTGGTTTTCTTACGCAAGGCTCTCACACAAGGGTGTAAATGAATGACACGTACGGTTCTGGTGGCTTTTGGTGACGTTGTCGGAGTCCAGAGCATGATAGAACTCATACGCCGACCGGCCCAGAAGATCTTCAGGACTGTAACCCATCAACTCAGTCACTCTGGAAAAAATGAGAGGCAAATAACATTAAAACACACACACACACACACACACACACACACACACACACACACAATTGCACAAAAGCTCTCAGCTACTTTCTTTGATCTGCACAAGCTTAGTATTTTTAAGCCAATTTAATAATGATCCATTTCATGTGATTTGTTTGGCTGATATCAAGACTGGTGTTTCACAGACCTCGTGTTTTCTGAGGATGAATAGTGAAGAATTTATGAGCCATAATATAAAATTATTTAAAATATTTTTTTTACTTAATAAAAGGATAATACACTGAAAATTATTTTTCAAAATTGTAAATATAGATTACTGGAGTAAGATTTATAAGAAAATACCATTTAAATTTTTACACTAAACTTTTGTTTAATTTAATGTGTTACTTGCAATTTCTATGTAATTATTTATGAAATTTACTAGCAATTTCATTTTTTTTCAGGGTATATTGAGAAAAATTGGCACTGGCCATTTTACATTTAAAATATTTAGTAATATTATCAATTTAACTGAACAAACTTTAAACCAAATAACCATAATGATGCTATTCTCCTCTATAGCTGCTTTACTGAAATTTAATTCATTTCATAATTTATGAATTTTACATTGTAAAACACAGAATAATTGTGCTTAATTGTGATGACTTTAAATATTAAATTAAACATGCTGAAGGGAAAGTGAGCTCTATCCTAACAGCTATCATAACTATCCTATAAATATACAATTAAATAAATATAAAATAATAAAATAAAAATAATATAAATATAAAGACAATTTTTTCATAGTTGTTACTTATTATGTAAAAATAATATATTTCTACATTAAATTTCCAGTTACTGTGATAATGTGTTTAAGCCTCCGCTGTCATTGTATGTGTAACGGTTATGTGATTTTGTGTAATGAATGTGACATGAGTATTATTTAGTTCTGAAAGTGTGTGTTTAGTGTATTGATTTGATCCTTGTACTGAAGTTACATAACGGCAGACAGCTGCAGATCACTGACTCTGTATGCAGGAGTGTGTGTGTGTGTGTGTGTGTGTGTGTTTGCAGGTCTCTGTTCATTAAAGGGCCCTCTATTCACCAGTCAATGAACTAACCACCTCTGAACTGATGACGCACAAACTCACAGACACACACACACACACACACACACACACACACACAACACACACACACACAGAGTATAGGGGCTTGGGTGGATCTGAGTAAGGTCTGCACTTATCAAAAGGCAGTGTTTTTATTATCAATGAGAAAAATGAAGAGAACTGATCAAAAGCCATTTTGAAATACACAGAGGTTGTTTAATGAAGGCCTTGGACCCCATCTTAGATCTTTCCACAGACGCTGTGCTCCAAAAATGAAATAATCATGTTTTAGACCAATCTTCTCTGAATCCGTGTGAGCTGACATCACAATAATGACCATAATTACCATTGGATGGGAGCTGGAATAAGCTCAATGACTCTACTTTTCTCATATTCTTCAAGGTTGACATAAGTCTAGGTTCTTGTAGAAAGCAGGGCATGCTTTCAAAAGCTACTGCGGAACATTTCAGCATTTTAGCAATCATTATGTCCATTAAACATGTCTCATCTGGTCTTTAATATAATGTTTTTCCCTTTTTTCCAGTTCCTCATGCAGGCTTCAACGAAAAACCAGCCATTATGTATGCAGGTCAATGACATGACACTATATATATTTTTATATCTATTATCAGTTAATTTAACATTAAAAACATAGTTAGCTTAAAAAAAAGTTTTTGGAGTGGTTCTCACAAATATTTAATTATCATATATTTCATATGAATTTTATATTAAATATGTTTTCCATTTAATGTATATATTATTCAGATACTAATATCTTAAGTATTTTTTTATGAATCTCTGGTGTTGATGAATGTTAAAACACAGTGCTGTAAATTCTCTAACTTCATTAGCAGGGAAGCAGGTTTAGCGCTGTGGTCTGGCGTGGTGATTATTGGGTGGAGGAGACATTAATCACAGAAAACATGACGGTGAACACTTTGAACCGTGTGTGCACTGTGTGGAGAACAGCGAGTTCTTTGTCAGAGGAGACAAGAGGAAATGTTACGGTGTAAACGATGGTTTAATGATGCCACTGAGAGTCACACATTTCCACTACGCCACTGCTTGTTTGGGCCTGGAGTGTCAACCACATTTTATTTACCCAATTAAGTGTCATTTCAAGTAGTGCCCATTCACATATTTGCCCTGCTGCTGCTGCTGCTGACCTTTACATTTTGGCTCATTTGCTTTAAAGTCATTTTCTTCCTACTACCAGTGTTCTTATTGTTAACTTATTGTTAACATTAAAACAATTCAATGAAAATGTTGTCTTGGCAACTAATTGAAATAAAATAAGTTTAGGTCGAAGTAAAATGACTAAAAATGAAGCTAAAATATATTTAAAAAAAAAATAATAATAATAATAAATACAAAATAAGTATTAAATAATAATAATAAAATAATAAAAATGACAAAAGCACATAAATATACTAAAACTTAAATGAAAACTGAAAATATAAATATAAAGGTGACAGATCACGTGACCCTTCGACTTCGATGCACGCGTAGTCTTTCGCTCTGCTGACTTTGTCAAATATTTTGTAATCCTGTCAGTAAATTTCGAACCACTTTGCATCGGATCCATCATGAGTACTTCAACAGTCAAAGGCGATCGGAAAAGAGAGTTTGGGCAATCGCCAATAAAGAAAAAATTCAAAGATTTCACCATCTCCAGAGAGGATATCGACGATGCTGTCGCTAACGGTATCAAGCTAGCATTTAAAGAACAGCAAAGCACTTTGGATTCGGCTATGGCCTCGACAGTAAGAGATGCGGTGAATTCCGTGCTGACTCCAGCATTGCGGGAACTGCGTGCGGACATACAAGCGGACATACAGGCGACCAACAAGTCTGTTAAAGAGCTGAGAGCGGAGCTTGAGGCGATAGCTACCGCGGCGAAGCAGACACGTGACCGGGTTGATTCCGTTCAAGCAGCTGCACGTGAGGATAGGAGGACAGTCACGGACTTAAGAAATCAGCTGGAGCGACTCACCGAGAAGATGATGGATATTGAGGATAGGAGCAGAAGGAATAACGTGAGGCTGGTGGGGTTACTAGAGGGGGCGGAGGGCCCCGATGTGGCTGGTTTCCTCAGAGTTAATCTTTCCAAGTGGATCCCTTCCCTGAAAGGTTGTAACATCGAGATTGACCGGGCACATCCGTGTATGATGGAAGGAAAAACGATCGGCCGCGTACTCTCATCTTCTGTGTGCTAAGATGGCATGACCATATTACTACAACGGCCCGGTCCTGCAGATTTGCCTTATACAACATTAGGAAGATTAGGCCCTTCCTGTCAGAGCAAGCCGCACAACTCCTTGTCCAAGCTCTTGTTCTCTCCAGACTGGACTATTGTAATGCTCTCTTGGCGGGCCTTCCCGCATGTACTATCAAGCCTCTGCAACTGATCCAGAATGCAGCAGTCAGAGTGGTCTTTAATGAGCCAAAAAAAGCTCACGTTACCCCTCTCTACGTGCGGTCTGAGTTGTTTTTTGTTGCTCAATCAGACCTACATTCTCAGTAATGTGCGGCCTGAGCTGTTTATTGTTTATAGTTGTCTTTGTTTCAGTCTCTGTGTTATTTTTATTTTTTACAACAGACATTCATACTTTTATTTACTTTACCTTATTTTTGGGAGGATTTTTCATCTAGGTGGTTTGATATCTAGAGATGCACACCAGCGATTACATCTCATTTGCAGAATGGGAGTGCTTTTGCTTTTCTTCATTTACTGAATACAATTTTGGGTTTATGAATATTCAATGCATGCTCTAAATATTTTGTCACTGAATGTGAATGGTTTGGATTCTGCCGTTGAACGAGCCCGTGTGTTGGTATATTTGCACCGTGGATCTATTTTCTGTGCCCTGATACAAGAGACATACTTAATATGCGGGACTGGATTGCGCCATCTTCTGGTCGGCTATCTGTTTGTAACACTGCATTCGCAGTGTTTTTTCTTTAACATACATGATTATATAAAGGAATGACTTGTTTTGTTTTTCTTTTTCCCTCCCTCTCTCTCTTCCTTTTGACTGGACTTTTAAGGTGTTGAGTATGTGTCTGTTGTTTTGTTTTGTTTGTTTTGAGTGGATGTTATGTTGTGATGTTGTGTGTTAAAAGAAATAACAAAAATGTTGATCACAACAAATAAAGGTTAATTCAAAATATTTATAACTGCTATAATAGGAAACAGCAAAAAAAAAAAATATATACATATATATATATACAGAGAGAGAGAGAGAGATAGAGAGAGTAATTTATTACATTTATTTATTTAGTTAAATGTTAAAAATGTTATACTACAACATTTTTTTTTTTTTTTATATATAAATAAACTAATAAATGTATATTTTGCTTAATTTTAATCATTTTGTTTATTTAATGTTTATTGATAAAAAAAAAATCACACAAAAGAGGGATTTTAATTGATTAAACATAAAGTGTTTAAAAAATGGTAAATTTCATATAAACTGAAAATAAAATAAAAAAATCTTATATTCAGTTAGAAGTTATTCTATTTTTTATTATTTTATTTTATGAGTATCCTCTATTGATGGTGTCTAGTATCAGAATTGATAGTGTCAGCTGATTCAACACAATTCTTATACTGCACATTTACTCCTGAGCGTGGGTTTGTGTGTTTGTACCTGTCATCACAGTAAGTAAACTTCATGTCCATGCTGTGGCGACTCAGGAAGGTCTTGCTGTCGAGCGGCGTGTCGATGTTTGATGGATGGGCGATGGGCTCGCACCACATGACCACACAGGCGAGCGGCGGCTCTTTAAATCCACACAGCACTCGTGCAGGACAGCCGTTATACACCTTCAGGTGCCCTGTGCAGTGCAGGACCTGAAAGAACAACCGGCATCTGTATGAGCCACACGACCGACATCTGACTCCAGGTCAGCGCCTATCGTAAACAGAACTTATTCACCTTCCAGCTGGCTGACTTGAGGTTGACGGTGCGCCCGCGATTCGTGACTGTGCATTTCATTCTCATGAAGAAATCCCTCTCTGTGCTCAGCTCCTTGCCTTTCTTTCCCATGCCTGCAGATTAACACACACACACACACACAAAACGTAAAGAGCGTCTCAGTTTAGACATGGGCCAAAAATCCCAAGAAAACATTCCTAGCATTCTCCTTCCGTGCAAACGGAAGCCTAAACTCAACACAAATATTTTTTCTTGGGTTATCAAATTCCAAAACATCTTACAGCACTTTCAGCTTTCGATATTATCACTTTTACAAAAATAAATGTGTAAGCTAAAACCAAGCAGAATTATAAGCTGAAGTAAAATATGACTGTTTATACAGTTAATGCACGTCTTGTTCTTAGCGAACAGTTTGCTATTAGGCTTTCCCTCATGTTTGCACAGAAGTGACAAGTGTTCAAAAAACAGGTTGTGTTCCACAGGAGAAAGAAAGTCATTCAGGATTGAAACGACATGAGGTTGAGTAAATGATGATCAATTTTTCATTTTTGGGTAAACCTTACCTTTAAATTCCATATTTATAAAACAGTCTTTATGACATAAAGTCAGAGTTCCACCACTGGCCAACAGTATAGAGGCCTATAAAATCTGTGTTTTTCTCCCATTTTTTATTTTATTTTATTTTATCTTAATCTTAAATCATTTAAAAATAATAATAAAAAATAAATAAAATTTTGTTTCATATTATTTTTTGTAGATTCCATTTTTTTCCGTTGTAATTTTTTTGGGGATTCCATTTTAATGGTTTCATTTAAATTTCAGTAATCAAAAAGCATGCCTAAATATATAAACATATACAATTTAACAACAAATTATTAAAGAAAAATGACATTTATAGGGCCCTCTATAATCCATTAATTTTTTTCCCAAATTATGTTTTTTAATTTTTCTGGAGTCTGTTTCAATGGATATAATTAAATGTTAATAATCAAAAATATCTAATGAATTATTATTATTATTATTATTTTTTTTATAATAGTCTGTTTAAATTTTTCCGGATTTTTGATTTAATACAAATTTATCATCAAAAACAGTGGTTATCAAATAAACATTACTATTTTAATTAAATGCAATCAAATGAATATGTAACACTTCCTGATAAAAAGCATTATGCGAGCGGTGTCTTGTTTTGGACACAAGGGTTCAAGGTTCTTGTTTATTTGTCACATACACAATCATACAGGGTACAATCAGTAGTGAAATGTAGGTGACACACGACACAGGTGACCACCTGACCCTCTCAACAGCTCGTTTTATTACAGTGAACCACCTGAAATAGCACAATGAAACTTGACCTTAAGAGGTGAGAGGTTATAAGAGGCATGCAAAGAGCGGTATGAAAGTGTCGAGGTCAAATAAAGGAGACACAGAATAAAAGGGGAAGGGGCTATGGGTGCATGTTTTTCAAGGCATGATTGTTATTTCTTCCCATATCCAATCCTCTCCTATGAAGCCATATGTTTTCTTTACATTAGGCCTTTACATACTTGTTTTGGTATTTCTGAAAGTCTGTTTGCAGAAGCGATAAGAACGTTTCTTGAGAGGCTCCAGCTCCTCTTTCTCTACACCTAAAACCACTACAGTCCAATTCATCTTCATAAGAAAAAGCCCATAAGAAAGCATGTGAAGTGAATTTTACACCATGCTGAAACAATTTTGAATGTTGAATGCTTTCACATGCTTTTGGTAGGTAATTCAGAGTTTGCATTGAAACTTGCGATTCACGTACATGCACTCAATGTTAGTGTGATCATGTTTTCAGCTATTTAACACATTTTACCATGCAGACTTTCCCTTGAAAACATCAGAGCAATATAACAGATTCCTCTCCATTTTTCTCTAGGCTGTTCTCTGGCATTCTCACACACGCTTTGTCTACATATAGCAGGATTTGAAGCTGGAGAAGCTGAATAAACAGAAGTGACATACCGGCTTTGAGGCTGAGGTTCTCGCGGATCTCCTCGTGGTCACAGGGGTGAGTGAAATCAAAGATGCTGTGCCCCGTGAGTTCCACCTACAGAGAGAGACATGCAGCTGCTGTCACTGCATTATATGTGAAACAATCTGTTTTTTAGAACAGGTGACTCTCATGAAATCTGTCATTATATTACACTACTGTTCAAAGGTTTGGGATTTTTTTTTGGGGGGGGGGGGGGGGGGGGGGGGGGGCAACACACATTTATCAGAAGTGACAGTAAAGACTTATAATGTTACAAAAGATTTTGATTTCAAATAAATGCTTCTTATTTGAACTTTGTATTCTTCAAATAATCATTAAAGGGTTACTCTACCCCAAAATGAAAATTTTGTCATAAATCACTTACCCCTATGTCGTTCCGAACCCGTAAAAGCTTCGTTCGTCTTCAGAACACAATTTAAGATATTTTGGATGAAAACCGGGAGGCTTGTGACTGTCCCATTGACTGCCAAGTAAATTGCACTGTCAAGGTCCATAACAGTATGAAAAGCATCGCCAGCATACTCCATCTGCCATCAGTGGTTCAATCATAATGTTATGAAGCGACGAGAATACTTTTTGTACGGAAATAAAACAAAAATAACGACTTTATTCAACAATTAGGCACCGTAACGTCTCCTCTGTGTTATTATCCCCTGGACACAAAATGCACACTCTTCTGTATCAGCCGGGCCACAAGGGTGCGCTGTTTGCATTCAAATCAGAGCGTAAATCGACAAAGAAGATGCATCCCTGTGTCGAGGCTGATACAGAAGACTGAGACACAGAGGAGACGTTACTGTGCCTAATTTTTTAATAAAGTCTTTATTTTTGTTTTATTTCCGTACAAAAAGTATTCTCGTCGCTTCATAACATTCAGATTGATCCACTGATGGCAGATGGAGTATCCTGGCGATGATTTTCATACTTTAATAAACCTTGACAGTGCAATTTACTTGGCAGTCAATGGGACAGTCACAAGCCTCCCGGTTTTCATCCAAAATATCTTAAATTGTGTTCTGAAGACTAACGAAGCTTTTACGGGTTCGGAACGACATGGAGGTAAGTGAAAAACGCCAAAATTTTCATTTTGGGGTGGAGTATCCCTTTAAGAAAGCATCATAGTTTCTTCACGGTACTTAATAAACAATATACTAAGAAATGCTTAAGCAGCAAATCAGCATATTACAATAATTTCTGAAGGATCATGTGACTCTGAATAAATCCCACGAATAAATTAAATTTTAAAATATATTAAAATAGAAAACTGTGTTCAACTGTTTTTTATGCAGCCTTGGTGAGCATAAGAGACTTCCTTCAAGCATTAAAACATTTTTACCGACCCCAAATATTTGAATGATAGTGTATATAACATGAATTATATTTTGCATAAAGAAGATGAATCCAGTTTTAGAACCATTATGATTAAGAAATGATTTAGATTATTTTCATGACCATTTCCCACACAATTCCCAATTTCTTAATGTTTCTTGTGATTCTCTTTTTTCAAGATTCTCATTTAATTCCTATTACTGTAATACAGTAAATGTTTCAAAAACAAATTCTACCATAATTTTATGCTACCATATTTAATTCTATCATAATGCTACCACTTTTTATATAATATAAAACTACTTATTTTACATTACTGAGGATATTTAGCATTACGTAAACGCACTTTTTTTTTGTAGTAAAATGTGACCTGGACATGTTCTTGTGATTCACAAAAATTTTAACAATTTATCAGATAACAATTAGATAACAGGCCACAGTTCTATAACAGCAGCCATGTGTAAGGAAGCAATTGGCAGGCATGAGATAAGTCCAAGAGCTTCTGCAAGGGTACAAAAAAAGTGGCACATCCTTCCTCCCATACAGTGCTTGAAGGAAGAGGGCTTGTGCTGTGGTTAATAATGGCATCTCGTCTGCCTATGATTAAGTGAACCCAGAGGAAATGAATGCTAAACAGACAAACCGCTAATAATAACAGGACTAAAGGTGATTATCTGTCTTGGTGGTGATTCATTTCACTGAGTACGTTACAGGGCCTGTGTACGTTACTCACCTGTGTGAGACCCATTAATTTGTTGATGTTCTCTGACAAGAAGATCATGTCTCCGTCTGATGTTACCACGCTAATGAAGCCGCCCAGTGACTTCAGATACCAACTGTCCATCAGTCTGTCTACGTCTGTCGTCTCTGTGGCAGTAGCACAGGCTGCAATGGGGCACAAAACACGAGAGTTTGAGAATGCATGTGTGCATGTGAGTGTGCGCACACTCGCTAGTCTTGTTCTGGCTCTTAAGTCCCTGGCGGACGTCCAAAATAAACAACAGCAACTTCATCCTGCTACTCCGAACCCTCCCAACAACACTGACCTCCCTTCGGTCACTGCCCTCCACACACACACAAACCAAATACCCACATATAGTGACACACAGGCACCCACAATGCCCTGCTGTGTGACGGCACTAAATCTGTGCACTCTTTCAATTTAAAGAGACAAACGGCAGCTGTTATGTGGAAAACCCACATCTGTGAGAAATGTATGGGAAGGGGCCAATATTTGTGAAAATATTGGAAAAATCTCTTTTGGAAAAATACATAAGTTTATGCAAGGCAATGTTAAGATACAGTAGGTAGCACACTCTTATGCATCTCTCACCAATGCATGTATGTTTGTGTATGTATTTCTGATGCATAAAACATTGAATAATACATTGTGGTCCAAAAGATTGAAACCACATTGAAAAATAAAATTAATAATTAATAAATACATAAAAAATATTAGTCAAGTAGTAAAATAATAAATACAGTATTTATTTTATTATTATTTATTATTATAACTAACTAAATATATATGTAATTCATTTTTAATTTTATTTTATTTTACAACTTGAACTATTTTTTGAAACCTAAGAGTAAAATCTTAATTTAAAACAAATAAAAGTGTATGACAAAATAGGCAAGAAATGTAAGAATTAAGTCAAAGAAAGAACTGCATTGATAACTAGTAGACCCTGCTGTATATATTGTACATGATAATGTATATAACTGATTGAACAATAAAACAAATAGTTGATTAAGTCAAGTGATCATTTGGAAAAAACAAAATTCCCACTCGGTTGATGATACCACCACTGAAATATGGATGGGGTGCCAGACTTTGGTCAAGTCCTGCAGTATATCTGGCAGAGCTTCAGGAGGGAGGTGGACTGGACAAGGACATGGAGAACAGAGTGGCTCCACGCTGGGGGGTCGGAAGCCTGTGATTGCTCCAGTGTGCTTCCTCCAGATAAGAAACTTTCTCAAGGCCCATTGAGAGCCCAGGGCTGGATTTGAGCCGAGCCTAGAGACCGCGGCCCCAGGACAATTAGAGTTATGTCTTTGTTATCAACATCACACATAACACAACACAGCATCCAAAATATAACAAAACAAAACAACAGACACATACTCAACATCTCAAAGTCCAGTCAAAAGTGAGGGAGAGAGGGAAGGACAACAAAAACACAAAAGTCACTCCTCCATACAATCACGTATATCAAACAAAAAACACTGCCAAGCATCAATGGTCGAAGGCCTGGCCCCACCGACTCGCGCCGTTGCACATTCACAAGTCACTATTTGCAGGAGGCTATGGATCCAATATGTTTTTCCACACATGTGTGGTGTAAACCAGTTCTGTATTATTGTCTTCTTCGCAGCTGTAAAACCAGCAATCAACATTCTCCTTTGCATTGAACTTATACAGAGACCAGAATCATCATTAAGAAGACACAAACTTGGGTTAGCAAACCAGTCAATTCGCAGTAAGGATGACAAAACCAGATTTACATGTGTCCATAGACTAATGACGATAGGACATTCCCAAAGCATATGAAGAAAAGTGCCTGATGAAGCAGTATTACATATATGGCAGTTAGAATGTGATTGTAGTTTCATTTTAAATCTTTTGTAAGGAGTTATGTATGCTCTATGAATGACTTTGAAGTGAATAAGACGATGAGCCAATTTTTTTGATGTTAAACTGAGATTAGACCACACTCTCTCCCAGTCGACAGATAAATTAAGGTCAGATAATTCCCTATTCCAAATAGTTTTAATAGAAAGAGGTTTTGTAATGCAATCAATAATTGTATTATATATTAAGGAAACAGATGGCCGACCAGCAGATGGAGCAATCCAATCCCGCATAGGATGAGAGGAAATAGAAGATGCCCACGGAACGCCATACGCTTTGAGAGCAGAACGCAACTGAAGAAAGACAAAGTATGCAGATGCTGGTAGACAAAATTTGGTTCTTAATGTCTGAAATGAACAGAGGCCCAGGTTATCATATATATCCCCGCACATGTTTACACCTAAAGAAGACCAAGAGGGTTGGACAAATGGACAATTTCCGCATACAAAATTAAAATTGTGCCATAAAGGTGTACTGTTAAAAAATTTGAAGGGTCCTTCTATCCGACGTTCAACCGTTTTCCAGATTTTAATAGAGTTAGCCAAAACCAGACCGAATTTATAATTATCCCCTTTTTATCCTGTGCCAGTAAATAAAATATCTTGAAGTCTATTTGGTTTAACCTTGTCAGCTTCAATCACCCTCCATGAAACTGTAGATTGAGGATCAACCCAATTATGAAGAGCCTTAAGCTGGAACGACCAATAATACAGTTCAAAATTTGGTACAGCCAGTCCTCCTGCGCTATTAGTATGTTGTAATGTGGTAAGTTTAATTCTGGGGCATTTATCATTCCAGATAAACTTAGAAATTATGGAGTTGATCTCCTTAAAGTAACCTGGAGGGGGAGAAAGTGGTAGCATAGAGAAAAAAAAAATTTGTAATCGAGGTAACAAATTCATCTTAACAGTGGAGATTCTTCCTTGGAGAGAGATTTTAAGAATCTTCCATCTTTGAATGTCATTTTTGACCTTAACTAAAATGTTATTAAAATTGTCTCTGGCAATCTTATGAATGTTTTTATATATGGTAATGCCCAAATAGATGAAAGATTCCTTAATATTAATTAATAAATGAGGGAATAGATGAACTACATTTACATTTACATTTATGCATTTAGCAGACGCTTTTATCCAAAGCGACTTACATTGCATTCAAGTTACAGTTTTACATTTTATCAGCTCTTATCTAGCAACTAATCTTAACATTGTTAATTGGCATTAAAGCAGATTTGCTCCAATTTATTTTATATCCTGATAAGCTACTAAAATTATCAAATTCCTTAATTATACTAGAGACTGAAACATCAAAGTGGTCTAAATATAGAATAATATCATCAGCGTATAATGAAATACTATGATTATGATCATGAATCTTAATCGATACTTCAGATTTCCTGATGGCTTGTGCTAAGGGTTCAAGAGATAGACAAAACAATAAGGGGGAAAGCGGACATCCCTGCCTCGTTCCCCGCTGTAAAGGGAATGGGGGAGAAATAATATTACCAGTTATGAATGATGCTGCAGGTGAGTGGTATAATGTCTTAATCATAGAAATGAAGTGTTCAATGAAGCCGAAACACTGCAGAACTGCCCACATATAATTCCACTCTAGCCCGTCAAAGGCCTTTTCTGCATCCAGTGAGAAAACCGCACAAGGGGTCGGGTGGGAGTCCGCAAAGTCAAGAATATGAAGGAGTCGACGCATATTGTCAGACGCATTGCGCCCCTTGATGAAACCGGTTTGGTCCTCCTTGATCAGACTATGAATTACCTTCTCCATACGAGAAGCAAAAACTTTAGCATAGATTTTTAGATCACATGGGATAAGCGAAATCGGTCTGTAGCTTGAACAATCTAATGGATCTTTCCCTTTTTTAAGAAGTAATGATATCAATGAAGTTTTTTGATCTCTATGAAATACCCCATGTTCAATTGCAAAATTAAATGAATTAAGCATAAATATCCCTACCAAATCCCAAATTTCTAAATATAATTCAGGGGGGAGACCATCTAGACCCGGCGATTTGCCCTTTTGAAGGCTTTTTAGAGAGACGTGGAGCTCCTCCAAACTTAATGGGGCCTCCAAAGATTTTTTATCCATCTGTGAGATCTGAGGCAGTTCCAATTTATCTAAATACTGCTCACAAATTGGTTCATCAAAATCTGTTTCGGCTTTATACAGATTTGTGTAAAAACCTTTAAATATTTCATTAATTGCCACAGGGTTCGTGGTGACCTGATCATCCGATGATTTTATTGCGCTAATATATATATATATATCCACAGCCATATCACCCTGCAGCCCAAGACCGGTTGCCCACTGAAGCTAAGCAGGGTTGAGCCTGGTCAGTACCTGGATGGGAGACCTCCTGGGAAAACTAGGTTGCTGTTGGTAGAGGTGTTAGTGAGGCCAGCAGGGGGTGCTCACCCTGCAGTCTGTGTGGGTCCTAATGCCCCAGTATAGCGACGGGGACACTATACTGTAAAAAGCACCGTCTTTCGGATGAGACGTTAAACCGAGGTCCTGACTCTCTGTGGTCATTAAAAATCCCATGGCACTTCTCGTAAAAGAGTAGGGGTGTAACCCCGGTGTCCTGGCCAAATTCCCTCCACTGGCCCTTGTCAATCATGGCCTCCTAATAATCCCCATCCACTTGATTGGCTCTATCTCTCTCTCCTCTCCACCTGTAGCTGGTGTGTGGTGAGCGCACTGGCGCCGTTGTGCTGTGGCTGCCGTCGCATCATCCAAGTGGATGCTGCACACTGGTGGTGGTTAAATTCCGCCTTTGAGTGTGAAAGTAAATCATATTCTTCTTTTAATGAGGACAGCTGTATAGCCTGTTGCTCAGTAAAACGTTGTTTTTGTAGGTTTTGTAATGATTGGATTTTATTTTCTAATTGTGTAAACTGGTGAGTTTTCGCTTTGGAAAGAGTAGAAGAGAAAGATATACAGAAACCTCGTATAGCACACTTAGTCGTTTCCCACAGTATTTGAGGATCCACATCAGAGGGCATATTAATTTCAAGAAATGCCTTAATATATTCTTTTAGAGAAGTAATGAAAGTCAGTTTACTTAATAATGATATGTTAAAGTGCTAACCATCTAGGAGACTTGGCTTTAACATCGGAAAGAGGAACACTGCACAACACAGCAGAATGATCAGATAATAAAATTGGTAATATAGAGATGGGGGAATTAGACGAAATTAAAGATGGGCTGAGAAATATGTAGTCTATCCTAGAGAAAGTCTTGTGTCTATTAGAAAAAAAAGTGAAGTCCTTAGATTTAGTATTCTGAATTCTCCAAAGATCGATTAAGTTGAGCTCAGTGATAAATTTATTCAGTAATTTAGAGGATGGATTGGCTGTTGTATCAGATTGAGATTTATCTAAAGCAGGATTTACTACAGCATTAAAATCACCACCCACCACTAGAGGGCAATCAATTTGCTCAAGTAGAGTTTTGGAAATCTGTGTAAGGAATGCACTGTCTGTCTCATTCGGACCATAAATAGAGACCAATGCTAACCTATTATTATATATTTTGCATCGGATAAAAACAAATCTACCCTTCTCATCACTACCAAGGTGTTCAATTGTTAAATTTAACTTCCTGTTAACAAGGATAAGCACCCCCTTAGTTTTATTAAGAGCGCAGGAAAAGGCTGCTAATACAAGAGGCTGCTAAGGCTGCTAACTTATAATACTTATTCTGGAAACGTGCCACGTCAGATTGTTTTAAATGTGTCTCTTGTATTAGGACACAGGAAATAGATTTACGGTGTAAATATTCTAACACACGGGTTCGTTTAACAGCAGAATTTAAACCATTCACATTCAGTGATAAAATATTTAGAGTATGCATTGAATATTCATAATCCCAAGATTGTATTCAATAAATGAAAAAAAGCAGAAGCACTTCCATTCTGTAAATAACATGTAAAAGCTGATGTGCATTTTAGATACCAAACCTCCTAGATGAAAAACCCCTTTAGAAATAAGGTAAAATAAATAAGTATAAATGTCTGTTGTAAAAAATAAAAACAACATAAAAACATGAACAACCGACACCATAAACAAGAAACAACTCAGACCGCACATTACTGAGAACATAGGTCTGATTGAGCAACACATAACAGTGATGGTTCGTGACCGATCCACTCCAACACAAGACATGTCTCCCGAAAGGCTCACACAGCCAAAAAAATATTTCCTTAATTAAACCTACTCTCCATTAGGCCCCTCCAAAAAAGAAAAAAAGGGTTTCAGTCTTACCAGCAAAGAGATCGTTGTACCGGATATATAGGGACAATATCCCAGTAGGAGAGAGGAGAGAAGAAAAAGCAAAAAATAGGTTTAGCAAGCGTCCATGTCCATCCTGCCATCATCCTCTACTGGGCAGCTAGGACCACCTCCATCACGGCCAACAAGCCCCGGAGAAATAGTGGCCGCTGTTTTCCCGTTGCACTCCCATAGAGCCGCGGCATACGTCCTCTGCTGAGACAGGGAGCTGACAAAATCCTCCGCTTTCTGAGGAGAGTCGAAACTCATCTGCTCCCCTTTGTGTCGTAGTTTAATTACCGCCGGATAGGTGAGGAAGGGCTGGAGACCAAGCGCTGTCATCTTCTTCAAAACCGGACCAAATGCCTTTCTCCTGATCATTGTGGCTGGACTAAAGTCGGGAAAAAATAGTAGTGTGACATTGTCCTGTGCGCATTTCACCGGATAAGCCTGCCGAGCACCTTTCAGGATCTCCGATCTGTCATGCCATCTTAGTACACGGAAGATGAGAGTGCGCGGCCGATCGGAGCCCCTCCCTCCATCATACACGTGATGCGCTCGGTCAATCTCAGTGTCATGGCCTTTCAACGAAGGAATCCACTTGGAAAGATTAACTCTGAGGAAACCAGCCGCGTTGGAACCTTCCGCCCCCTCTGGCAGCCCCACCAGCCGAACATTATTCCTCCTGCTCCTATCCTCCATATCTGTCATCTTCTCGGTGAGTCGCTCCAGCTGATTTCTTAAGTCTGTGACTGCCCTCCTATCCTCACGCGCAGCTGCTTGAACAGAATCAACCCGGTCAGGTGTCTGCTTCGCCGCGGTAGCTATCGCCTCAAGTTCCTCTCTTAGCTCTTTAACAGACTTGTTGGTCGCTTGTATGTCCTCACGCAGTTCGCGCAATGCTGGAATCAGCACAGAGTCCATCGCATCTCTTACTGCCGAATTCACAACCGAATTCAAAGTGCTCTGCTGCTCTTTAAGCGCCAGCTTAATGCTGTTAGCAATAGCATCGTCGAGGTCCTCTCTGGAGATGGTGGAATCCTTGATTTTTTTCTTCTTTGGCAATTGCTCAATCTCTCTTTTCCGATCGCCTTTTTCTGCCGAAGCACTCATGACGGGTCCAATGTAGAGTGGTTTAAAATTTACTGACAGGATTACACAATATGTGGCAAAGTGAGCAGAGCGAAAGACTAACTGTGCATCGCTGTCGAAGGGTCACGTGATCCCCCCCAATTAGAGTTATGTCTTTGAAGGGGTTCTTGCCCTGCAGCTTTTATTCTGAGATGAAACAAAACTGCACCCAAATTTTGGGTTTAAGAAGTTGATCATCTGGAAAGAAGTCTACTCATCTGAATACACCTTCTGCTGATAGACATGCGTCTACAAGCGTCTAACAAACGTCTAACAAACAAAAACAAAACAAACCCCCCCCACCCCCAAAAAACACACACAACACAGACAAACACACACAAAACACAACCCAAACAAAATACATAAACACAATAAGCAAACAAACAAAACATAAAAAACAAACACACACATGTGCAAAACACAACCAAAATCAAAATACATAAACAAAATAAACAAACAAACAAAAAACTCAAAATAAAACACACACACACACACACACACGCAAATCACAACCCAAAACAAAATGCATAAACAAAATACACAAACAAAACAAAAAACTCAATAAATCACACACACACACACACACACATGCAAAACACAACCCAAACAAAATACATAAACAAAATAAACTAAACACAGAAAACTCAAAATAAAACATACACACGCAAATCACAACACAAAAAAAAACACATAAACAAAATGCACAAACAAAACAAAAAAACTCAAAACACACACACACACACACACACACACACACACACACACACACACACACAAACACATGCAAAACACAACCCAAAACAAAATACATAAAACACATACACACACAAAAACAAACAACACAAAAAACTATAAACAAAACAATGCAAAATAAAACACAACACAAAAAAACCCAGAAAACACAACAAAATGACTCAAAAACAAAACAACCCAAAACAAAATACATTAACACACATACACACACATACACAAAAAAAACCCCGCAACAGAACAAAAACCTTATAGAAACTTGTTTTGACATACATCTACAGACCTCTGATCTCTGAACTTTGAACAGGATAAACTGGAAGAAATGGTATCTTGAAGCTATGAAGATAAAACATGCCCTCAACTCTCTCCGCATATAGTTTTCAGCCGTAAAATGACATAGGCTACAGTCCAAAATAACATGAAACGATCATGTTTTGTTTTGAACTATTTATATGAATCTGTAAAGAATCATAATTGCAGCAGCAGCGGTGAGTCATTGAGTTTAACAAGATTACATCTCAACAACGATTATTTCATAACATATTTTTTCAAGCCACCCATGGACGAAAAGAGCGAATCAGTTGTAAGCATTAGTGCATAGAGACTGGGGATCTTATGTAAAATGTGTTTCCCATGCACCCTCAGCTTGGGTAGGGTGATGGCAGGAGGAGGAGGAGGGATGGATGGATGTGTGGCGCCAGGGTTGGCCTGTGTTTTGACTGGCATGAGACGGAGAGCGCCAGCCTTAAAGAAAGCACCAATCATGCTTCCAGCACACAGCTCACAGATCTGCTGATAACACTATCTGATGTGCCATCTCGTACTGACAGAGCTGCTTTTCAATGTCTCTTTCCCCTCCCTCCCTCTTTCCATTTCTGCATGTAGCATGAACATGAACATTTGACTGTCAAGTCACTTGAAGTCCAACGGTGCAAAATCTTTCAATTGCTCTGAACTGAGGTCGATTCTACGTTCTGACTGCGTACTAATTGTGTTCCCTGTCCTCTTTAGTGTCTGTGCAAACACAGAAGGGAATGTCGAATGCAGGGGCTCCTTTGTCCAGCATCCGGAGATTCTAATTTTATAATAAAGACACACAAACAATACGAACGCGCTCACATCCTCTCGCCGTACCTGCTCTGGTCTGAGAAACTTTCACAAGATCTGGAGCGGAGCATTCGGTCATCATATACTCACCCTCATGTCGTCCAAAACCAACATGATTTTCACAAAAGAGAATATTTTGCATAATGTTTTCATGAGATTTGATTGCTGTAGTGGAGGGAAATATTTTCAGCAATAAATTCAGAATTAAATTATTATTTTTGTAATTATTTTTCTTAACTAAAATTTAACTAAATAAAAATATTTTTATTAAATAAATTAATTAATGAAAAAAACAATTCTCATTTTCAATTAGTTTAACCTGAAGTGCAAAAATATCTAAGACAAAAATAACTAATAAATAAAAGCGAGAAAAAACAACAACTATATAGACAAAACAAAATTACTTATACTAAATAAAATTACAGTAAAAACAGAATATATATATACATATATATATATATAATTCTAATTCAAAATATTAAGAAAAAAACTATAGTATGAAAAACTATGATACTAAAATAACAGTGGCACACAATTTTTATGGACTACTTTATGATACTTTTATGTTGCTTTTATGTGTTTTTTACAGCTTGAATGACAATCCAACTTCTCCTTTTGCATTCCATGAAAGCAAGCAAACCATAATTGTCCAGAAAAACATGAGGGAAGGAAATAATAATACTCAAATCACTTTTGCGTGAACTATCCCTTTAACACTCACACACATTCATATCTCTTGAAGTTTGCCATATCCATTATTAAGCATACTCTGTTGGTTTTCATTAAATTGTTGTATTCGTCAAATGCTGTCTTTGATTTATTATATCAGCACCTACAGCTAAACATAATTAACCCAGACACAGTTACAGCAGGTCCAATATTCACTAACGCAATTATCTCCTTTCATAAAGCGCCTCCTCATTTGTATAATACAACAGTAAGTTTAATGCAGTCTGACATCACGACTAAAACATTTCCTCATAACAGTGCAGTGCTAATGACGGTGAAACCAGATAAGAGATCAAACTAGAGCTTTAGAATTTGATTATCAGCTGAGTGTGTATTTGCCACACGGCTCTTTCTTTGACGTGACGTCAAGCAGAGTCGCATGGTCTGTGATGTTGTACTAACACAGGAGTCGCCATGTGATAACCTTTATCAAATTGCAAATATAACTCTATATAAACAGCAGAATGAGCAGCACCAGTCATCGCAGTAATAGGATATTGCTGTATGTTTTGTTATCCACTAGATCCGATAATTAAAATATCACTTCTCTGATATAAAATAACAAAACAATATAATATGTATCCTACATTGTAATAGTTATATGTTTAACAATTCAATGATTTCTTAATACTATTTATTTTTAATCTAAATGCTTGAAATTACCTTTGTAGATAAATATTTATGCATATAAATTTGTATGTATGCAAGTTTACAAAAATAATAATAATAATAATAATATTTATTATTATTATTATTATTATTATTTTGTGGTTAAGTTGTAACATAGTAAATGAAAACCATTTTCAGAATATTTTCAGTACTAGTGATGCCCAAATATTACAATTATGGCTGAAACAGATAAAATTATCATTATTTTCATGTTTTGGCTGCTAACTGATAAATGGCAGATATATTAAAAATCTTAAAATGTAATGAGCATCAAAACTAAAATCAATAGGTTTTTCAATGCAAAATTGCCAAATCAATACTATAATGTCCAATAATAATAATAATAATTTCATTTATTTATTTGCTTGTTTGTTTTTGTGTTTGTTTGTTTGTTTGTTTAAAATCAATAGGTTTTTTCAATGCCAAATTGCCAAATCAAAACTATCATTTCCAATAATAATAATTATTATTTTATTTATTTTTATTTATCTATCCATTTGTTTTTTTATAAGTTTGACCACATAGTGAAGGAATTAATGTTTTCATAACTAGAGATGCACAAATATTAAAATGATGGCTAATGAAGATAAAATTATCAGTATTTGGCTGATAAACTGTAGATTTAATGGCAGATTTATTGAAAATCTATAATATTTTGTCTAAAAAATGAAAGTGCACTAAAACTGAAATCAATAGTTTTTGTCAATCCTGTGATGTCCAAACATTTGCATATATTTTAAATGTAATAATCTAATATATGTTCATGTGTGTGTTTTTTGTTCCACATGTGGATGAGTGAGTGTGTACCTGAGGTGAGGAGTTTGCGTGTGCGCAGGTAGCTGATGGCCAGTCTCATGATGGAGGCTTTATCCAGATGTGAGCTGATGCTGTGTGGGAGAGGCAGCTGACGGGCCAGTTCATAAAACACCTCCGTCTCCTTACTGCGCCTGTAGCGTGCCGCGTCTCGAGATTTCTCCTTACGCCGCTCTGAGCAGCACCTACAACACACAACAATAGGGAAATACTGGCTGAATTAATGCAACTTACTTCTTGTGTGTATAAAATCTAAGAAAATAGTGAAATTCTATTGTGCAATATGCAAATACTTCCACAGATAAATAAAAGAAAAAAAAAATCGGGAGGACAAAATGGCAAAGAAAAGCTTGTAAAGACCTAAACACAGGTACACCGTTTACTCTCGTGTTTCCTCCAAAAATTTGGTCTCTTCAGCTGACCTTGACATGCTTTTGACAAGATTTGTGACACTCCCCCTGATATTTTCTCATGCTGTATACAAACACAGACATGCTCAACCCATTTCTCATGAGGTTTCAGAGAATAACAGTCTCTTTGTGCCCTTAACAGACTTTCTTATTCAACTCAAGTCACTCTTGCACATTCAGACATCAGGCCCAAAAACTGAGCCAGTGGAGAAGAGCCAGTGTCCGGCAGGTGCGAATTAATCCACACACACACACAAAAAAGCACACAGATATCCTTTCAGTAATGCATTTTGCCTTAAAACAAAACAATTTTGTCTCTTGATCAACATTAACAGCTAAACTGAATAAGCCGGTATTAATGACACAGCAAAAGCCGCTCTGATAACATTGTATTGCTTGGTTTATTCTTGTCAGCCCAAGCTGTCAGTAGTGGACGGGTCAGTGCCAGATCTCAAGTGGGACATTCCTGACTGGTTCAAGTGCTTATGGGAATGATCGCTTATAGCTACATCCTGGATGTAATAAACAAAAATATTGTCCCACATTAGAACACATCTGTTCCATGACAAGATATTATTTATGGAAACTCTGTCAACTCTCTGATTACAGATGTTCAGAAGTCACCCATTCATCAATCTATCTACTGTCACACAGCCAAGACAAGTGGAATTTATTTCCATAACTTGTGATAAATAAAAAACAAAAATCAGAAAAAAAGAAACCAGAAAGTTGCAAAAAATCTTCAAATTTAGCTGTATTCACTTATTGTTATAATTCAAGGACAGTGGAATTTATTGCCACAACTTTCATGTGATGCAATAACTAAAAGTAAATTATTAATTCTGAATTATATATATATATATATATATATATATATATATATATATATATATATATTCCAGTTTAGTTTAATTGTTATATATACACTCATTTCACAGCACATAAAAGCCAATCAAAAGATCAAGGATAAAGATCAAGGCCAATCAAGGTGCATTACAGGTGCATCTCAATAAATTAGAATGTTGTGAAAAAGTTAATTTTTTCTTGTAAGTTATTTCAAAAAGTGAAACTTTCATATATTTTAGATTCATTGCATGTAAAGTAAAACATTTCAAAAGTTTTTTTGTTTTAATTTTGATGATTAAAACAAATTAAAGTCAAAAATCAGTATCTCAAAATATTAGAATATTTACATTTAAGTTTCAATTAATGACCATCCCTACAGTATAAATTCCGGGTATCTCTTGTTCTTTGAAACCACAATAATGGAGAAAACTGCTGACTTGGCAATGATCCAGAAGACGAACATTGACACCCTCCACAAAGAGGGTAAGTCACAGAGGGTCATTACTGAAAGGTGTGGCTGTTTACAGAGTGCTGTATCAAAGCATATTAAATGCAAAGTTGACTGGAAGGAAGAATTTGGGTAGGAAAAGGTGCACAAGCAACAGGGATGACCGCAAGCTTGAGAATACAGTCAAGCAAAGCTGATTCAAACACTTGTGAGAGCTTCACAAGGAGTGGACTGAAGCTGGAGTCAGTGCATCAAGAGTCACCACGCTCAGACGTCTTCAGGAAAAGGGCTACCAAGCCACTTCTGAACCAGAGACAACGTCAGAAGCATCTTACCTGGGCTGTGGAGAAAAAGAACTGGACTGTTGCTCAGTGGTCCAAAGTCCTCTTTTCAGATGAAAGTAAACTTTGCATTTCATTTGGAAATCAAGGTCCCAGAGTCTGGAGGAAGAGTGGAGAGGCACAGAATCCATGTTGCTTGAAGTCCAGTGTGAAGTTTCCACAGTCAGTGATGATTTGGGCTGCCATGTCATCTGCTGATGTTGGTCCACTGTGTTTTCTGAAGTCCACAGTCAACGCAGACATCTACCAGGAAATTTTAGAGCACTTCATGCTTCCTTCTGCTGACAAGCTTTATGGAGATGCTGATTTCATTTTCCAGCAGGACTTGGCACCTGCCCACACTGCCAAAGGTACCAAAAGCTGGTTAAATGACCATGGTGTTACTGTGCTTGATTGGCCAGCAAACTCGCCTGACCTGAACCCCATAGAGAATCTATGGGGTATTGTCAAGAGGAAGATGAGAGACACCAGACCCAACAATGCAGATGAGCTGAAGGCCGCTATCAAAGCAACCTGGGCTTCCATACCACCTCAGCAGTGCCACAAACTGATCACCTCCATGCCACGCCGAATTGAGGCAGTAATTAAAGCAAAAGGAGCCCCTACCAAGTATTGAGTACATATACAGTAAATTAACATACTTTCCAGAAGGCCAACAATTCACTAAAAATGATTTTTTTATTGGTCTTATGAAGTATTCTAATTTGTTGGTGGGTTTGTGTTAAATGTGAGCCTAAATCATCACAATTAAAAGAACCAAAGACTTAAACTACTTCAGTCTGTGTGCATTGAATGTATTTAATACACAAGTTTCACAATTTGAGTTGAATTACTGAAATAAATTAACTTTTCCACAACATTCTAATTTATTGAGATGCACCTGTATAGTCTCTGTTGTGGCTCCTTTTAGCATGGATATGTTTTTTAAAAAAAAAAACATATTTTGATCCTCTCACAAGCAATCAGAAGCCACAGGTCACAAGCAATGAAGTCCACATTGCTCTTCATAATATATCAGAAACAATACTCCTGTCCCTTCTTCCTCTTGTCCTATTTAGAAGAAAATAAATAGGTACTGGGCAGGTTTCCATGGAGACCGTGTTGAGGAGGTTGACGTCCACGTTTCCTGTGCTGCATCCAATAAGACTGCAGAGGACACATGTGCAGAAACTGTTCTGATAGTTGTTTCAATGACTGAATATTTTTTTTTATAAAAATGTCTCTTCATAGTACCTTACAGGCTAAGATGATCCATACTCAGCCAAAGCTGGAGTAAGTGCTCACGATGCACCACTCAACAGATGCCGCGAGCACAAGTGTGTCATACACAGTCTCATATACAAAAGTAGTCAATGCATTCAATCATTTCTCACCGCACTCAAAGTAAATGTTGTGTGTGTCATTCACTCTTTTAGACTAGAAGTAGAGTTCTCTGGATGAACATGTTCAGGTCTGAAGTCCAGACAGTCTACTTCATTGTTAGCGCACAGAGCCAGAGGATCCTGCAGGACGTTAAACAATGGAGATCCAGCGCTCATTCAGGGCCTGAAACCATCTAGTGAACCCTCTGAAACCTTTGTAGCAGACGCGGATGTCTACAGGCTCTGATTTAACCCAACAAGACCAAACTACCACCAACAATAGAAAACAGGTAGTGAACTGAAGAATAGCTATTGTCAGAGGTTTTGTCACACCAAAAGATTACATGTAACCCGTCACCTTGAGTGCTAAACATGGCAAATGGTACTCGGTTTACCAGATGTAAATTAAACTGAATGAAAATCCTCAATTCCAATTCTACAGTAGCTACTGTCTATTGTTTGTGGTTCTCAATACACTCTGTTACTGTGGTGGTACCCTATCAAAAGTGGGGCCCTATGAAATGTTTTATTTTTTTCCCAAATATCGTTTTATTTTTTTAGACTGTTTTAATGGTTAAATTAAATTGTATTAATCAAAAAACATGTCTAGTTAATTGAAATCTTGAAACTTACAATATTAAACAGCAATTTTTTTAAATTTTAACAACTACAAAATACGTCTGGATTCCATTTTAATGGTTTCATTAAATTTAAATAATCAAAAGCATCACTAATTATTTATTTATTTTATTTTATTTTAAAAAATATTATTTTATTATTTCATTTCATTTCAGAAATACTTCATATTTTGCTCCTAAATAAATTCTGGTAAATATTTTTTCAAGTAAATATTCCTTTAAAAATAATGGTTTAATAATTTTATTATTAATAGTAGTACCATCAGTTCCAAATTTGTGAAATTCAGTGACATTCCACGCTATACAGTAAATTCTGTTTTTATGACTGGATTCTGCAATTCCATCCGCATTTTCTGCACCTCGGAAATCATAGGGCCCTACAAAAGGTACTTAATGTATGTAATCTTTAGGTACTAATATGTATCTTTAAGGTAGTTATATCAGCTTTTGTACCCACTGTAGTGACAACTTTTTGCTTTTTTTTTTTTTAAGAGCGTAGGACTCTCATTCTAGAATGTATTTAAGGAAATCAGCTCGTGATCTATATGGTTGCCATGACAGTAACTCCACTCGCTCGCTGCTGGTCTGTGTCGTCCTTCCAGCTAAGGAGAAGAAATGCTCGAATGAAAAGTTGAAATAAGTTGGTGGTCCATTTATGAATGCAAGTGATACGTTTTGCTGTCACTGTATATGTTAATTCAGACATTGCAGATCACATTCAGACAGCTAAGACACACTGTACTTTATATATATATATATATATATATATATAAAGAGTACAAGCACCTTAAAGGAATAGTTCACCCAAAAAAATTAAATTTGCTGAAAATGTACTCACCCAAGCAGTAGATAAGTTTGTTTCTTCATCAGAACAGATTTGGAGAAAATTAGAGAAATTGATCACCATGGGATCCTCTGAAGTGAATGGGTGCCGTCAGAATGAGAGTCCAAACAGCTGATAAAAACATCACAATATTTTGAAGAAACAAACTTTTCTACAGCTTGGGTGAGTACATTTTCAGCAAATTTTCATTTCTGGGTGAATTATTCCTTTAAGGTGATTGTACTCTGTATTAAAAAACAAAACAAAAAAACAACAACAATAACAACAAACATTACAGTGTGTTATAGCTGTCTGAATGCTAAATTTCTCCTAATCTATTCCCACGAAGAAACAAACTTATCTACATCTTGGATGGCCTGAGGGTGAGTACATTTTCAGTAATTTTTCATTTCTTGGTCAATCTGAACAACGTTAAGCAGGCAAGATGCAACAAGTAATGTGTCTGTTCACACTAAAAGCAAAAATGCAGCACTTTGCAAATCAATCAATGCCAGTCAGAACATAATTGACGTTGGTGACGTGTAAGGATGTTTAAATTATTTCTCCTACCCCCGCTTGAAATGAAGAGGCAGTTATTAATTAAATACAAATAATTACAAATGTTTAATTAAAATATTTTTATAATAATGCAAGCAAATAATTATTTAATTAAATAATCATTATTAAGTCATAAGCAAATACAAAAAAGTGAATATAATGAATTAAAAATTAAATAAGGAAATGTTACTGCAGCACTGCAAACCATGCAGCTTTAAAGTCTGTATTCAATATGTGACATTAAAATCCTCTAATGGTCAAATATTATTCTTTTTAAATGAGGTTCACAGCGAGACAAAACTTCCTTAAATATGATTGCATTTCCGCTCTCCTGTCTTCACATGTCTGTGAATGGAAGTTCATGGAACAAAATCTAGTGCGATGGCACCTTAAGACAACAACTGGGCTCCAACTAAATGATAGCAGTGCATTCTAATTTTCAAGTAGTTACAGAGTTTATCTCTTTGTAATATCACTTGCACCTTTGTACTTTAAGCAAATAGCAACATCAATTCCAATCCAACTTGAACGCAGCAACAAAATCGAACAAACGTCTGTTTGTTCAGTGAAACAGAACTGAACTTTACCAAAACTTGTGCGAGATTCACATTCTGTTGAACCGTCCCAACCAAACCAAGAATTCAAAGTATTTAACGCAAGAGCGATAGACGTCAACCTGTCATGAGGATGTCATCTATTTCAGTTTGACAAATGAGCTACTGTATGAGATTCCTGAAGTCCCGCAGCTGAAGCTGAAATATGAGCTGCTTTCAGATCCTAACAAAGCCACAAATAAACAGATTAACAAACTTAACGGAGCGACTGACTTGAACTATGTTTAGCAGGTGAGTGGAGCAGGTGGACCAATGGCCTCGCGCTCACAGATGTGGTTAATGATAAAACGGTCGCACGGCACGAGAGCAGCCATAAACAAACACGAAACCTGACTAGGCAGTCTTGACCTCTTCAGGCATGCACACAATGATACGCTACCTTATGATTGGAAGAATGGTCATTTGCCTCGCGTGAAATGCACTAAATTAAGCGCTGTCCCCCCAGCTATTCCAGCCTCTCCAGGAACCTACTGCTGACCTTCACTGTCCAAACGACAAGACACCTGGGAATTTAACAGCAACCTACATAAATACTGATACAAGATAAATACAGAATTTTATATCAAGTAACATATATATATATATATATATATATATATATTATTTTTTTTTTTTTTATTAACAAAAGATTGTTTAATGATTTAAAAATAATGAAATTTATGTACTTTTCACTCTAAATTATTATGCTTAAATGAAAAAAAAATAGTGTCTGTGATTTCTGACTTTCAGGAATTGTAAATACAACTTATTTAATTACATTTTTTATATTTGAATAAAATAATATTGTAAAATATGTAATTTATTCCTGTGATGCAAAGCTGAATTTTCAGCATGATTACTCCAGTCTTCAGTGTCACATGATCCTTCAGAAATCATAATAATACGCTGATTTGATGTGCAAGAAACATTTCTTTATATCAATGTTGAAAACAGTTCTGTGGAAATATCTGTGATGCTTTTTTGTCAGGGTTCTTTGATGAATAGAAAAGTAAAAATAACAGCATTTATTTGAAATAGATATTTTTTGTAGCTATAATGTCTTTACTGTGATTTCTTAAAATAAATAAACAAACAAACCCAAAAGACCCTACACTTTTGAACACTGTGTGTATATATTTATACACTGTAATTATATTAGAAAATTATATAATACACAAAATTATATTTTAATACACATAATATCGCAGATGATTATATATTATGATTATATTTGCAGAAAATATAATATAAATAATACAACAAATTTATATGTATGAACTAAGGAGGAAAAATAATCAAGATGATAATTTTTTCTCCTTTGTTATGATCATTTAATTCCTAAAAACCTAAAAATAGTCAAGTATGTGTTGTAAGCAGAGAATAACCCATGGTTGGGCCACCTTTGACCAGGGTAAGCCGTAGCAGATTAAAGGAACAGCTTTCAAAGTAATCATCCTCTGTGCATGAAATCACCTCGCTGAGTCTGTGGATGCGGGTCTCAGCCTTTTCTCAAGGAATTCCTACAGCATGAGATAAACGAGCAATGATGCAGTTTTGGACTTGCACAATGAATCATCATGGTCCACATATTTTTAGACCTGATGCATAATACTGATTCTCCCATCAGTGTAACATAACAGCGTAACCTTCATCTCAACCGTATCTTAGTCAGCATCAGAACATACTATTTTGAAACTCAGAGTTGCAAGACACTAATGGTGCATGAATGAAGCGAGACGTAACTTCAAATGATCCCTATAAAGCACATACCACGCATATGTTTCTTTGCGGCAATTGCCATTCAACAGAAATGATTGTTTTACATTGCATTACATCATGCACCTGGGAAAGAGTCAAGCTTTCAAGCAGCAACAGGTTAAAAACATAAACTCTAATGCTAACAAACCACTAGATGCAGTTCACTAATCGTTTAACTTTAGCTCACTGCATTACAGATGACAGTGCAGAAGACAGGACATGATGGAAAGAGAGGCAGAACGGGACATTGTGTCAGATCATACGCACTAACTGCTGGCCTACTGTACATCTCTGACCAGCCTATACATATAAAAGTCAAGACATGATCTGCTATTACTTAAGTGATAATTCACTTCAAAATTCAGATTCTCAATGAACATGAATAATGCAAACATGTGATATGTCTTGTTTGAAAGTGCATAGTAGTATTATTTTAGTATGATTTATATGCTATTGTAATATTTATAATATTTTTAATTTAGCATTTATTTTTTAGATTTTCATTTTTCATATGAATTAAAGTAGTAGTAGTAGTAATATTGTTAAGTTGCTTTGTTGTTTAAATATTTCTATTTAGTTTAATTTTTCTTGCAGTTTTAGTTTTAGTACTTTAATTTAGAAGTGATACCCCAGAAACTAACTGAAATAAAATTACATTTAGAAGTGGTGTCTTGGTTTAAGTTTTTTTTTATGTTTTTCCATCTAATATTTATCTTTTATTTAATTTTATTCCAGGTTTATTAAAATTACCAGAAAGCATTTTTATAGTTTTAAATGATAACAACACTGGTGCACAGACATAAATCGAAAATAATTATTTAATTTTCATGCTGTTTAAAGGATAATATTTGTGAACTAAAATGAAAACCAGAAAACATTTTTGTTACTACAAACAAAATACCATCAACTGAAATAAAATATATTTTAAGAATTTAACATTGTTTGTTTATATTTCAGCTAACATTTCTCAATTTCATTTAGATTTACTTGAAGTACTAAACTAACTGAAATTAAATAAATAACTAAAAAATAATAGTCATATTGAAAACCAATTAATAATAATAAAAAATGCTAATGCTAATATACTAATAGAAATGACAAAAAAACACAACAATTGCTACAACTAAATAAAATTAAAGGGAAAAAAAATGAATTAAAATTTTATTAAAAACTAAAACTCTAATAGCACATCAATGATATTAAAATAACTCAGAAGACGTGAGGTACATGGATCGCTTCATGGTGTTTTTTTTTTTTAACTGGCGGGGTGAATCAGAAAAGAGCATAGGAAATCAATAGAAAAGAGCAACTTGGACAAATCCTACAGATTTTAAATCAAATGAGGGAAAATGATGACAGAAGTTTTATTTATGAGTGAAAAGAGCAGTTTGTTTGAATGTGAAAACAGGTATGTAGTACAGCAGGCCTCAGCGGTCACTGATCATTACCCCCCCCCCCCCCCTCTCCTCACTAGTCTCTCTGCTTGATTTAATCATATTGTGAGTATATGTCACTGCACAGCCTCAGGTAGAACTAGAAGTGTCGCCGCAGCCATCTGCTGTCCTGTCACACAACTATTTTCATAATAAACAGCTCATGCTTTAGGACACAGCAGCCAGATGCTAAAAGTCCAGACACAAACCCCCAGGCCCTCGAGTGTTTGTGAACAGAGCAAACAGTTGATGGGTAACAGGGTGCAAGGTGCAGCGCTGCAAGCTTTTCACATCTCACCCTTTAAAGAGAGAGTTTACCCTCGTCCCACAAAAAAGAAGAAAATTCTGTCAGCACATTCTCACCCTCGTGTCGTTCAGAACCAGTGTGATTTCAGCTGTTCTGTGGAAAATCTGTAATATTAAAGTTCAAAGGACTCAGAATTACTGATTTTCACACGTTTTCAATATATTGGTTCTACCAATAAATTACATCATATGATGGATTACTTATAGCACTCGTATCATTTTATGCTTAAATATGCACTAAACTGAAAACAGATTTTCTTTAAAAAAAAAAAAAAGTAAATAAATAAAGCTAATATTAATTGTGCATATTATTCTATTATTACAGACTAAATATAATTTATTACAGTGTCAAAATCATAAATAATAAAGTAAATAATAATAATAAAGAATAGCATATTGGTTATATTGGACACTATACACATAATAATAATAATAATAAATACAAAAATCTGCATATCAAAATCAAAATCTATAGATTATAAATTCTATAAATTGCATATATTCTATAAATTGTATATTCTATAAATATACAATATTGTGTGTGTCTGTATATGTATGTGTGTATTTATATATATATATATATAGTTACATTGTTATATTTTATACATATATTTGTATTATTTTTTACTCAGCTCACATTCACACTTGCGCACATTCAAATGTTGTTTGTAACTGCATCAGTGAAGAATGTGACGTCAAATAGCAGATCTCAGATCTGGTCACTGCCAATTGTCGATGTATGGAAACAAGCAGCTTGGACTTAATTATTTGGATGATGGATTGCATTTTGCTATCTTTTTCAATTCAGTACAATCAATGGAGATAAATAATACCCCCTCCAAGCACAGTACCATGTGTCCGGCCGCATGTAAATTCAGCTTCAAGTCCAGACTGGCTTTGTTAATGTTTAACGCAGAGGTGAAGCGCAGGTGCCTGACCACTCATTCTAATGACAAACACCAAAGCTTGTTTACAGTCTGTTTTCCTGTCGTTTTTGGCATCTTGCTAAACACAAACAGAGAACAATGTGGTCCAGGCTAAGCTCTGATCCTCTGGAACAGAGCGTTCTCAATCTCATGGAAGGAGTCCACGTCATGCTGACGGCTACACTTACGCATACAGACACAGCCCACACCGCTCCGCTGTTCAAGCACATGCTTCTTCAAAGACACCATTCAATTCAATTCATCTTCATTTTTACAGCACTTATTACAATACAGATTGAATGCATGATTCAATGATATAACGTCATCAGTCTTATCTGTTCACCATCACTCCAGAGGATTCAGAATTAACAATATTCAAATATTTTCTATATTCATATACAGTATATTAATAATCAATAGCAGACATCATTTGGTGGATTTCTAAAAATAGCATCCAATGTGCATCATTTTAAGCTTAAAGTTGAAAATATTAAGCATTTAAAAAGCCTTCTTAAATATGAAAATCAAGTGTAAGTGTCTGGATATGGAATTTTGCCGCTTTGATAAGATCCACCTACAATCATTTCCACTTTACCTTCTGGGGCTTAGTTAGTTAGTTTGAGTAGATGCTCTTGTACAACACTTTATTTTATTTTTATATTATGAAAATATTTATATTACAAAACAAAAAAAATAAATGGACATAAATAAAAAATAAAATTTATGTTCATACATAAATATTAATATTTATGTATTATGTTTTTATCGTTGCTTACTAATGGTTACTCAGTGTTTGAAGCAAAACATTTAAATTAAAAATAACATTTCTCAGAATTGGAACAATTATTCATATTTGTTATTGAACATTTATACAATTTAAGTGTATAATAATAATAATAATAATTGCCATTTTACTTCTTCCAATTTGTGTGGTATATTCTTGACTACATTGGCTTTTAAAATATCGTTGGCTACAATGTCATTCGAAATGATGAAAATATAAATTGATTTTAAAAACAATATTGCTTGATATCAAATTTATACACACAAAAATATCAGGTTAAATGAGAGAGCCGACACTTGCTACACAATGACTTAGGATTATTCAGACGAGGCTCCAATTCTGCCACACTCATGTTCACTCATAGATCTCATTTTCAGGAATTCTACGCTATTATAGGAAATCAGGGCCAAAGTTTACTGTGATTGTCGATGACGTAGTTAAGTGATGGGGACCAACTAAGAGTAATGAGAGTAAAGTTCATCTGGAAGCAGCTGATGTTAGAAACTGATGTGACAGTGAAGTATGCAGCAGGAGGAAGAACGGGGTTTCTCACAGGAAGCGACAGGAGACAGTGGTCTGGAGGAGCTAAAGAGTGGAAAAACACTGGTAAAAATCAGTATACCTTAAGAAAGAGAAGATGGGAGCGATACAGAATCAGAGGCAAGCGGAGAGATTGGAGTAAGAGGGAGAAAAACAAGAAAAAGAGAAGGAGAAAATAAGCTCCCAGACCGAGAGCAGTGCCTCGCACCCCTGCCGTTAGCCGAGGGTGGGACGATGAAGTCTCCATTCAGACCCTCTCTAGAGATCCTGTCACAATAAACTGCACATTTCTGTTTAGACAAGTCCTACAGCTGGGAGGCTCTTTGAATTTCTCCACCAAAGTCTCATATCTTGGATTCTCCTGTGAAAACAAAGGTCTTAAATGCCCACATCAGTCCTACTCAAATGCACATCGCTGATACCAAGAAATGACACAAAGAGGAAAAGATAGAAAGCATGTGGTAAAACCAGCAGCCTTTTGATGATATCTGATAAACATGTCAATATAAATGCTCTTGAAAGGGCTTAAACTTAGATTTTTCAGAGGAACCATCATTGAAGTATTGTAAATATTGTTGGCTGCAATCATGGCAATGCACTCAGAAAAGAACATGAAGTAAAATACAGTCAAATCTATCTAATGATACAAAAAACAGTAGTTATCTACATAGACTTTTAACAAAACATTCTGATATGAACAATATGAGGCTTCTGTGAGGCTTATTTTTGAGTAATGGCACCAAAGAGTTTGATTCAATTAATGAAACAGTTAAACTTAAAAGTTTTTTAAGGAATATTTTAATTTGCATGGATACATAAAAATAAAAAATGGCTTAAAAACTGTATGCATAAATTGTTACGAAGCAACAACAAAATTTCAAATAAGTTCTGTTCTTATGAACCTTCTAACAAAAATGCATCACGTTTCCACAAAAATATTTAATTTTTTTAGGTTGCAATAATATTTCACAGTATAGTTTTTACAGGTTTTTTTTGTTTTGTTTTGTTTTGATCAGATAAATGCAGCCTTGTTCAGCATAAGATACTTTCAAAAACCAAACAATTGTTCAAAAATCTACCAATTACAAAAAAAACAAAAAATACCAATCCCAAATGTTTGAATGTGGTATGACTTAAGTTGATGATGGTGATAGCAGGAATAGTGTCAAGTGTGTCTCATTGTATTTGTGAGCCATTTGTTTAGTGTAATAATGGCTAAATTGCAAGCATTTTGCATTCACAAAGGATGTTATAAACAACAAATTTCTAAGATGGTCTGAAATCATTCTGAGTGTTCACACACAGAACAAGCCAAAATTCTTGCAAAATGCTTTGAGACCCCTGAAGCTACTCACAGGCGATGGCCAGAGGCTGACAGAAATGGTAAGTGATGGAACACAACCAACCTTTGAGGCTCTTGGAAAAACATACCTTTATCCACACTTCAGCAAATCTCCAAAAACATACCAATACATAAAATTCACTGCAGTTTTCATCTGAAATGAGCACTACTGGCAGTAAAACCCCAACAACTTTTATTCCCTTTCATACAAATTATGATTACAGGGACATAATATAGATAATAAGATAATAAAGACTCAGCTCCTTGCGCAATATGAAGTTATAACCTTAAAACACATTTACCACAGTGCATGATTTGTAAACATACATTTTGATGTTTGCATCACATAATCAGATCCATATGGCTTTTCTAACATAGTAAACTTGCTTGATAGCGCACCTGGTACAGCAATGCACTTGTGCTCATGTACCCCGTGAAACACGAGTCACGATAAAAGGGCTCAACGACTTGTAGAAGCAAGCTAAAATGACTTCAGCAAATAACGTTTTTATTTATTTTTATATGTTACATTTGCTTTTGCTCACACTAGCAAGTTTAGGGGTAGAGTTTAGTGTAGGTGGTATGTTTTCAAACACAGAAGCAACATCATTTTGCAGAAATGTCATGAAATTAGCAATGAAAAGTGGCTTTTATAGAATTGTGGTCTCATGCTAATTGGCCCGGTTTAGTAAATCCAGCCCTTAGACTCCAACCTCAGGTTAGGTAACTAAATGCAGGCAAGCGGTTATGTTGCAGCAGAGCACAGAACAATGCTCTGAAACAGTGCACAAGTTAGATCAGGCTAACGGCCAGCTCTCAGCCTGAGGGAGTTAACAGACCCCATCACAAAACACAGCCTTTCTCTTCCTAAATGAGCCACTGCACCGTTTTCTAACTCAGGCACAGAATGAACCAGGGAGACAAAGCCTGGTGATTCAGGGTGACGTAATGAGAACTACAACAAATGATGAGCAAAAAGTGGCTGGAATGACCATCAAAAAGCCACCCTGCATGAATTACAACGCTACAGCAATCAATTCAGTCCTACTGACAAGCACACAAATACTTAACACTCAGTCAAAACATTGATGACTACTTTACCAAGGACTTCATTAGAGGCTTGATTAGTTCTGTAGCACCTTATAGTTACAAACAATTGCACTTCTGATAAAACATATTAGTGATGCACCAATGAATGAATCTGGTTGGAACAGTTTTAAAGAGACAAAATCGTTGACTGAAATGGTAATGTTTTCTTTGATTGCACACTGCGACAGTGTTTTTATTAGAGTGCTGATTGATTAGTAAATATATGCTATTTTCAGTTTTGTGAAAACATTGAAAAATTTACTTTTTTTATTATTATTAAAACAGCTTCTGTAATAATTCATTTTGGTGGATCATTATAATCTACTGAAGCTCATGATATACAAATGGGGCCAAGAAAGGGGACTCTGGCTATATTACACAACATGCATGAATACAAACATGCCAAATATATATATATAAAACATGTCGGGGTTGATCTAATCTCTCTCCTACGTCAACAGTAAGCCACCAAAACATATGGGTTCAGTATAGACAGACACAAACAAATACACACACACACCTATATCATCACACACACACATCCCTTCTTGTCTTGTCTTGTGTTTTATCTTATGTGACAAACAGGATCACAGTCTTGTGTCTTGAGGTTAAAGGTTTTGCATTCTTTCTGAATCAGCCACGCTAATGTAGAGATACATTCTCTTCATTTGAGTTTAGTAGCATGTTTGGTTATGCTCTGCCACTCTGAGATTCATCAGATAAGGGGCAGAAAGCTTGTTAGGGAAGAACTGTCACGAGGATGAGGCAGACTTCAAGGCGCTCTCAGAGCAGTTACACACGCACACAAACACATTCTCTATTATTCTCTCATTAGCACTCTGATGGTCTTTAATCTTCACAGATATAGCTACATGAGGTCTCCAAGTGACCAGAGTTTTGCAGCTCATTTTATTAACATGCTGCCTGATAGTGCTTAGATTTCTATATCCTGTTCACTATAATAAACTTTAAACCACTATAGCTTAAACTTTTAAATAAGTTTAATTGCTACCTTAAATGTGATGCTACCTTAAAAATTGCTACCTCAAAATTTGAAGTGGTGCCAAAGTCATAAACTGTAGTTTCAACCACTCCAAGTTTAATTACTGATAAAGAAAATGTACTTAAAACTCATAAAATGAAGTAGAGATTACACAAATGATATGTTAAATTGAGAGAAACTAATTTTTTTAATGATGAAAATATTTATAAATATTTACAATGTACTATTATTAACAATTTCAGATAATAATAATATATAAAAATAAGAATTAATAAATAATAATATTATAAAAATTTAGACACAAAATGCAGAACAGCAACATAATTATATTGCATTTTAAAAACATGTCACATGTAAATGCTTTCAGTTGATTTGAGCAAAGGGCTATAATATTAATTTCTGAAAATACATAAATAGATCCACGAATAAATATAATAAAATAATAAATAATTTAAATAAAATTTCATGACGTTCTCACATTCCTACAAATTATTACTACGAATACTTTCAATATTCATTAAGGAAATATGTAAAAGTCTACTTGCAGTAACTCATACCTATATTAGTTGATCCGTTCATTATTTTCGAATTTAAAGTAGCCTATATAATATTAACAAGAAGCAACATTCTCAGACTCAACATGACAGAATACAGGACACTTTTCTTTCGTGTCTCTGGTGTGAGCTGCAGCAGCGCGTTTGAGTTTCATAGAGATCCACTTGTTGCTGCAGCTCCACAAAAACACGAAGTGCGCTGTTTACAACAGAGAACATTACTCACAGCCCGCTGAACTCACCTCTTCTTCTCTTTCTCCGCTGTCATCTCTCTGTCACTCGTGATTCCCGCAGTTCAACAGCAGTGCGGTCTCTGCGCAACCGGGACGCGCTCCAAAGCCCCGCAGACGCTCGCGTTAAATAACAGAAAAGGACGCACAACTGATCGTGAAAATGCAGTAAAGTCCAGCAGCAGGGCAAAAGTGACTGTACAGTCTCAGAACACTGCCAAGGATCGTACAGTCTCCCGCTTTTGTAAAATCCACGCGCGGTGGGGCTCGTTGCGGTGAGGGAGTTTCTCGCTCGTTTTGTGGTCAGTGAAGTTCACAGCGCCGCACTGAAGGGCGCTTGACCGCGGAGCAATCAATCACTGCTCTCTGATTGGCTGGAGCCGCCGTTGGTAACCGCCTACCGTCTGCGCTGACGGGACTCGCTCCTGCAGCTCTAACTTCTCCAAGAGCCAGCAATCCAGCATCAAACTCATTTTAATCAGTTAAGTATAGTGATTTCGTTGAAAATAACAGCAACATGATTGCAACTATAAACTCTGCAAGATGGCATGTCTCTCTGGAGCAGGACTGAGTGGACAAGTATAAAAGGCTAATGAAAAACACTTTAAAGGGTTACTCCACCCCAAAATGAAAATTTTGTCATTAATCATTTACCCCCATGTTGTTCCAAACCCTAAAAGGGGGTTGAATCGCCTTCTCCCAAATCAGATTATACTGTTTCAGCTATTAAAATTGTTCAGTTTTCTATGTAATGGCAAAGTGATCATATTTCGTTTCGGTTTTTTATAAAGTTAATTTAGAAAAACGTTTGGAGCATTTTTTTTGTTAGTTAAATAAGTTTTTTCTTTCTTAAAGTAACGACCAAGCGGCCAGCGGCAGACAGTGAGCTGATCATAGCCATGTTTGATCAATTTAGCCTTCTCAAATCATCAAGACTTGCCTAAAATAAAATCTATAGATATACTAAAACAGTTCAAGCATATAACAATGTTTTAACGTTAAACCTAGATAAATGCTGCATCCAGTAGTTTGTGCTGAGAGTGGACGTTAAAGCGCAGGACATGGAGGCACCAGAGCAATCAATTGCATTTTTTTCAATGGAAACAACTTAAGCCGTAATTTTTGCTCATAAAGGTAAGAGTAATACATCATTCGGAACTGTAAAGGGTCTACTTTTATTTGTGTGCACTCACAATATCAACAAAACTTTTTATAAAATATATAAAATAATTTAAATAAAATAGAAAACAATGATGAGCAGTCTCGTCTTGAACAGGAGCGCTTCACAAAAATGAACCGAAAGTCAGCGAATACATGACTCACAGACATGATAAATATATCTATAGAAAGATTTAAATTACTACTTAACGAAATAAATCAAATCAAAAACAAAAACTATTACATTATAATCCTGAAGATGCACTGGAGATGGCGAGTCAGGTTCTTCATCTTCATCTTTGCGACACTGACACAGAAAACACTAGTTTATTAATAAATAATTCAAATATCTCCTTACTATTTCACATAAAATTTGGTTTCAGACATTTAAATTAATTACTAACAAAAAAAGACATTTGTTAAATAGTACACAGTGATGTTTGTAAGTTTGGTAAATGTGGTGTGTAAGGAAAGCGACAATAATAATCCATTCAATTAAAATCTGATGGTGTGTTTTATATAGAAGAATATACTTTTCTGGGCCTTGACAGTGTTAATTGTTTGGCAGTCAATGGGACAGTCACAAGCAGAGGCCACAACATGCCCATTGAAATTAAGGGGGCACGTGCCCCCTCAGATTCTTGAGCCAAGTGGATTTTGAATGCACCTTCCAAATCATATTTTTATATTTGATACAATCACACTGGCGTGATTAGATCGTTCAGTGCTCAAATCACCAGCTACTAAATTCTAATTTGAGTTCACTGGCTGGAGCTGAGCCAGAGACAGACGCGTTTTTACAGCGCTGCATTATAACCAATCACACACGATGCTGTTGAGCTTATGAATGCAATGGCCAATCAGAGGCGTTCAGATGAGTCATCGCTGAAACACGGTGTTGCCTTTGCTGTGTTCTGTACAATGAAAGTGATATAATTAGTAACTTACAACGTTTTATTAAATTAATGTTAAATACAAGGTCAGTTATAAAATATTTTAAGGCACTACACCCATATGTGGTACTTAAGTAAAAAGTTTATTGCGTAGAAATGTCCACTTTTGGTATGGCAAGATGTCTTAAAATGTATTTCTTTTTCTAACATTTAAACTTAGACCACATTATTAGATTACCTTTTGACTTTAGGAATATACATAAATGACAGCTCTTTTTCTTTTTTCTTTTTTTTTTTATCTTTTGTGCATTTATTTACCATAAGGAAGGTGACACCAGTGACAGTAACACACAATTTTCATGAAAAATACATTTTACAAAATGGCTTTTGCAAGGTATCAAATCACATGTGGTCAATCATGGTATACTCACTAAATTAAGTAGTTTAATCCATTTGTATTCTAGTTTTTTTACAATTCCCTAACAATAAAGCAACTTTCAACTAAAAGCTTCATATGAAATCATGAGATAAATAAGAACATTTATGATAACTGAAAAGAGATAGTAGACTTATCATGTTCCTTTCTTCATAGATCTTCAGGAAACAGGAAGAAGGAAGTCAAGTGATGTCATCGGTGTGATTTTTATTTCAAAATATATATTTTTTTTTATTAAACAGTAACACCAGTGACACAACTTTAGGGGACCAATACTTTCAGTATATATTTTATAATATTTATTCACCATTTAGTTTTTGTTTAATGTCATTTACATCATATATTTGATAGTTATGAATACATTATTGTATTTTAAATGGTAGAAAAACCTGTTTTGGATCTCAAAATAAAGCACTTTTTCTCTGTACATGGCTGTGGGGACGAGCAGTTTTGTGGTGCTTGGAATTCTTTATAATTAATAAAAAACAAACATTGCCACATTGATGGCTCAAGAAGGTGTAATTGTTCAAATAATATTGTTTCATTTTAAAATCGTAACCCTAAAGTGTTTTTCAAGTGTAATATTTCTGTAAAGGCTAGGGACAGAAAAATAGACATTTCCACAGAATGACCCTAATAGAACATTAGGCTAATTTGCCCATCGCCCGTTATAGATTAACTATTATATATAAAGGTGAAAAATGCATTTACTTACAGTTTAATTACTGGGAATATTTTGAATAGCCTAAAAAAGGAAAAAATAAGTAAAACATATGCCTACTGCTGTGTCAACCCCCAAACATCCCGCCCACCCACCTGTGCCCCCTCAGAAATAATAAGTGCATGACGCCCCTGGTCACAAGCCTCCCGGTTTTCATTCAAAATATCTTAAATTGTGTTCCGAAGACGAACGAAGGTTTTACGGGTTTGGAACGACATGGGGGTAAGTGATTAATGACAAAATTTTCATTTTGGGGTGGAGTAACCCTTTAAGAGATGAGGGGCACATCTAATAATTTAAGAATCATTGGTACATTAGTTAATTAGGATAATGTATGGCTTTCCTGAGAAGCAAAATTGTTTTATAGGCCTAGTATTTGACCCTTAATCATGTAACATCACTACTTTAGAAAACAGTTTTTTTTTGTTTTTTTTGCTAAAAGATATAGCCTACAACACTCAACATACAAAACATGTAGCTTCAAAAATATCTTTCTTAATGTGTTTTCACTTGGTCAGAGGAACATATTAAAATAATTAGAATAGAAAATAATAATAGGTTCATTTTGAAATGATTGTTTTTTGTGTATCAATCTGCAGACAGGCCTTGACTTTAAGCAACAATCCACTCCAGACTGTAATTTGGAGAAAGAAAAAAAAAATCTGCTAAATATGTGTGTATTCCATCCTGAAAGTGTATCAGAACAGAACAAAGTTTATTTTATTTTATTTTATTAACCCTGGCTGGTATGTAGTTTGTAGACTTAATGTGCTCTAGGACGATCTGCTCTCCATTCACAGATGACTTTATGTTTGTCATATATTAGGGCTGTTAATCCATTAAAATATTTAATTAATCACATGATTGTCATGAGTTAACTCGTGATTAATCGCAATTTAATCACACATTTTTATTTGTTCTAAATGTAAGCTACCTAAATTAATACTTTTCAAGTTAATACTCTTATCAACATGGACATGGAGAAATATGGATGATTTATGCAAATCTATGTTTATTATTATTGAAACCATAGTCAACATAGAGCATGAAGACTAGACATGTTTAGATGTTTTTCAAAGAACGTGTTCATGTCTATTAGACACATGAAAAAAAGAAATACCAGGTTCCCATTACTTCTCTTTCTTTGCACTGAGTAATTTACTGACACAAACCTGTTTACATTTTTGCAGGACAGGGCAGCTCCTTCTGAACATGCAAAATGTACATGTATTATTTATTATTAGATAAGATAATGACAATAGTTGTGCTGTGATTTCGGCTATACTTGCATGTAACATTAGAGAAGCAACATAATAGGCTATCTGTGTTTAATTGAAAGCACTGCTCCTCTCCACCGCTCGCTGAACAATGCAGACGCACAGAGAGAGAGAGAGAGAGAGCGAGAGAGAGAGGTGGCACGGTAGTAGCTACCGGCGAGTCTCAGAAACTAAATAAGGTTTGGGAAACCCTAAAGATTTGTTGCTAGGCGCTTTTTTGAAGAGGGGGAAAAAAGTCGCTAAAGGGGTCTGCAAAGTCGCTAAGTTGGCAACACTGTGCATCTCCATTTCTCCAACTACGGGCTAGGCCACGGGTCAAACAGAAAATGGGCGCTGTGTTAATCGCTCGTTAATAAAATTAGTGCCGTTAAAATGAATTTGCGTTAACGCGTTAACTTTGACCGCCCTAATATACAACCCCAAATCAGAAAAAGTTGGGACAGTATGGAAAACGCAAATAAAAAAAGAAAGTAGTGATTTCTAAATTTACTTTGACTTGTATTTCATTGCAGACAATATGAACACAAAATATTTCATGTTTTGTCTGGTCAACTTCATGTCATTTGTAAATATACATCCTTTCCTGTCATTCAGACCTGCAACACATTCCAAAAAAAGTTGGGACAGGAGCAATTTAGGGCTAGTAATGAGGTAAATTGGTTAAATAATGATGTGATTTGAAACAGTTGATGTCAACAGGTGATTGTAATTATGATTTGGTACAAAAGCAGCATCCAAGAAAGGTCTAGTCCTTTAGGAGCAAAGATGGGCCGAGGATCGCCAGTTTGCCAACAAATACGTGAGAAAATTATTGAAATGTTTAAAAACAATGTTCCTCAAAGAAAGATAGGAAGAGATTTGGATATTTCACCTTCAACAGTGCATAACATAATTAACAGATTCAAGGAATCTGGAGGAATTTCAGTGCGTAAAGGACAAGGGCGCAAGCCTAAGCTGAACAACCGTGATCTCCGATCCCTCAGGCGGCACTGCATCAAGAATCGTCATTCATCTATAAGCGATATCACCACATGGGCTCAGGACTACTTTGGCAAACCTTTGTCAAGTACCACAATACGTAGTTACATCCACAAATGCCAGTTAAAACTGTACTGTGCCAAAAGGAAGCCCTATGTTAACAGTGTCCAGAAGCGCCGTCGACTTCTCTGGGCTCGGAGGCATCTGGGATGGACCATCACACAGTGGAAACGTGTACTGTGGTCAGATGAATCAGTATTTCAGGTATTTTTGGGGAGGAATGGACGCTGTGCGCTCCGGACCAAAGAAGAAAAGGATCATCCAGACTGTTACCAGCAACAAGTCCAAAAGCCAGGGTCTGTCATGGTATGGGGTTGTGTCAGTGCCCTTGGCAAAGGTAACTTGCACTTCTGTGATGGCACCATTAATGCTGAAAAGTACATAGAGATTTTGGAGCACAATATGCTGCCTTCAAGAAGACATCTTTTCCAGGGACGTCCATGCATATTTCAACAAGACAATGCAAAACCACATTCTGCACACATTACAAAGTCCTGGCTGCGGAGGAAGAGGGTACGGGTACTTGACTGGCCTGCCTGCAGTCCCGACCTGTCTCCAATAGAGAATGTGTGGCGCATTTTGAAGCGCAAAATGCGACAACGAAGACCCCGTACTGTTGCCCACCTTAAGACTTGTTTGCAGGAAGAATGGGATAAAATTACACCTGAAACACTTCATCACTTGGTGTCTTCAGTCCCTGAACGTCTTTTAAGTGTTGTGAAAAGGAATGGCAACATTACAAAGTGGTAAATGCTTTACTGTCCCAACTTTTTTTGGAATGTGTTGCAGGTCTGAATGACAGGAAAGGATGTATATTTACAAATGACATGAAGTTGACCAGACAAAACATGAAATATTTTGTGTTCATATTGTCTGCAATGAAATACAAGTCAAAGTAAATTTAGAAATCACTACTTTCTTTTTTTATTTGCGTTTTCCATACTGTCCCAACTTTTTCTGATTTGGGGTTGTATATATAATATACTGCCGTTCAAAAGTAGCCTAATGTTTTTTTTTATGTTTCTTATGCTCACCAATGTTGCATTTATTTAATTAAGATAAATTAATTTAATTACAGAAAAAACAATAATATTGTTAAATATTATTACAATTTAAAACAAGTTTTCTATTTTAATATACTTTAACATATAAATTATTTGTGTGATGCAAAGCTGTTTTTTTCAATGTTAGAAACGGTTGTGCTGCTTATTTTTTGGAACTTGTGATATCTTTTTCAGGATTCTTTGATGAATAAAAAGTTAAAAAGAACAGCAATTATTCAAAATAGATATCTTTTTATTAATATAACACATTCTTGCTGAAAGATTGTTACAAAAGATTTCTATTTTAAAGAAATGCTGTCCCTTTTTTACTTTTTATTCATCAAAGAATCCTGAAAAAAGTATTACAGGTTCCAAAAAATATTAAGCAGCACAACTGTTACCAACATTGATAATAAATCAACATTAGAATGATTTCTGAAGGATCATGTGACACTGATGACTGGAGAAATAATGCTGAAAATTCAGCTTTGCATAACATGAATAAAGTACATTTTAAAGTTCATTAAAATAGAAAACCGTTATTTTATATTGCAATAATATTTCAACATTTTTCTGTATTTTTATTCAATGCCTTTAATACAGCCGTGATGAGCATAAGAAACTTCTATTAAAAATCTTACTGATCCCTGTGTGTGTGTGTGTGTGTGTGTGTTTTCCTGTGTATGTTTGTTCTATCATCAATCATTCATTTATTCTCAGCACAACATAACTTTCACTTCAGTTAGAACCATTGCACTCAGATTTTTCAGCTTACAGAAAGTTCTGAGCATTCCCAAAATGACAAGCATATGCATTTCCTCATGTCCTTGGACACATATAGCCTCATTCTAGAATAGAAGGTCACATGTGACAGGACTAATCCTTCACTCTTTGTTTTGGTCATGATGACCCTTATTTTTGACCTAAGTTCACCCTCTAATTTCTCTCAGGCTTAACTATTTGCTTTTCCCATTATTTCATCTACAGTTCATTTGTTCTTGTTTTAGCGTTTTGTTGTTGTTTTTACAATGATTAAATTAATAATGCACTAAATTGTAATCTAATCATAGCCTATGACAATCAACCACCCCTGTCTTTGTCTGAAATACAAGACTTCAAACAGTGGTTCATTTCTGACATCTTATTTAATAGGTTACAAACCAAACAATGCACATTCACATCCTTTGAGAACAGAACATTTGGCACACAGTAAAATACAAATGATGACATGACAGTGACTAATGGCAAATATGTCCAATTAAAAAAAAAAAAACACTTATGTCTTATGACATATACTGTACATATGAAGCTGCACAATAAAATAAAAGAGAAATACATACACATTTATGGTACTTACAGTGACATAAAACAATTATATAACTTATATTAATATGCACTGTACCTCTTTATGTACAAATACGTATTCCTTTGTGAGACACAGATTCATGTTTAACCAAAGAGGTACTTCCATCTTTTGCTTGAACATGTCAATGTGTTTCCTATGTAGAGTCATTTCAAAAACAATACAAAAGAGTTACTCATGAAGTCCAAAATAGCGTTGCAAATTTGGCATCAGGGCACAGGTGTCTGGCAGGTGTAGCTGTGAGAGTTTCCTGTTAGTGAACTCCATCCAAGCCAATAGATGCCAGTTCAGCAGGGAACAAATAAGACCAGACATGCTTTGAGAAAAACAACCAAACAAATGAAAGGTAAATGATGCAAAAACTTAAAATGAAGCAAAAGATCTGTAAAATGGACATGAAATGAGTGAAGGTCTCAAAGTCAACATGAGATGCTGTTCACAACCCATTTTCACTTTGGTGATCTGATATATAAGAAAAAATATAAGATGGAAAATAAATATTATGCAACAAGAATTGATTGGCTTGTGAAAGTGAGTGTTCACAGCAAAATAAAGGTGTTTGGGTGAAAAGGGTGACATCAGAAGAAAGATAAAGTTGCTTCAAAGGCTTTTTTTTAAAATACAGATAAATCTGGCAACAAATTCATGTTGACTTTTAAAACTAATTTTGGCAAGAGTCTGCAAAAAAAAAGATGTTGAATTTATTACAAATGCGTTCATTATTTCTTATGTTCATAATGTAATGAACTGATTGGATTTTCTTGATAAACGTAACTAGTCTTGCTTGCTTCACTGTTACAGCTTTCATATTAGGAGAAATTCTAGGGTATTTCAGTTGTGCTATATTTAGAATGGAAGATCATTTCTATGTATTTTAATTATCTTTTTTTTGCCACAGAAGCATAATATTTTGTGTCTTGTCTAACGAGAGTATATAAAATACAGAGGCTGTAGCAGCTGAAATAAAGGACCTGTGCTGGATATGGCATGACCTGACAACCAAACAATTACCAACCAAAACAGACAGTGGAAATCAGAGACATTGAAGGTGAGATGGAAAAATTACTAAACACACACACACAACACACACACACACACACACACACACACACAGAGAGAGAGAGAGAATATTGCACATAACAGTTTCTCATAGTCTAATAATACACGAGAATATCATAGGCATAACCATGCAGTAGATGATTAGTCTATTTTCAAAGTTCACAGGCTATTGATGAGGGTAATCAGGACTTGTACGTACTGTAGACTGTAGAGACATGATTGGCTACTGTCCTGACCCGTTCATAATGATAGGTCTTTTTGCATTGTTGAGAAACCAACAATTTCCACATCCTAGCAACAAAACAATCCAGTAATATAATGAAAACACACACAACGAAACACTAAAGAGAGTACTTGTGTAACCTTACCCTCCAGCATATACGCACACACACAACACTTGTTTTGGTGACTTGCGTATATGTCAACACTGTGGTTTCGAATGGAAACGGCACAATGGTCCTCATGAAAGGCAGTTCTGAGTCCTTCCCAGTACTGTCCAATCACTGTCTCTGGCTATCAGACCATCATGTGATCAGATCCCAATGCTGAGTGCTTAAAACTCCCAATTCACACGTTCATATGCATCACATCTGCAATACAATCACTTGTTCTTTACATTTGGTTTTTGCATTTCAAAACGGTGCTAGTGTAAATGGGTTGACTCCAGATGTACCACTGATACACTGCATGATGGGAGAAGAAATGAAACATGAAATGTCCTTCTAATGAGCTCTATCCAGCTGCTTTAGTGATGTCACGTGAGCTCCCTTAAGTGTTTTACATACATTAAATAAAGATGGTGCAAATGTGTGAGTATCTGTGCACTCACTTATGTTTTTTTTGGGGTTCAGCAGGAAAGATTATAATGCCTAACTTTCTACTTTTAAATTAAAGCATCAAATTCTTGGTAAATGGTGGTCTACGATCAGCTCATGGGCGTTCACAGCATTCGCAGCGCACGTATGTGCCAAGTACAGCGCAGGAGATGGAGGTTTCAGTTTTAGGACAGGGTCTCTTCGCCGAAGTAAGAGAAGTCCTTGAACTCATCCTGGTTGATCTGCTTGATAATGGCGTCTTCCACCGGGGTGAGCACCGGCTCCTCGCGGGTGAAGTCCTGGTCAAAATTGTTGACGTCCCTTTTGGTTTTCTGTGGATGGAGAAGAAGAAAGTGTGCTAAATGAGCTATTTCAGAACAAGAAATCACAAAGACATATATACATCCAAACACTCTGACTAACCTGAGAAATGCTTTTCCAGCAAATATTTTTGCAGTTTTTATGTGGCCCTTATTTCTGTCGACTGAACCAGCCACGCAAATCATTTGTGCATTAATTATACTTTTGAGTCGGTTCTTTCTTTTCAGTAAAACAGGCTTTCAAAAAAATGGTCTGAATTGATTCACGCTCTCTCATTGAATCATCTGAAGCAGACTGTCAGTCAGTAAAATAGAGAGTATCAAGATTTTGAAGGAAACAGAGAACAAACAGTGCTGGATGAAGTGGATATTCACCTACTAACAATTGAAACAAAAGGCTTCTTTCTGAAAGATAAATGAGAAAATTCAGCTACTGCTGTGTCATGTGAATAAGTGGCCATTCACACTGAGAGTGTTTTGTGTCCGCCTATGCTGGGTTTGTTTTTAGTTGTTTTTCTATGCAAACATGCACTAGATGGATGCCTTTAACCATTTCGTTGCTATTTAATGTTTTTGTGTTTTAAAATACACATAAAGACCAGTGCTCTCATTGATCGTTGGATCGGAAGAGTCTCAAATCTTGTTGAAGTTTGTAATAGAATGCTAGACATACTCAGAAAATGTAAAGTTCTCTCAGACTTGAATTTTGAGCATATATTATAAAATTCAACATATATATATATGCATATATAAATGCTCATATATGAGCTTTTCAGTGTTATTATTATTTTTTTTTTGCAAAAAAATTCCCTATATGCATACCCTCAGATGAAAAACATGCTTTCACATACTTCCATCTTTTTACATCATGGATTGGCAATCTTCTTGACATAATTTTTTGTTTGTTATCACTCTTCCATATTGGCAAAGTGATTTCACCTTGTATAAAACAAAACAAAAAAAATACACACACACACACACACACACACACACACACACACAAACAACAAACCCAAAACAAAACACACACACAAAAATATATATCTGTTTAATCTGCCTCATATTGGTGCATATTTTAAACTCTCCTAACCTCTCCTGTCCCTCTCACCCTCTAAGGGCTCTCATCGGCCTCGTGAGCAGGCGTGAGAATGGGGCGGACAGGCAGGCCCCTTCTCACACTATCTGAGAGGCATTCCACACACACTTACAGCAGCCAGCATGCATCTCTGTATCAAAGTACAGCGTCTGATGTGTGCTGAGAGTCCAAGAGCATCTCAGATATCCCTCTGTTCACACTACCAAAAACAGAAGTGTGACACAAACACTTCAAAGAACCATGAGGGCTGAAGCACTGTAATGTTCTTGATAGCTGCATTGGTCTGCAAGTCTGGATTGAGACAGCCAATATACAGAGTTAAACTGTGTTGTAACCAGACACAACATGATAAACTGTCAAACGGTATATCCTATTTCGTCAAAAAAGAAAATCTGAATTTTTCCTAATTAGTCTATAAGTGGATCATAAGATGGGAAACAAGACATTTTATTGGTTGTTTTAGTTTTTATCTCTGTTGCATCTCACTCATTATGTCCTGCCCACAATGAAATCTTATTGGTCCAAAATAATACTAGACAAAACTTTTTATAGATTGTAATAGTCTTGGTTTCAGAAGTGTTTCCTATAGAGATTATTTTGTTCAAACTAATAAAAATGTTGTTCAAGAGTTATAAACAATGAACCAAACCAATCAGGCCAATCACAACATTAAAAACCTTTGATTTGAAGTAGGGATGTCAACGATTAATCGACGATCGATTAATTGTCGATAAGAGATGTAATCGATAAAAGCTATCGATGGTCGATTAAGCAGTTTCATTTTGGGGTGCGCGCGGCTCGTGCGCAAAACACGTGCAAACGGCTGTGAGTGACGGTGAAGGGGACTGGATCTTACAAGAAAATAATTATTTTAATATGATACAAACTTTAAAAGTACATTAAAAGAGATACAGTAAAAAGTTATTTTGTATTGAAATGTAGTAATAAGTCATGTTCAATCATAATTTCCCTAGATAATTATTGCATATAGGGCACTTCGCTTTGACAGGGCTGCGCACGCGAGCAGGACAGTCTATTCATTCATACAACTTGTTAATTCGTTCCTATGACATTAATTTGTGGCAGCTGTCCATGTTTCATTAATTTGTTCCCTAGAACAGGGGTTCCCAAACTTTTCCATTCCACGACCCACCTAGACAAGTATAATCTATTTCAAGACCCACCAAAATATTTGAGATAAAAAAAACAATTGACATTACTATAAGCTTAATCATAATTAAAAGCAGAATATGGCAGAAATTAAGTATTTAAGAAAAATAACCATTTTATTTTATAGGCTAGTACCACTGTAAACATTCACTACTAATATTTACGTTTTAATTTCTTAATTTACAGACGTTAATGAGTCTAGAAATATGTCCATAAAACCTGGAAACGCGCTCACTCCGGTGCGGTTATGAACTGTAATCCGCTGCGAGTGCTATAAAAAAATGTGCCCTCACAACCCAACACTTTTTTATTTTATTTTAGCAAAGCATAAGAAGCGAAGCAGAATTCTCAAACAGTTTAGAGATTAAAATAATTTTGAAATAATTGTAAAAATAATAAACATGTCTCATTTTAAATAAACACTAAAAACCGAGAAGACAAATTTACTTCAGCCAGAAATTTACTTTTGCAATGGTTAAATAAATGTTCAGCTATATCTTCAAAAGATTTTTTACATTTTTTTCTCTATATAGTGATGATGTGGCAAGGAAATAATAGGACATTTTGTAAATTTTGTTATGCTAGCATGTGGAAATGTTTGTATAGTGTTACAAACCCCGCATGTGTGCCCTGCTCAACCCGTACATGTGAAATGCTTTTTACGGACAGTTTATGGATTAAATGCATATGAAGGAACGAAAACAACAAACTCTTTACATCTCTCGGAAAGATACAGTGCAGAGTTCAAACAGACGATAGAAATTAATGAACAGCCTACCTGATACAGTTTTCGCAACATTTGAATTTTCCGGTGTATGCAATCTCATGCAGAACACAGTGCAGTGAAGTGAGAGAGTTTCTTCTCATTAATAATGCGGACCGAGCATTTTAATAATGAACCGTCGCTCTGAGACCCTCTGTTATTACAACTCGTGCGCGTCCGCGCTTCAAAACACGCAACGCATGTTTTAAATCCCGGCCTTTGCGATTTGAAAATCGCACTGAGCAATATCGCAATTCGTAATTAATCTTTGAATATCGTCCAGCCCTAGGAACTGTGTGTGTGTGTTGTGTGTGTGTCATTTAGCTGCCGCCAAGTGGCTTTGTGCGACCCACAGTTTGAAAACCCCTGCCCTAGAAAACCCATGAATTAACTTAAATGCGGGAACAATTTAAGTCATAGTAAAGAATTCTTAATTCATGGCCACGAAATCTTTCATTTCCCCCCACACGTTTACCACAGTAAGAGATGCGAAAACAGAGATTAAAAGTGAACAACAATAAAATAAACCTGCGAATCTAGAGGGTGAGACAGTGAGGATTTGGGAAAAGAAACAATAAATAATATTAAATTCGTGACCATCCGGAAAAACAGAACACAAAGCCGCATATGACTTGATTTAAATGTATGCGCTCGGCATGAATCCAAAAGCATGGTCGCGATGTAACATTTGCCTGCTAACCAATTATTTATCTAATTAACAAAGCTTTGTACCTCACTTGTGTCATAATACTCACATTAAAATGTTTCAAATGGGTAACAGTGTGTTTGTAGCAACGCCGGTGGTTCTGGAAGTGGATCACTGACCGCGCGTCACAGCCCCACGCGCCGTACTTGCGTTTGGGATCATTTTATTTTAAATCCCGATAATGTCAATTGCAAACATTGCTATGATGTTTTTAAAAATAAAAAAACGAGCACCATGAAACCATTTAAAAAGGCGCATTCAGCGGTCTCCATGACAGGATATGAAACAGCACACAAAGTATAATGATCCCGTGCGTAACTACAGCGCGCTCTCTTCCTTTTATCAAATGATCATAATCACATCTATTCATTTTACCATCCTGCCACTAGCCTTTTATTTAGACTAAAAACCCTTTTCATTCGGGTGAGGACGCTGGCGTTTTGAGTGGCACTTGCACATCCTGTCATGCCGGTGACTATGCCACTGCAATAGACGCATTTTGCAGTAGTTAAGGTAAACGATTAATCGATTAATTGATCGTTAATTTAAACGACGATCGATTATGGAAATGATTGAAAATTGACATCCCTAATTTGAAGATAAAAGACTGTGTACTTAACGGATTTAAGGGAAAGAACTACAATACCATGAACCATTGCAAATGAAATAAATTAAAACCTATGAAGAAATACAAAAAAATTATAGGTGATATTAAAAATATATAAACAATATATTTTAAGTGTATTGCAAAATATGCATTCTATGCATACAAATATATTAGTGCTTTATGAACGTAGGGAAACTCTACATTATTTGCAATGTTTAATGGGAGTGGGCGGGTGGATGCTAAAGCGTTCTCTGAAGAATCATGGGTAATGTAGTTTTTCACCAGGAATTTAGCAGTTGAACATGGTTGTAAAAAGGAATAAGTTGAAATAATGTGCAGTAGGTCTGTCTTCAAAGATTATCATTCAAAACCAATTCCCCATGGAGAAAATGAATAGGAATTTTACTTTGGGAATCCAACTGTTGCACTCCATTAAACATTAAATACATTCTAATTGCCTGTTATTTTATTATTTTATTTTATTGCATTGCAGCAGCATTTTGACAAATGTATTATGTCTTTGCCTGGTAAGTGTTATTCATAAACACACAATGGCTCTGTTGCAAACCTAGTGAGCTGCCTTACTGTTGTTTAGCAAACTTTTGTGGGCAAAATCCAGTCATTTCAATAGGAATCGAAACAATTGTGAATTTTACATGAGGTCAAAAGATTTCCCCACACAGATTTCACAAGAAGTTGGTCATTTGCCGCAATGACCAACTAAAAAGACAGTTGAATTCTAAAGTGACAAGTCAACTTTTAATAATAAAACCACTATTTTTAGTGCTATTTATCAATACTGAATAACTCATCATATATCTTGCTTTTTTCATGCTGCAGTGCATTTCTGGGATTGACCTCTGTAGAAAGGATAAATGCACATAGAAGGCAAAATAGCCATGCTATCCACATCGCCTCTTACACCCACAATGCCTTTAAATGCTGTCTATGTAGACAGTGCACTAGGTTTGTAACAGATAGACTATCCACAGTATCCCACACATTATAATACTCACAATACGTGGTTTGAAAGGTGGCTTGATCTTCCTCTGCTCCAGAAGCACCCAATCAATCTCTTTGAAGAACGGATGCACTTTAATAGCTTCCTCTAGTCCTTGGGATACTACACAACCCAACCGCTTACTAGGGCTCTTCGTCATGAACTAAACAATGGAGTGAAGAAAGAAGAAAAGATTAGAGAAGCATAATCCTGATGGCTTGTTAACCAGAGGATGTCTATATGCATTATTTTGAGTTAAGATGGTCAGTGATGATGTATGCATGATATAAGATTGCATCCTGTGGAAGGATGACCTGAGGTGACCACAGGTCATGTGACCACAGTGCCAGTGAGACAGATCGCAGTGTGACACGATGCTGTCCAAGACAAACAGCCTGCCTTTCCCACAAAGCTTCGCAAACGGGCAAAGGACAGCCAAAGTAAACCTTGGACATGTGAAGGAAAACGGCGACACAAAAAACACTGTTTACACACACACATAAACTGAGAATATGGCTACATTCACACTGCACGCCTTAGTGCTCAGCATCAGTATAGAGCTGTCATCATAATATTTACTGTATGATTATGCAGCTATTGACCGAGTGATCAAAGAACCAAACTACCATTATGTAAAATCTTTGGAGTGATTTCCATTAATGTTGACACGAATGGTGATCAAAAGTGATGTAAAAGTCACATGAGTTCCAATATGACTGTTCAGACTAAAGGTCCTTGCACACTGACTCCGCTCCCTTTTTTCATATTCGTCATCCTTTCATATCAAATTGCTTGCTACAGATGCAAAAACACAGAAAATCGAACCTGATTTTTTTATGACGGACGAAAGTTTCGGAGGCAGTGTGTAAACACGATTGACACAATGTGAGGTCGTATTTATTTTTTTACGTGCGAAAATTTCGGACGAGAATTTCGGACTCAAGTGTGCAATGGCCTTAAGGTTGCATTGCACCAAAACAAAAACATCTGAGTCACATTTGAGCAAAAAACTGGAATTCCTATGATGAAAAGTGCAAAAGAACACAAGCAGTCATGCATACAAATACACACAGAGAAACTAGTCAAACAAGCCAGACAAATAATTATGAGCATTGACTGAGAAGATACTTCTCATTGGAATTGCTTTAATATCTCTTAGACAACAAGATTGAAACGGAGAAAAAACTGAGACTTTTGGTAAGAGGAATCAGAAAGGATTGGTTGAAAATGGACTTTACTTATTTACTTGTGTCATTCCAAACCTTATGAACTATTTTGTTCTTCCGTTATTTTGAAGAGGTTGAATTGTTCAGTCTGATATGAACCAGTTAATAGAGAAAAAAAAAACCTGGTTAAAATGAACCAGAATATTGCACAAAAGTTGTATGGTCTTATTTATTATTATTATGTTTTATTATTTAATTTAAAAAATATTATTTTTATTTATGTATTTAAATTTTGTATGGAAAACAAAAGAGCTGCAAGAAAATATAAAAAATTTTTTTTTTGGTTCAACAGAAGAAATAAGTGAGTAAATTATGACATTTTAATGACATAATAATGTATGTCTTCTGTAGAGTTTCAGAAAAGATCATCAAATATTTTAACGGCTGAATTGATCTGAGCTGTACTATCCTTATTCATTATATAGCTCTATACTTTTACTATATGTCAACAGTTTGTGTCTACTTTTGATTTTCACTGGAAGCACTGGAGACAAAGCAGATATATAAATCAAACATGACCTAAAAAAAATCTGCTTCTGAGCAATAAAATATTCCTCAGCTTTTTGTCATATGCACTTAACCAATTTGAACAGTTAAAAGAGGAGGAACCCATGCAATGGTGGGCTGTTTATCCTGAAACGAGACCTCTGAGATTACACAACCCAAAACTCCAGCAGGGAACACAAACAATCTGTTCTTTTCCCACAAGGAGTGTCGTTTTTCTGAGCTGTCCTCTTCTTTTGCTCTTCTGTTACTTAACTATTCTTTCAAGAAGAAAGTGTGAGAGCAAGCAGACAGTAGTAAGAGGAAAGGTTAAGAGGTGGTGCCCATGTCTTTAGCAATAGCAATAATCAGCAGGCAAAATGTATCCTTTGGGAATCCCCAGAGTGATCCATGAGTAAATCCGGACACGTACCGCTCTAAGAATGCTGACGGCCTCTTTGCTGAGCCACACGGGATATAGAACGTCATCATGGAGAATAGACTCAAAAAGGTCGTCCTCATTATCTGCTTCAAAAGGAGGCTGACCAGCCATCATCTCGTACATCAGCACACCTAGAGCCCACCAGTCCACTGACGGGCCGTACTCAAGCTCCTGCAGGATCTGCAAACCACAAAGCTCCATAAATCTAAAGTTTGAAACAGAATAATTGAATATACATGATCAGGTCCAGCTCAGACCCAGATGAAAGCACTTCTCTGCTGCTGGTTCAGATTTGTGCAGAATTAATTAACACATGGTATAAAGTGTTAAATGGAGATGATAGTATATTGGGAGTTGAAAGTATGATCAAATCAGCTGTTATATTTGACTCTATAAAGCCTATACTGTATCATATTTGATACGCAAAACTTCTAAGTCCTCTAAATTATTAACATGATCAAAACTGCTGAATCTTCTACATGTCTTCTGTCGTCTGATTGGCAAGTAAAAGGCTTTTTAGTATAATTCTAAAACTAAAACCTTCAGGTTGTGGATCATGTGTCTTTTTGCTGTGAAATCTTTACTGATTTCTATGAAGTAAATGTTAGATTAACTTTTATATTATTAGTACTATTTCAAGATGAACACTTACTGAACAATTTTTTTTTTGAAAAATCATGTAAAAATGAAAGCATAAAATATGATACGTCAGACTTTTGAGGAACATTTATTTGTTCATCTCAATCATCATGCCTCCACAATAAAAACTACAAGTCATATAGAACTAAGCACTTAAATATCTTACTTAAACTTATTACTGCAAGATATAGAGTGATGACATGCATTTTATCTGCTATACTCTAATAAAGATCTATATTGATTTGCATTACAAGCTTTTCATCTTTTTTATGAGCCATACAATTTCATCATTTTTCATGAGCCATAAAAGCCTGTAGTATCAAATATGACACACACACACACAAAAAGAAAGAAACATAAACAAACTTTATTTTTTTTCCTGAAGGATCAATAGAGTGGTGGAACTATGATGTCTCGCAGAAATCCGGAAGCGAGTAGCATTTTAGCACTTCCGGTTCCATCGTCCCGGAGTCAATGGGTTTTTTGAATGGGATTTTGGTTAAATCCCTTAAATAAGGTCTGTGGTTGGGATTTTAAAACACACCGATCATTATCTTGTTAAATCCCTTACCTGTTTGCAATCCCCCCCCCCTCCCGTAAGGCTTATCTTAATATTTAATTCCGTGTCATGCACATTCTCTTATACTTTATATTTTATATTTTAATTCTTCACACATTGTTGTATTCTACAATATTTGCTCAAGATACTTTCACGTTTTATTCTACGACATAAAACACACCGGTTACACCCCACTTGTGATTTTTTTTAAACTGTTATGTTTCTTAAAAAAGACGGTTGCTAACAAGTTGCTAAATGGGACTACATGCGCTGTCGGAGACATTAAACGTCATCACGCCGAACAGTTTATCAATTTACAGTATTTTCCAGTTGTAGTATAATTTGTAATTCAATTAACTGTAGAATAACCAATTAATAGTTTCCCACATTTTATATTGTTGTTCGACAATGTTTTTTTGCTTTGCCCCGAAATGAAAAAAGTCTTCGGAGGGAAGATGCTCGTTTTATCGCTTTCCTACTGATGCGGAGACTCTGGGTTCATACCATAAGGTAAACTCATATTACGATTATTAAACGTAAACACCACATTTGCCGGCTTTACGTGGTGAAACTTTAATGATGCATGCTTAAAGCCACGTTAAAATTAAATGTTTACGGACACATGAAGCTGTTAGAAAGCATATAGATTGAGGATTTCCTAGAAGCAAGGATACAATAACATTTTGTGTACCCACCCTAACTGAATGAGAGCTGAAATGTGGTATTTGTTCACTAAAATAAATGTAATCTTACCATATCCAAAAACTCGCTCACTATTTAATAGATTAAATGCACTAGAATTTTATTGAATAGTACGTGGAGACACGTTTTTAATTAAAATATTCATATTAATCAAGGATTTATTGACTTTTAATGCACCTTATTTCGAAATGTACAGAAATACGTGATTTCAAATGTCCTTTGGTAATGATTATGTCATTTATTCACTATACTATTTATTACTACTGTCTCATTTCAGTTTTAGTTTGGCTCTAGTTTTGTATTTATTCCAGTTTATATGAAAAGGTTCATGTAGCGTGGATTAAAATTCATATACAGCGTAAATACTTTTCACTGAACGTTAAAATAAGTTTGAGAAAGTTGTCGGTATCGTGGTGGTGGTGACGTTTAGCTTTTTAGTTCTGCCGCTTTTATTTAGGCTTCGAAATTTGTCAAAGATATATTACTTTGTGAAGATTATCTTGATGGACAAAGCGTGTAAGTTTCATGAACTATGATTGAACACAGAGCTTATTTTTTGAGATAATCCAAAAGTCTATGGAAAAATCCTATTGCTTTTTGTCAAGGAACCAGTTTCATGCTAACAGCCGATCTGCCTACAGAGTGACGTCACAGTTCCCCCGCTCTATAAACTGTGCCATTTTAAAGACTTGGATTTTTCAGGCTATTATTTTAAACATCAGACTTTTCATAAAAATGCAAGATATGGAGAGATGGGGGAAATGTTCAACTTTATGAATGATGGGCATTTCCTTGGAAACTAGCTGAGTTTTCTGTGAAGTTCTGCGGCCACATATAGTTATTACTGTAAACAAAAGATAGCTCTGAAGATAATGAAAAACTGAAATTGGAAAACACTGAAAAATTAAAACTATTTCTTTGGGCCACATTCATGAAACGAACATCTCTATTTGTAACGACTGTCTGTAAAACCGTTCTAAAGTAAATTGCAACATTAATTCAAATACATCAATTACGTAAGAATAATTATGCAAACTCAGAAATGTTGAGTGCTTGAATCAGGACCACAATATGAAAACTAGTGATTGATCAATAATGCAGTAAATATCTGACTTTTTCAAGAATATATGCATCAGTATATTAACAAAAATATAAAAATAAAAGGTTACACTGTAGGTACCAATTCTCACTATTAACTAGTTGTTTATTAGCATGCATATTATTATTAGTAGTAGTACTTATAAAGCACATATTAATGCCTTATTCTGCATGACCATATTTTAGATCCCTCAATCCATCCCATACCTAAACCTAACAACTACCTTACTAACTATTAATACACAGTAATTAGGAATTTATTGAGGCAAAAGACATAGTTAATAGTGAGATTTGGACTTTAAAATGAAGTGTGACCAAATAAAATAATGTTTCATAGCTTTCATGAAAACCAAGCAGTAGAAAAGAGACTATCACTGTGCATTTGTGTGTGTGTGAGAGTGTGAAATACTGTACCTCCGGGGCAATGTAATCTGGTGTGCCACAGAATGTTGTGGTTGTGATGCCATCCAGGATTCCCTCCTTACACATGCCAAAGTCTGCCAGCTTACAGTGACCCTCTGCGTCCAGCAGAATGTTGTCAAGCTTCAAATCCCTGCAAAGAAAATTCAAGCAAATGTAAAAAATAGCAATATTAACCTACATATAGCATGTAATGAAGAATTCTTAATACAATTTTCTAATGGCACACATACAGTTTTTTTTCCCCTTCACTTTCTGTCATTTGTTTGGATCCTCTAACCTTAAATTGCAATTTAATTAGAGATAAATCATCTTGCCATCTTAAGCATCCTAAAATAACTGATGCATGACCTAGATTCTGGAAGTCTCTGTTTAAATATTAAGCAACACATAACAATGCAACACAGCAGGATAATCATTTACTGACACTCATATGTCTGATATTAGTTGGACGCTAATATCCTGATGCCAGCCTGTGCTCACGGACAGACAGCAGCAGGACAATCTATGACCAACCAAACACTCAAGAACCACCAGTGACACCAAACATTCCAATAAAATATGCAATGCATTTCTGAAATTTTAGTCAATTAAAGGTATCAAGACAAAAAGTTTTGTGAAAGTAAAAAAAAAGTTTCCATATTTTATTTTACTGAAAATAAGATCATAAAATTATTTTTTGACTAAGAAGAAGTCAAGATACAGTAATTTCACACAATCTGTATGAATCTGTATAAATATAAATCAACCTGTCCAGTCACAATTCTTTCAATGTTCTGACAGGTCTCATAACACTCTTGCACCTGAAATTATGTGACAGTCTAAAAAACAGTTGTTGATAGTTTGATTGTCAACCATGTTCACACTTCACTCAAGTTTGTCAAATGTCTATTGTTAAATTATATTGATCATTAAATCATATTGATAAAAGAAACATTCATTGCAGTGCAATTTGATTAAACTGTTAGGTCAATAAAATGGACAAAATATGAAATATGTACTAAGATGTAATAATAAAACCATAAAAAAACATTTATTTAAATAAATCAAATTAATTGAGTAATATATTTCATTCTGTTTTTGAGATTCACACATTTTGGTTGCATGATAAATTTCCATCAAATTTAATTGATTCATCTTTAAGCGTTACATATTTTATATATTTTGAACAGATGTAAAATATATAAATAATTACAATTAATTAAAAAGTAGAACATTTTTGATTTTCATAATTTTATTTATTATTTATGTAATATTTGTATAAGGTTTCGCAGACACGGTCCTAGACACAGCCTAGTCCTAGACTAAAATGTAAATCTGAGCTGTTTCAACTGAAAGAAACTTGCTCTGACTGATCTTAAAATATATTAGTGTCTTTGTTTTGTCTTAAGATGCACACCAGTGATGCTTTTTTCTAAGGCATGTTTATAAAAATTACTTAAATGTCCCAATTGAACTATGGCCAAATCCTGGCTTAGGCTAAGCCCTGTCTATGAAACCGGGCCATTAAAGGGGTCCTATTATGCTTTTTCACTTTTTGAATTTTAGTCAGTGTGTAGTGTGTATGTTTGGGCATGAAACGATCTACAAAGTTACAAATCTCAAAGTCCACTTCAAAGGGAGATATTTCGTTTTTAAAAAATCCCTTTTCAAGAACTACAGCGAACGGCTCGTTTGGACTACAAAGTTGTTTTCCTGTATTTGTGACATCACAAATTGTAAATCCCGCCTATGGAAATTTGAATGGTTGGGGGGGGGGGGGGGGCGCTTGGATTGAGCACTGCACATTTCAAAATCAAAATCCCTGCGGGTGTTTTTATATCACTGTATTTCTGATGGAAACCAACTGTTTTCATAAAATTTTGGATGTCATTTTCATTTCATCTTGCATATAATGTCTGATAAAGCAGTGTTTGTGAGCAGAGCTGTTTTGTGCACAGCGTTACCGGGGAAACCTCGAGCTCTCCCGCTCCAACAGTGCCTCCCGCTGGCAGAGAATTAATTTGCATATATATGCAGCCACAAATAGTGTAAGGACTATGGTATAAATAAAATCAACTGTATAACATTTTCAGTGCAATTCATGTTATAATGTTAGAATTAAAGAACACTAAACATAATACATATTACTGTTGCACTTATCTGTAGTCAATGCAGTTATTTTTAAGCTGTTGTTGACATCCTATCTAAAACGTGATTTAGCCCCAAAAAAACAACAACAATAACGTTACCACTTTAATATGTCTTGCAATACCCATACGTGCAAAGGTTCTGTGCGATCCTCTTGTTCAATATTCTCGAAGTCTGAATTGATATGACAATATTGACGAACTTGCTGTTTTGGCAAGGGGCGGGGCAGTACTGAAACACCGTCTAAGCTGTTCGCCAATCACAACGCACTGGGACAGCTAACCAATCACATATTTTGTTTTTAGGAAGGCGGGCCGTTATGGGATCAGATTCCCGCCTAAAGTCTTAAAGTCACGGATAAAAAAATAACAAGCGTGAAAACAAAATTTAAAAACGTAAGTAAAAATATATTGCACAAGATTTAAAAATGAAAGCAAAGTTTTCAGAATAGCAAGCAATGGTCACGGATCGAAAAATAACAAGCGTAAATAAAAAAAATGTATAACGCATTTTTTAAAATAACAAGCATGAATCAAAACTGTAAACACATTTAAAATCATATTGCACAAAATTGAAATATTAATGCAAAATTATCTAACTTGCACACAAAATCATGTTTTCCTTGGTTATATTTCTCAGTTTTTTCTGCTCTCATAAATTTTCTGCTCATATTTTTATTTTTTGTATGCTTATGCTGCTTTTCCCTTCACGCTTGTCTCCACGTTCTGCTCTTGCTTTCCCAAATGTTGCAGTTAGAGTTTCATGTAAATCAGCGCGGGCTCAAGCGTCTTCATTGGTCCACTAGTTCTCGATTGACAGCTCCTCCTCAGCCAATCAGTCGAAGAGGGGCGGTGACGTCACTCCAGTGCGCCTCATTAGCTGCCGATGCTCAGTGTTCTGTTCACTTGTACAGGTGAAAATGGATTACTGTCAGCTGGGAAACATATTTCTGTACAGGACACTGTTATATGTGTCTGTCTGTCACTGCTGTACGCCTGCCTGGCGAACAATCTGATCCCATAGGCCGTCATCAAACCCGGAACTAATCGAGCCGTTTGTGCCAGGCTGGGGAGAAAGGTATTGTAATAATGTAAATTATGTAAAAAATAATGCAATTTTTAAACCACCAAGCATGAGAGCATATTCTAGTACACCCCCAAAACAAAATCAAGACTTTGTAAAAGAGCATAATAGGACCCCTTTAAATATTCCTTTCAAAGACCTTTTTTACTTTAGTAAAATATAAATTGTCCACAGTATTACTTACATACATACAGTAGTAGTTAAGTAAAGCTGCACGTTTTAGTGGTGATTGATAATCAGTGATGGGAATAACGGCGTTATAAATAAACGGCGTTACTAACGGCGTTATTGTTTTCAGTAACGAGTAATCAAACTAATTACTGTTTCCCCCGTTACAACGCCGTTACCGTTACTGACAATAAAATGTGGCATTACTATAATTTATTATAATATTATTATCATTTTATTTTTCAGTTCATCTGAATGGATGCGCAGTGTAGCTGTATTTGACGTACCGTAAACTCTAGTGTGAATGTGCACGGCTCGCCGTAGCTTTGTCTCACTCTCTCTCTCACACACACACACACACACACACACTTGCGCGCGCGCGCGCAAAGAAAGATACAGAGCGAGAGAGTCTTTCATAACATGCAGAATTGACGCGCTACATGTAAACGATATTCTTTGTTGTGTTTTCCTGTCAAAATAACGGAGTTCCTTTGGAATTCTTCAGCTTTTAAGAACTGCTGTGTTCTCCGCTAGTGGGCGGAACTAATGCGCAAACGACAATCTCATTGGCCGGCGCTCACCTATTATCAGCCCTGTTTTGATTTCAGCAAATCATTTCGCGCGAACCCATACAACGTGATTAATATTCATGAACCCAGCAGCTCCTTTATCCTTAGTGCGTTTTATATTGTTATTAGTGGTATATTTCGTAGTAGTTTTGTTATCTTATCAATTTCCCCCCCCCTTTTTTTATAGAAACACTAAATGACAAACAATATCTTAAGCACCACCACAAGTCCTAAGTTCAGTGAATATGACAAATATGAATTCATACTTGGATATTCTAATTACTAAAGATCTATCATCATATAATGCTAAATTATCATAATATCATATTATAATGATTGACTAACTGATGCTAAGTGTCAGTAGATAAATAGTGTTGATTAATGTACAATGTTTTATAATAATAATTTATTCTATTTAGTGTCCATTTCATTCATTTAACATTTAATATTGGGGCATCCAAGTTATTTGACATTTAAACATTTTTAAAAAAAAGTAACGCAATAGTTACTTTCCCTGGTAATTAGTTACTTTTATAATGATGTAACTCAGGTTACTATTTGTGAGAAGTAACTAGTAACTATAACTAATTACTTTTTTAAAGTAACGTGCCCAACACTGTTGATAATGCACAAAAAAATTCAGTGTCCGTTTCAAATTTGGGGCCAGACTTGGTAGTGCAGTATTTGAGCATCCAGTTTTTGCAGTATTTGAGCATCCTTATTACGATACATAAGACATAAATTCACTGTACCTGCGCAGTGAATTTAACCAGCACAAGAAAAATGTATAGAGAGAGAGAGAGTGAACGAAAAAAGAAAAGGAGAGCACGAGATGATAAGGTGCCCCTGATGAAAGACAACAAGGAGTTGGATGAAACCAGTTGGATTGGGGTTTGATGGTTGATTGCAACAAGAATGTCAACATCACTTCGCAGGATGTCATTCAGTCAAAGGTGTTTTCATAAAACCAGCCTCACTGAAAAGGGAGGGGAGCGTCAGATCCCTTATGCAACTGTTCCTTTTGAGAAAGGCACCCTGGTGCTCGGCACGTTCCCGCTGGTCTGAAAGTTGGCGCGAGGGGCTTCATTCCTCTCTGTCTTTCTCCACCGAGAGTCTTCAATCACTCTTTACATGCAGAAGTGAGGAAAAATGCTTGTAATGAATGCTGGAAAGATGAGACACGCTTCCAAATTTATGATCCACTTCTTGATTGAGAAGCCAAAATGAAGCCTAAATAAATTAGTTTTTAAGATTACTTTTTGAACTATACATCTTATCCATATTTCCACTTGAGTCATTAGCTATTATTAAAATGTGAAAAAGTCAAATATAGAAAGCGTAGGTGTGTTTGACCTTCAGTGTAGGTTTCACAGAAAGAAAGAGGTGGAAAGTTCATGAGACGTGAACGGCTGCTCTGTATTGTCCTCTATACCCACATGCGCTTTTACATCACAAGATGTTCCAGAATTGTCCATCTCTCCATCTGTCTCTTATTTCTGTCTCTCTTTTCCCCATCTATCCAAGTCCTACAGTAGTCTACACACTTTCCAACACAACCGTCACGTCGCCCTTCCTCTTTTTCCCAAGAAAGAGAGCTTAATTCATCCGGTGAGCTTCATTTGTTGATTTAGATTATGTGACTTTGCTACATTGGCCGCTCTTATCTGCCCTCTTTGAAGTGCATAAATGGTAAATGCTGCTCACACTTTCGCTTTTATTTTCCAGGATGTTAAAAGGATAGTTCACCCTTAAATGAAAATTCTGTCATTAATTACTCACCCTCATGTCGTTCCAAACCCGTAAGACCTCCGTTCATCTTCGGAACACAAATTAAGAGTTTTGATGTATTGTGAGAGCTCTCTGACCCTCCATAGACAGCAATGTAATTTACACAATCAAGGTCCAGAAAGTAGCAAGGTTAATTATTAAAAAAATAATCCATGTGCCATTCAGGGGTTCAACCGTAATTTTACCAAGCTACGAGAATTTTAACGATTTTCATTTTTGGGTGAACTATCCCTTTAAGTAACATAATTATTTTTTTCCAGAGTTACATTGTGACTTTCTGAGACTGTGAGGTTAAGTTTTAGTCTTCTGAGATTCAAGATACTATCACATAATATCAGATTAGATGTGCTGTTGGTTCTGTGCAAATAAAGTGCCTTATTAGAGCCTCATTAAAGTTGATCTGTACTTATTTTTAATAAATTAATATAAAAAAATATTTTTATTTTATTTATTTATTTATAATTACAATTTATATATTTTTTATAGGTGGAATGGAAATATAAAAGCAATCAGACATTTAAAAAGGTGCTTTTACAAAGAAGACTGATAAGTAAATAAGTAGAAAAACATGTTTTCGATGAAGGGCTAATGAAGATAAAACGAAAAAATGTATAAACAACATAAATGGCTTTAGAGCATTATTAGCATGAACTGTTAAATCACAAAAGGGCTATAAAGGACGAGATTCACTATTGTATTACGCTTCACTAGAGTGCCTTTCATTTGGAGGAAAGTACTGATATAGTAAGAACACAACAACACAGAACAACAAGGCAGAGCCAGAGAATGACAGAGAGGGGGAGACGGCAAAGACTCAATTTAGTGCATTTCCTGTGTTTTTAAGTGAATCTTGAGGAGTGTTTTTTCCATTACGTACACAGCAACCTCTAACCTCTAAAAAAAATCCACTATAGAATATGCATTTTTTTTAAAGGACAAGAAGCTATTCCATTACAACACACCAAGGAAGAACATGACGTACACCTCTTTATTATAATGTTAGAATTTTAAAGTAACATGAATGATTTTTGCAAATAATAATTAGTAAATATATTTAATATTAATATCTATTAAAAAAGCATGTATTCTATATTATCATGTGCAAATATTTAGAATGACAAATCACATTGTTTATATATATATAATATCAAATATTATATATATATATATCAATAATCAAATATTTACACTACTCTTCGGTAAGATAAAAAAAATAGTTTTAGTCAGTAAGGATGCATTAAAAATGATCAAAAGTGATAGTGTTTCAAGATATCTTTTTCAAAAACTGTTTTTTTAATTTATTAAATAATTCATACAATGTTTCCACAAAAATATTAAGCAGCACAGCTGTTTTTAACATGGATAATAATAATATTAAATGTATCTTGAGCACTAAAGAATGATTTCTGAAGGATCGTGTGATCATGTGAAGACTGGAGTAATGATGCTGAAAATTCAGCTTTCACATCACAAGTTATTTTAAATTATAATAACTTAATTATTTTAAATAGTTTTAAAACATTAAACAAAATCTAATTTAATAAATACAAATCTAAAAAATACAAATACAGTGTATAAATATTTATTATATTTATATTTTATAAATTATCTATCTAATGTAATAATATATATCACATTGGACAGCTCTATGCTAAAATATTAGTTTAGCACACTCATACCCTTTACATTTTATGGAGCACGGCAAAATATATATTTTTTTTATATAAGGACTTTAACATTACAATTTACACAAATGCATGCACACACATTTTACACAAGCAGGCACTGATAAATTTCATCACATTCATTATGTATTTGAACTAATGATCTATTAGGCGTTATATAATTGATGGACTCAGTATATCTTCTCAGATGTCTGCATACAGTAATTTACCTTTCCTACCAAAGTGAGCACTTTGCTCATGAATACTTAGTTAGTCAGACACTCCTGGAAGGTTACCAAGCAACGTCCGCATGATCTAATTAATATTCATGCATAACAGAGAAGAAAAGAAAAGAGTCTTTATAACTAAATTACGCAGCAACTAGTTGCCCAAGTCCCCTCCAGAGAAGCGCCCCAGAAACAAGATCTCAGTTTCTCTGCTGATATAAGTGAATGAAAAAAAAAATAATTAGCCAATCATCGTGTAAAACACAACTTGCGTACAATGTTACAGTGATTAGTAATTATAGGGGCTGTAAGTGAGCCTCTTAGTCCATACTTAGCACACAGAGAACCTTGTTTACTAAAGTAAGAGCCTATTTTTTTCTCTGAATTTGCTCTTGTGTTAATACATATCAATTAACTCTTACAGAAAGAGGATCACAAGGATACTTATTTTATGAAAGTGAACAGCACCTCAATGTTTCATGTTGCTTTTTAGTTGAAAGACCACAAACCGCACATCCATCTGACAAACAGACCTCGAAAGCACAAGGTGTGGAAAAACTACAATAACTTCAGCACGCATTGTTCCTTCACAAGTCCCAGTGCTTTTGTGCCCCTAACACTCTCATACACCGTAACAAAATCCCTCAAGAGCCACAGGTCAACAAAAGATGGGTAATCAAGCAGAGGAGCCACATCTATGCCACCTGCTCTTACTATCTATTTTTAGAGCGCTGAATACGAACAAACAACCAAAGCAGCCAATTGCAATCTACAGCAGGGAAGTCAAGCTCAAACATGTCCTCTTTAACCAGATCAAACTTCTGCGGTTTCTGTCAAAACTGCCTGATAGGGAGAAGAAAGCTGCCCCCGCACATTTTGTTCTAAAATGTTCTGCATTCATTTTTTTTTAGGTCTTGGTATGTGTGGCAGGTCACAGAGAGGTAAAATTGGTTCTCATGGGGGAAAAATGCTGTTCTGCCATGCGTTTGCATGCAAAAGCGTTAACACGCAGACTGCGTTTCGACATGCAGGTCTCCTGCAATGTAGGGCTTTCCCAAAACGCAAGGATGCATTCAGACTGAGACCGAAGGCCGAAGGGAGGATAATCTGGGATCTTTATTTATAACCGGTGGAAATGATTTTCATAAGTTTCACATGATGTCGTCGTAGAGCTCTGCTTAAACTTATTACTGGAGCAACCTAAAGTTAAAGTGTCTCACTTGAGGCTACGATGACGATGACTCATGGCTTGCTTTTTGCAGGGTGGTCAGATTTAGGGGTGACCAGGGTCACATGATTTACCACATTGTTTAGACCTGAAAAATGGTAAAATCTTTGAAAAAAAATCCTAATCCTGAAGAAAAAAAAACAGTATCACAGTTCCCACAAAAATATTAAGCAAAAAATCTGTTTTCAACATTGATAAATAATAAGAACTGTTTTATGGACAGCAAATCACAGAATGAATCTTAGAATCAGAATGATTTCTGAAGGATCATGTGACATTGAAGATTGGACTAACGATACTGAGAATTCAGCTTTGCATCACAGGAATAAATTATATTTTTAAATATATTCAAATAGAATACAGTGATTTTAAATTGGAATATTATTTTAGAATATTACTGTTTTACTGTATTTTGATCAAATAATGCAGCCTTTTTGAGCAGAAGAAACTTTCAAAACATTAAAAAAAGCTTACCAACCCTAAAAGTTTCAACAGTCCTATATATAAATAGGTTATAAGTAAAATTGCAAAATATCAAACCATTGCTTTGGCCAATTGAAATGATAAGACATGAACTTATCAATTTAATAAAATGTGACCACTTGCCCTGACCTGTGTCATAAGCGCTGTACTTTGAGTTCAAAACTTTTTTTTATTGTGTCCATTTTTTTTAATCCAACAGCTACAGCAAAAAAATATGATGAAATTCAAATTTTAGATTGGAGTAGAAAAAACTAAAACTAAAATACTATTATTTTTAATTAGATTGTTTGTAAAGACACACATGCATAATTTTGGACTTTTAATTCCTTATAGCTACTAAGATGTGTGACAAGTAATTCCAACTAACTTCAATATCCAATATATATTCAATTCACACACACAGACATATGAGTGAATGTTTTTATGTCTCTAGTGGGAAATTGGTGTCCAGGACACCATATTATTCTGCGAGCCCCATCTCCTGTATGAAGTACCTGCACAATTTATGCTTCCTTTGTTTTTTTCCTGTGCTGGGCCAGAGCAAAGTCAGAGCCAGATTAGATGGGCCTTCTGATCAATCAATCTCCCAGCATGCTTTGCATGAAATGACCTTCAGTGATATATAGTCTGGTCGTCACCATCAGGTAATCGACAGAACTGGCGCCAGAGCCGAATTTGAGGTGTATGACTGGAAGTTCATGTATGTGTGTGTGTGTGCTGTTATTCTTATAACACACAATAAGCCATTCATATTGACCAAATCACATCCTGTCCACTTTCTTGCCAAATAAACGTCATGTCAGCAGTCGCAACCGTAAACAAGGGGTCAGACGACTGTGAGGTGGGTAAGAGATATGAATGGATGTTATGGCAGTCGTCCAACACTGTGTTCTTAAATAGAACCTGGTCATGGAGTGAATGGAGAGGTTTTATTTGTAATTTTTTTTAGGTGACGCACTTGGTCCTCTAAATGAGAATAAAACATGACCAAAAGAAAAAAAAAGCACAAGTATCAGGTTGTAATGTTAGCAAGTTCCATGTTGTAATTAATGTTTTGGTTTCTTGTGCCTTGCAACTCAAATAAAGCTCAAGTAACCAATGGTTTCTTTGAACATACCAATAACACAGTGTAGGAGTCTCTATAGTAGCTAACAGCAGAGATTATTGTTAATTTTAAAGGGGAAAATAATAAACTCAGTGTAATTAGAACCACTGGACCTATGCTTGACCTATTCGCCTTAAGTGTCCTACTTTCATAAGAACCCCCATTTCCCTTCAGTCTCTTAAAGTCTGGGTTCAGGAAGGCCGGTTTGGGGAGGATATGAATTAATTCAATACAACATTAAACTCCAAATGAGATTTTTCCTGTCTGAGACCAGAAAGAGCTCAGGACCAGGCTGAGAATGGGTGGGTGAGGAAACTCACAGGTCGCTGGGTTCAATGAGGGCCTGAGGAGCGACAGGAAGAAGAGGTCACGATGACTTGTGCTCCCAGCATTATGCGGCATTATTCTATTGAACCAACTACAAAGTAACAAGCTGAACCTGAACCTGAATCTGTATTACATTTGTCATTTTTACAGATTCAGTTTGTCATTTTGTAGTCATACTGTCCAAAAATATCATAGGTTTGCATGTTGTTTACATGCAGCTTTATTTTGTAGTGCTGACATCATACATTTATGATTTTAAGGCAAAATAATAAATAAATATGTATTACATTTGTCATTTTATAGATTCAACTTGTCCTTTCCTTATCATACTGTCCAAAAACATCATATGTTTGCATATTGTTTACATGCAACTTTATTTTGTAGTTCTTTCATCATGCATACAATTTTAGAGTGTAATGACAAATGAATCATTATAGATTCATTTATCTGTATTATGAATCTGTATACATCCAGTTTTATTTTGTATTGCTGATGTCATGCATATGATAGATTCATTTGTCATTTTACAGATTCATCTAGTCATTTTCTTGTTATTCTGTTAAAAAAAACATAGATTTGCATGTTGTTTACATGCAGCTTTAGTTTGTAGTTTTAGCGTCATTGCTTGCAGTTTTATAGCGGAATGACAAATGAGCCTATATTACAAATTCATTTGTCATTTTACAGATTCATCTTGTCATTTTCTTGTCGTACTGTCCAAAAACATAATAGGTGTGCATGTAGGTTTAATTTGCAGTGCTGGCATCATGCATATGATTTTACAGTGAAATCTGTATCACAATCTGTATTACAGATTCACTTCTCATTTTATGTGCAGCTTTCTTTTGTGTTGGTGTCATGCAGGCAATTTCACTGTAAAATCTATGGAAGCCTGTTTCAGACACTGAATAAAAAATAAAAAAGGTAATTGCAACTTTATATCTCACAATTCAGACTTTTTTTCTTAAAAAATAAATAAATAAAAAATAAAGTAAGAACTGCGTGATATAAACTCGCAATTGCGAGACATAAAGTCGCACTTCTGAGAAATAAAGTCAGAACTGCGAGATATAAACTCACAATTCTGAGAAATAAAGTAAGAATTGCATGATATAAACTCGCAATTACGAGACATAAAGTCGCAATTCTGACTTGCGAGAAAAATAGAATTGTGAAAAAATAAAATAAAATTGAGAGTTTTTAATCTCGCAATTGTGACTTTATAAATCGTAATTCTGACTTTATAACTCGCAATTGTGAGTTTATATCATGCATTTCTGAGAAAAAATGGCAGAATTGTGAGTTTATATCTCGCAATTCTAACTTTATAACTCGCAATTGCGAGTTTATATCTCACAATTCTGTGAAAAAAGTCAGAATTGAGAGATGACAAGTCGCAATAACCTTTTTTTTTATTTTTTTTATTCATTGGCGGAAACGGGCTTCCATAAAAATAATGTGTATGACTCCAGCACTACAAAATACAGCTGCACATAAACAACATGCAAACTTCTCTGATATTTTTGGAGAGTTCAGATGGATTCCACATTTAAAAAAGCCAGTGATGGATACAAATGATCCCAAGGAAAGCCTGGCCTTCCAGCCCCAGAAGCACTGCCCGTTGTGTGTGGTTAATGACACACAATTGAGAAGGTAAACAAACTGTCTGGGAACGAATAAATCATTGCACATAGCTCATCAAAGTAAACAACCTGAGGTAAACAAGGCAGACAAGGGCTCCTCTCTCTAGGCAAAATAGCTCCTAAAGATACAACGTACCATGCCAGAGCCAGTTCATGTGATACAGACTCCATTTGATTCGCTCCAGACCTAATCTGTTCAGGATTGCGTGACAGCCCTCTGAGAAAATAAATGATCTGGAGTCCGGATTAAACTTGAGCAAACACTTGGAACGGATGGCTAATTTTCTGTCCAAAAATGATCAGGCTAAAATTTCACTAAATTTGGAATGTATCTTTTTTGTGTTACAATGGTATTTTGGCTGAGGTGTTTTAAGATAATCCATTCTTTTGGTTACTTAACAATGATGTTGTGTCTATCAGTGAGACAAACAGAAGAAGTTTATGGTTTGGAACCAAACACTGCCTGAATGTTGTTTGACCTTTGGCCTTTTTCAGCGGCCAGTTGCCTCACAATGAATTTACCTGTAAATGACCCCATTTTGGTGCAGGAACATGAGGGCTGAGGTCACCTCAGCAGCGTAAAACCGGGAACGAGCTTCATCGAATTTGCGCGAACGCTGGATCTGGAACATCAGGTCTCCACCATTCACGTATTCCATGACGAAGAACAAACGGTCCTAAAGTGAAGAAACAGAGTAAACAGGTTCATTATTTGACTCAATAAATGCTAATTGTTTAATTTGAACAATTTCTCATTGCTCAGAAGTATTCATCTTTAAGCAAACATCACTGCACCCTGAAATCAAGGGCTTAATTTGATGTCTACATACAAGTAGGAATGGGAATTGCAAGGAATTTACAGATTCTTGATCTCTTGAGATGGATATTTGAGGGTCTTTTTGCCTAACTACTAAACAAACAAAAATGCTAAAACACAACACTATTATTGAAATGGACATTTTAGTGTTAGACTGAAAAGTTAAGACTCATTCATACTGATTCAAAAGTCATGAAATGGCGATTTGTGGGTCTTTTTAACTGAACAATTACAAGGAAACATCTCAATAAAGTAAAGAAAACCGGTTCAAAAGAATGATTCGTTTGCGAATCGGACATCACTCCAGACTGTTTGCCTGAGGCTATGGATTACAGGTAATAATGTTGTAAATAATATTCAGTAAGTTTCTTGCACAGACCAGTCGTTTCACTTCATAAGTCCTCAATATATTGTCAGGAGCCATGGGTATTAATTTTGTGTTACGTTTACATGCTTTTTTGATTCTCAAGGTGCCAGAAACCATTGACTTGCACGTTGTGAATCATGAAAGACCATGGTTCCAGCTAAAAACTCTACTGGAGAAAAGAGTCACCTATATCTTGGGAAGCCTGAGGGTGAGTAATTAACAGCAAATTTTCATTTTTGGATGGACTATCCCTTTAAGAGTCATTTGTTCCATTTGCATTTTAATACAGTGATCCAACATTCATGAACCTTTAACAGAACCATAAAAAGTCATGAACATTATTAGTTTCCATTTTTTAAGAATCTGTTTCTTATTTTTCAGCCCTAAAGGATTCAGACATAGGGGAATGCACTTTCAAATGAAAAATATTTTTGAGAGATTATGAAATCCAACTATTAACCACAACTGGGGTTAAGAGACAAGGCTACATAATAGAATATAAATGTTGGAAAGTCAATGAGAGAAGACAGACTTTGAAGAATCCAGCAGCTGTTCTCAGCAAACATGAACCCGCTGCCCTGTACAGCTGAATAGAATATATCTCATTATCTTCAGTGGGTCATACACATCATTTCAAAGAATCAAGATGTATATCAAACCCACACAAACTGCCAGTCCAGCTACGTGACTCATGTCCTAGTCAGCAGACGTAAAGATTGGCTGAGGAAATATGATGAAATTTGAACGCACATACTCATAGACGTTCATTTGGCTGTAAGGAGAAGAACCCGATTTGCATCTTTCTGCAAAAAAAAAGCAAAAAAACATTCCTAACAATGGACAAGAATGCTTTAATGTATTGTTTGCCATCTGAACATAAAAAAAAAAAAAAAAAAAAACACGAGAAAACCCGCAGAATAAACAAAGGAAGATATTTCACATGCAATGTTAAGGACTTCATTGAGTTCATAGCGCATTTTTGCATATTGCAAGTTGCAGGTCAGAACATTTTGACTAGGGGTCGACCGATTATCGGCCTGGCCGATTATCGCCGCCGATATTAAGCATTTTTATAATTATCGTATCGGTCATTTTCAAAACCGATGTGCCGATAAAATAATTTAATTTTGCTCTGACGCAGCCTGTCAGAACTCACCACTCTGTGGGCTAGAGCAGTCTCCGCCCACCGCGCATCTGATTTGTTGGGAGTCACGAGTCCGACCAATCAGCGTGGAGGACTAAAGGCACTCTCTCTCACACCGAAAGCTCTTGCTAACTGGAGCTGCTTGTTTCAGTGATCACGCATCAGTTGTCTCTCAAAGGCAGCAGCAGACGTTGCTCAAGTTGCAATAAATCACAATCCACTACACTGAAGTTGCAAAACACCTCAATATTATCTACTTATGGTTTCCGCGATGGAAAACCCGGACGGAATCGTGGAATCCAGTCATATAAATGGAATTTACTGTATAACGCGGAGTCACGGAATTTGTCAAAGTTTGGATGAATTAATCAAAAGTAGGTCAGTACACTTAAATCGACTCGCGCTATGGACTAGTATCTGTAAACATTAAGCCGCAAAAAGACTATTTAAATATGAATTCTGCATGTTCTGTGTGGCTCTGTATATGTGAATGGCACAGACGCGTGGTTTTGATCACACACACACACACACAACGCTTGCGGTGTTTTCAGCATCTGCCGTCTCACTAAATGAGGACATAAATACATGAACAACATCCCCAGAACTGCTCTTAGAGTTACTTCAAGAGCATTTGACCGTTTCATTTGAGTAAAACGATCGTCATATCATGCATAGGCTACAGAAACTTAAGAGGTCCTCATGGCAACCCGTCAAAATAAAAGTTTGGTTTATCTACTAATACTACTACAACAATTATTACAACTTTTGTTTAAAAGAATAATCACACAATACGCTATTTCTTCCATGTTTTAATTTTAATAGTAAACCCATTTGTTTGCCAAAAATAGAGTTTAACTCTCATTTGATTAAAAGATAAATTAAATTAAAAAGATAAAAGGTTTTATGCCTTCATTTGCACTGCACTGTAAATTAAAACTAATGGAAATTGTCACATAGGCCAAGATTAGGATGACAAAAATTGAGACATTTCAATAGGCTATTGAAACAAGTGTGCCTATAACAGGCTATTAGTGTTATAGTTTCATTAAAATAATTGCAGTCTTCTTAACTTCTACAATGGAGCTATGAAGACAATTAAATTATTTACACTTATTATATACATTGTGCTTTTTAAGTTAATCAATTGATGTGCATTAGATGATGAATTGAATAGTCACCTCTTGTAGGTTATGATTTAGTCATCAGAAAATAATTAATGAAGAATTGTTATGAGTGAGGTTATGCTATTACACATACATTTCTAACATGTAAATTATTGAAGCCAAATACTTACATTTCCTCAAGCTGTTTAGCTGTAGTACAGTATTCATAGGCTTAATCATGAAGCATACAGTGGCCTAGGGCTGCACGATATATTCCATGCGATAGTCATGTGCATCTCGTCAGTAAAGACGGTTCTGCAATTAGCAGTAAATCTCCATCACCTGCTTTCAGATGGAGCAGCATTTAATACACAGAGCTGTAGTTCACTAACAAGCTAAGCAATATCACGTTCATTATCGAAGGCGATTCATCTGTGATTATGAGCACGAATTGCGTAGCTTGTCAGTGAACTACGGCTCTGTGTATTAACTTCCGCTCCATCTACTGGGTTGGAAAGCAGGTGATGGAGATTTAATACTAATCACAGAACCGGCTTTACTGAAGAGATGCACATGACAATCGCATGCAATATATCGTGCAGCCCTACAGTGGCCCCACATTTAACTCTCTCTTTATATTACCCTTATTGTAGATGGATGCATGGAGAAAGACAAGAGTAAGAAGTGCAACCAACACCAGGGAAGGCAGTTTTTGTCAGAGCCCTTGTTATTCTTAATTTTGACATTAATTTTCATTTTTACACCAGACATATATATCGGTTCAAAATATCGGTTATCGGTCTACTTGGTCTGTAATAATCGGTATCGGCATCGGCCCTGAAAAACACATATCGGTCGACCCCTAATTTTGACTTGGTATCAAAAAAGGCTTCGGGCTGTAGACGATATTTCCTTTATTGTTCAATCAATCTCATCCTATATTCCCTGCTACCTGTTTCTTCTCTCAGAATGATCAGAAGAGAAGTAGGTGATAACTTCAGCCGTTGCAGGCCTCATACAACTGCCTCACTGTGGTGATATGAATGATATGCTGATATTTTTTAATTGAAATCATGATTTCATTGTAATCGTATGTCTTATGTAATTGCGGGCCAGTCTGCCCTGCTTGTCCTTTTGCTATGAAAGCGAATTTAAACAGGATGCTGAAATAGTTTGTTTAAAATGTGCCCAGAGTCACAGCAAAGGCCCACCCAATCAAATGCCAATAAACATTTCCTGCCTCTAATTAGAAATGTACAGATAGTGGCGTCCCCACGCCGTGCAAGAGAAAAGGCCTGATCGACAGATAACAACCAAGACCCAACAAGCCGGTCTAACAGAGTGTATCAGCCAGCCTTCATATCTGCGCTACATATGAATTAGTGTTAAAGTACAACTTAAGGCTGGAATACACTGCACTTTACTCAGATTTTTGCCCTGATTTACAGTCTGGACAAGTTGATGCTAGTTACAGAAAATCAGAGCCTGTCTGCAGATTTGAGTTGACAGATTTCATAAAAAATCTCGTTGTGTGTGATGGTCACAGACTCTGATTTTTAGCTTCTATGAATCCTTCCTGTTTGAGGATATCAGAAATCAGAACACATATTGCTTTCATTTTTATGCATCTCCTAGCGACAATACATTTGAGTTTGTTGTGTTTTGAATGAATGATGAACATTCTTCTAAAAACTAAAACACAACTTTCTATGACGTTGCTTGAGAACAATCATGAAAGTGTATCACCTAAAGGAAAGGAGAGAGTTACGGTAGCTTTCTTCTGTTAACTGCTGTTGGCTGAAGTTGTGCCCCACTTTTCTTCATGGTAATTGTTGTTCCCCACAGTGAGATTACCACACTCTGCACTAGCTTAACAAATGACCAGCTTTGTTAGGTTGATAGCAACAGGAAATAATTATAATTTCAGTACAGAGTGTATTGTGTGTGTGGCCCTGGACATTAATCAAGAATGTTTATCCAAGTCAAAAACTATGGCTTATAAGATACAAGGGTCCAGAAATCTAAGACTACTAATAAAACTGTTTCTAATTTGCATGCTTTTCTGATCTGATAAAACATTTTTCAGCATAACACTTTGTGCAAATTTAATTAATTCATACTTATTTTATATGTATCAAATCCTTAATCTAAAGCTTTCTCACTTGATTCCAGTTAAATAAAAAATAAAATATTTAATTCACTACAGACAGACTTACTGTATCACTATAGTATCACAGAATAACTGATTTATATTGGTATATACGTTTATTTCTATTTACATTTGTAACTTTATAATTATTTGAATCTCTTAACATTTTCAGCTCACATTTTCAGCATCATTACTCCAGTCTTCAGTGTCACATGATCCTTCAGAAATCATTTTAATATGCTGATTTGCTGCTTAAGAACCATTTATTATTATTATCAATGTTGAAAAAAGTCATGTCGCTTAATATTTCTGACACTTTTTTAACGATTCTTTGATGAGCAGAGAATAAAACAAACAAACAATGTATTTGAAATATATGCTACATCTCAAACATGAATGTTGTTAAATGTATATAGCTATTTTTCATTAATAAAACTTAAATTAGCACTGAAAACACTCCGAAACCTAAAACTATGACAGTACACAAGAGTAACTAACATCTAACATTATTTTCAATTACTTTTGTATTTCATCTTAATTTTAGTTTTAGTTCAAAGCAATAATTTCACATTTACTTCAAATAATTATTCAATAGAATATTTACATGCCAAAAATAAACTGTGCTATTTGTTAAAATTTCCTGCTATAAATTCCCCTGAAAATGAATTATGGTGATAACCATTAACAATAAAGTTAATTTCTAACATAAGTATTCCTGCGGTTTAGATCAATATCCCCATTATCTCATCTGGCAAAACTTCAGAGTGCAATAAATATTGCAGCAAATGCCAGAAATATAATACACACATTTGGCATTGGAAATTGACAAACAGATTCAGTCTAGACCGTGTGGAATAGACTCAGTACAAGAGAAGCAGTGAACGCGTGTGAAGTAGTAAATCAACACACACAGCTACCAGAGACTCTTAACACACACTCCTCTGGCCAAGAAGCTGTCGCTCTTCATTTCACGATGCTTGTCATTACAGCAGAAATGTCTCTCTCAGAACAACACAGTCTTTACAAAGCTTATATGCAGAAGCCGTGTTGCTCTCTCTGTCCATCATAATGTTCTTAAATGGCCTATTTGGATGCTTTTTCAGGTCTGAGCATGCCACTGTGTTTTATATAAAACGCTAGTGGTGCAACGGATCACAAACCTCACGGTTCGGATCATACTATGGATTTTGAGTCACGGATCGGATCAGCAAAAAAGTTTGCTTTTCATTAATTACTAAAAGCTTATTTTAAAGTATTTCTATACCCCAGCAGAAACTACTAGCTTAACTACTAAAGTCAGCGATAAAACAAGAACAATTAAATTACAAGCATAGATGAACAGCCTACAACATAAAATTATAAATAAAGACAGTAGCAGTAGTATTCAGGTGCAGAAATGTAAAAATTAAGTGTAAAACAACACAATAATGCTTACTGCATAAGATATACAGATTAATCTTTGTTAAAGCTGTGGTGTTGTTTGATTAGCAGACAGAAGCAGGTATTATAGGCTGCTGTCTCTTTAAGACTAAATGCACGGACCTAATACTGACACACATCAGGTTTCTTTCTCAGCTGTACACGTTAACTTAAGACATAACCGACTGTGTTTACCAGAATACTTGCCAAAACGGGTATTTTAACATAACTTTGTGTGTATGTATCCATCCGTTGAGGCGTTGTCTGAAACGCGGTATCTGAATCACGCCTCTCTCTCTCTCAGAACCGTGGGGACTGGTCCGTACGGATCACGGATCATCTACGATCCGTTGCACCCCTATAAAACGCTGTGTTTGAGAACATTCAGTTCTGTGAGAAATGTTTATACAGAGAAAAGCTTATTAAGCTCAGTGTAGCGGAGGGTGATGAAAAAACACGACACAGGGCTTTAGCGAGTACATGATGACTCAACGGCACGAGGTATTCTGCTGTCCTTACACGGATTCAACCTGATACTACACAAATATGATAACAATAGGATATTTATACACAGGGCCGTTTCTAGCCATTTTGACGCCCTAGGTGAAATCCCTATTAGCGCCCCCCCCCCCCCCCCTCCAACTCAAAACAAGATAATTAAGATTACATACAAAATAACATAAAACTGATTATGTAAACACTCAAATCTTAAATAACAACATTGATACATTTACAAATTATATTTGTATATACAGTATATATATAATTTCTTTTTCAGACATCAGTTTCTTGTCACATTCAAATTGGTTGTCATAGTAACGACACTAATTTGTGAAAATTCAGGGCATTGTGAGTTCCACAAATCTGAACGCATTAGGCCTATTTGTAAATTGACTGTTAAGATAAAACATTTTGCACAGTTTATTATCTGTGATACCATTATAGCCACTGAATGCCTGTATAGCTCTATGTAACAATCCCTAGTTGCTAAGAAATTGTCATCACACATAAATTAATTTTATTACATTTGGATTTGGATACATGTTTAGATATTATCAATGGCTACTTTTTGACTTTATCTGTTTTTTTGTTCAATTGTTTTGTTGTTGTTGTGTCAGTTATTGCATTGTTATTTCAGTCAAACCTATAAAACCCTTTGTTACCCCAAACTACATAGGCCTATAAAAGCCTGATCAGTGACATAAAAGTAATCAGAATGCAGCTACTTGTTCTTTTATTACTCATTGACATGTGAACTTCCCCTTTAAATAACGTGACGCTCTACCCTCTATATGTATGACGCTGCTCCCTTTAAAGGGGGGGGGGATACAATGCTGTTTCGTCCATTCAGAGTTATTTATACCGCTAAATAGTTGGATTCTCATGCTAAGCATGGCCAAAGTTTCAAAAAACGATTTGGAAGTATGACTGAGTATTTCTGTGGCAAAAATCTTCCTTCCGGGTTCGTACAAGTTTCGGAAAGTTTTTTTAAATAATAGCTCTTGCTGACGTAAACGAGGGTGGAACTCCTTATATGGGCATTTCTCCGGGAAGAGCGCGCCCGTGCTCGCATCGATCAGAGCAAGAGCTAGAGCAAGAGCGCACTCATCAACGCGCTTCATTCGGCTGCACTGCACGGGACTCGCTCGGAAAAAATGTCTCTAAAGAAGTGTGTTTTTGGTTGTAAGGGAAAGATAACCTTGTTCAGCTTCCCAAAAGAACCCAGCGTTACGTGAACAGTGGATGCAGTTTGTTTTTCTGGGGCAGCAATGGAGTTTCTCAAGTGTGTTTGTTGACGAACGTTTTATAAACAAGGCCCAGTTCAACGCTGGATTTGCACATCGTTTAATACTGAAAGATGGAGCGGTCCCAGCTATAAAAGATCCCAGTCATGATTCATAACTGCAGATGGTAAGTGAAATGGCATCAAATGTCTCTGTTTTGTTCGCGATCGGCGCAAGTGCTCGTCACTCTTTAGCTCCGCCCACAGCGCGCCTCCAGGATCTGTAACATTAGTACCGTTTCTAATATTAAAATCGTAGTTCTGCAACCTCCAGGAGGTTTGGAGACCCCTGCTTTAGATCAAGTAATAAGCTGAAGAATGGGAACATGTCGATTTTTTTAGTGACACTTATGTTGCTTGTTATTTGTAACATTTTCCATTGACAGCCCAGAATGTGATTGTTACACTATAATAAAAATACAGAAAATGTGAAGTTGCACTTCAGCTTATATGACTTTAGTGAAAATGCTATACCTAAAGTAAACGAAATGGCCTAATTTGATCCTACAGTGTTGTTACTCTGCACATGTTTTTTTATCATGACAAATATTAATGCAAAATGATTATCTTAGAATGGAAGATATGCTGTCTCTTGCTTCACATAAATTATCAATAATTAAATACGTGGTCTTGAAGAAGATTTTTCTTTCTTTCTCTGTTTTGACTGTCTCGTTTGGACTTGGACTTGACTCGGACTCGAACCTCTTTGGACTCGGTCTTGACTCGGACTCGATAGTCCTGGTCTTGGACTCGACAAAGGTGGACTTGACTACAGCCCTACGTGTAAATGCAGCTAAACATGAGCTGGGTATGTTTTGTTATAATAAGAAGTCATGAAATTATAGTTTCTTCTAAAACAAACAATAGAATTCATTGAAAGTTCAACCATCCATCTGCCTTTCTGTTACCTGGAGGTGTTACACCGCAGGACGTAAATACAGTATATGTAAAAAGATGCACATAAACGTTACAAACTTAAATGCACAGTAGGAGGTAATATGCTGCTGTTTCTTAACACACATGCTTGAGGAAATGTCTTTTTCCTGTTGTTGTGCCCCGCTTTGTGTCTGACAGGATTAAAGTGAGGCACTTTCCTGTAATAGCTGATAAGCAAAATGTACAACAATTCAAAGAAAGAAAAAAAAGGATTTAATTCGATAGATTTCTTTGAGGTATATTTAAAAACCATTTTGATTCAAAGGCCTTTGCATAGTCCAACATAATATTCAATGACATTTCCTTCAGTATGTCTGTTATAATTGTGGAAATTTTGAGAACTATGTTTACAGTTTTTTAATGATTGTATGTTTTATATTACTTCAGTTAAGTTGGATTATTTTAATATATTGTTAATGATTATGATTATGTAACTTATATTAATGATAATTTTAAGCCATCCTGTGGTCCCCTGCTTGAGAACCACTGTTTTAAAGTATTATCCCAATTAGATAATGCCAATATATTTATATTTTCATTCTGATGCATTTCTGTATTTCACAGTGAAAACTGTATGATAACTTCTAAAATGCTTAAAAACATAATTTAATAATTATTAAACCTATTCTAAAAAATAAAAGATAAACAGGGTTAGATGGGGGTAAGATATTTGTGTCTATTTGTTAATAAGGGATTCGTAGAAACATTAATGTTTTTAGATTTGTGAAGTAAAAATATTAGCTTTATTATTACTAGTGTTACTATTTCCATAGAATAAATGTCCATATAATTCACATACAATATAAATGTAAATCTCCTTGACTGGTATTCTTGACTTTGTTTACCATCAGTTATTCAATTATTAAACTAAATTGTCAAAACACAATTTTAAATAGAACAGTTGATTTAGTATTGTACATGAATGAAACAAAAATATAGGTAGCGATTTATTTTACAGCCCTTTTGTACATGTACTGTACATACTAACTACTCATTATAGTAATTACAATATTTACTATGAAGCATTTTTACTATGGTAGTAACTAGATAGTAACCCTACAAAAGCAGCATCCAATAAAGGTCTAGTCCTTTAGGAGCAAAGACCGAGGATCGCCAGTTTGCCAACAAATACGTGAGAAAATTATTGAAATGTTTAAAAACAATGTTCCTCAAAGAAAGATAGGAAGAGATTTGGATATTTCACCTTCAACAGTGCATAACATAATTAAAAGATTCAAGGAATCTGGAGGAATTTCAGTGCGTAAAGGACAAGGGCGCAAGCCTAAGCTGAACAACCGTGATCTCCGATCCCTCAGGCGGCACTGCATCAAGAATCGTCATTCATCTATAAGCGATATCACCACATGGGCTCAGGACTACTTTGGCAAACCTTTGTCAAGTAACACAATACGTAGTTACATCCACAAATGCCAGTTAAAACTGTACTGTGCCAAAAGGAAGCCCTATGTTAACAGTGTCCAGAAGCGCCGTCGACTTCTCTGGGCTCGGAGGCATCTGGGATGGACCATCACACAGTGGAAACGTGTACTGTGGTCAGATGAATCAGTATTTCAGGTATTTTTTGGGAGGAATGGACGCCGTGTGCTCCGGACCAAAGAAGAAAAGGATCATCCAGACTGTTACCAGCAACAAGTCCAAAAGCCAGGGTCTGTCATGGTATGGGGTTGTGTCAGTGCCCTTGGCAAAGGTAACTTGCACTTCTGTGATGGCACCATTAATGCTGAAAAGTACATAGAGATTTTGGAGCACAATATGCTGCCTTCAAGAAGACATCTTTTCCAGGGACGTCCATGCATATTTCAACAAGACAATGCAAAACCACATTCTGCACACATTACAAAGTCCTGGCTGCGGAGGAAGAGGGTACGGGTACTTGACTGGCCTGCCTGCAGTCCCGACCTGTCTCCAATAGAGAATGTGTGGCGCATTTTGAAGCGCAAAATGCGACAACGAAGACCCCGTACTGTTGCCCACCTTAAGACTTGTTTGCAGGAAGAATGGGACAAAATTACACCTGAAACACTTCATCACTTGGTGTCTTCAGTCCCTAAACGTCTTTTAAGTGTTGTGAAAAGGAATGGCAACATTACAAAGTGGTAAATGCTTTACTGTCCCAACTTTTTTTGGAATGTGTTGCAGGTCTGAATGACAGGAAAGGATGTATATTTACAAATGACATGAAGTTGACCAGACAAAACATGAAATATTTTGTGTTCATATTGTCTGCAATGAAATACAAGTCAAAGTAAATTTAGAAATCACTACTTTCTTTTTTTATTTGCGTTTTCCATACTGTCCCAACTTTTTCTGATTTGGGGTTGTAAAATAAAGGGGTTTCTTGCACCCAGGTATAGGGAATAAGGCAAATGTTTCTAATAACTCATTTGCTAATGCATCATCATCCAGCACATGAGAAACTTATATTTAATATGTTACAATTTAAAAGATTGCACACTGTTCTTAAGGGGACATCTTCCCTTTTGACTTTGTGTGTGTGTGTGATTACACTAATACTTGTCAACTGCAAAACCTATTCAAAATCTGTCATCAAACCACATTCACTGCAAACTACCTCTCTTCTTTCTTCACTTTGTAAAGCTCCCAATGACGACTTAACAAAGACAGATCTCTCTCCACATATAGAAGTCATCATCTAGGAATTCAGTCTAGTTTGCGAAATAAAAAAAGTTTTTTTTTGCTTGTGAGAACAAGCTGCAGTTGCACATTTAATTCTATTCCTCAAGAATAAATCCCTCCTTATTACTATGAGAAAGAACAAAAAACAAACAAATGTACAAAATCCATCGATCACTCAAGAATATTCTATTAAGGGCACTGAAAAGCAAACACATTTAGGATTTGATCCATTAACAGAGTCACTTTTCACTTGTAAATGGAGATTTAAAGGGATAATTCACCCAAAAAGCTCAATTCTGTCATCATTTACCCACCCTCCACTTGTTCTGAACCTGTATGAGTTTTTTTCTTCTGTTCAGCACAAAAGAAGATATTTTGAAGAATGCTGGTAACCAAACAGTTAATGGCCATTGACTTCCATTAGTATTTTTTCTATACTAGGAAGTCAATGACTACCATCAACTGTTTGGTTACCAGCATTCTTCAAAATATCTTCTTTTGTGCTCAACAATAGAAGACACTCATACAGGCTTGGAATGACATGAGGAGAGTAAATGATGACAGAATTTTCATTTTTGAGTGAACTATCCCTTTAAGGACTGTAAATCAAAGCATGTATCTGTGATATGTGTGTACTCGTTGTCTTCTTCAGTTGAAGTTCAGACAGGTACGGCTGCCAACACAGATGTCACAAAGTGAACGGCTCAATCTGACTGTGATTAATGAAGCGACTACAGAACATAAATGTGAGGGATCCTGGCCAAGACATCTGGGAACGCTCCAACCTGAGCAGAGATGAGCCAAAGACAGGAAGAAATGTCATTCCACGACCTCGGTTTAGAAGTTGATTGTGGGAGTATAAACTAACCAGATTGGAACAAGTGTTCATAAGAACTTTGAGAACATCATACAAAAAAGCAGGGGGAAAATTATTTCATTATGAACAATCTTGGAATTTCTTTTTGTCTCGCTCTTTCGCTGCCTGACGTTTTTCAGCTCCATAAGTTTCCATATGGGCTTTGGCTGCTTGTATATTGTTATTTACATTGCTTAGCTGTGATTAGAGCTGTACTGTGATCCTGAGGCTGATTGCTGTCTGAAAACTCTAGTTCATTAGCAGGAACAACCTTTCTGCTCATGGCATGCCTTCACTTTATAAATAAGGCATCAACATTTATGCTCTCGGCTGCCAATTTTATACAAAAAGGTGACTTGCATTTATGGTATGCATTTATTAGTAAGTGTGTTCCCTGGAAATTGAACTCATGATGACCTCAGTGTTGCTACACATTTTTGGAGAACTTTTAATGTATCCTGAACATTTATACATAACGTGAAGGGGGAAAGCCACATACGTCTACAAATAAAAACAAACAAAACATATACAACATAACATAAAGAGTATAAGTAGTGTAGATGGTCTAGAGACTAGGTTCATATTTTGAACAGTAATGTTGGGAGTTCCCGTAACTCTGAAACATTTAAAATGAGCTTTGACAGTTATTGTTAAGAATTTTCTTACTAACAATAATTTAGCTATTTAAATTGATTTAGTTACAACTTGTGACTTTTTATTTGTGAAAGTAAAAATGTGATTAAAAATGCTGAAAAACACATCTTAATACATAATTTTAATCTAAAATCTTCATTTATGGACACATTATATATCAACTAAATTTACACTACTGTTCATTAAAAAATTTGGAGTCAGTAATTAATAGTTTTACTCATAAAGGATGCAATAAATTTGATCACTTCTGATCAAAATGTATAATTCTGCAAAATAATTATATTTCAAATAAATGCTGTTCTTTTGAACTTTTTATCATCAAAGAATCTTATAAGATATAAGATAGGCACAACACAACTGTTTCAACATTAATAATAATCAGAAATGTTTCTTGAGCAGCAAATCATCATATTATAATGATTTCTGAAGTATCATGCGACACTGAAGACTGGAGTAATGATGCTGAAAATTTAGTTTTGCATCACAGGAATACATAACATTTTAAAATATATTCAAACAGATAACAGGTATCTTAAATTGTAATAATATTTCACAATATAAGTGTTTTTACTGTACTTCTAGTCAAATAAATGCAGACTTTATGAGACTTTGTTCAAAATTTAAACAATAGTGTATAATGCTTATGTAAAGCACTGTAAATTAAATATACCATAGAATTAAACTCGCTTTACTTTACTAGTAGTTATTATTATTGCACTCTTTTACTTGGTTCGATATACACATCAAATCATTTCATTGAGCACTGAAGCGATGGGTTAAAGAGTATCTATGGGGAAAGTCTATCAGAGGGTTACATAAGCAGGGATCAGCGCAGGACCTCGGCCCTGATGATGCTGAAGCTGTTTCTGAGGGTGAGGGGCAGAGCAAGTCCGGGCAAAGGCGTCTTCAGTAGTGCCTGATGGCAAATTGGGCATTGAGGGAACATGAAATGGAGCGAGAAACGGAGCATGTCAACAAGAGGTCAGCCTGCCATGCTACGTGTGAGGCAACAAAGAGCTGATGAGAGAAAACAAGAAAGAAAAAAGAAAGGAACACACACCTGCATTCATTCAGTTCAAGATCTGATTAAACACAAAACGCTGCAGACTGCAAGTGTGTAATCTGTGTCCAAAACCAAATCTGCAGATAAATCAAATCTTTACTTAATCTGCCATCATTAGGTCTATAAATGTATACTTCTGACCAAAACTCTCTCAATTTTCTAACTTAGATTTTGTTTCTTTGTTGAATTTTCCTGTGTGTGTGTGTGTGTGTGTGTGTATGTGTGTACTGGTTTTTGTGGTTTACGGGGACAAAATTTGTTTAATGACATGGGTATGACAGAGGTATTACAATTTGAAGGTGTTTTATGAGGACACTGCCTATGTCCCCGTAATTCAAAAGGCTTAAAAAACATACTAAATGGTGTTTTTTTGAAAATCTAAAAATGCACACAGTCTCCTGTGAGGGCTAAGTTTAGGTGTAGGGCAATAGCACATACAGATTGTACAGTATAAAAACCATTACGCCTATGGAGAGTCCCCGTAAACCAAAAAACAAACATGAGTGTGTGTGTGTGGGTGTGTGAGGGAGAGTTGAAAAGAAAACAAACAGCATATGGAATACACATCAGGCCTGATAAGCATCAGAACTACATTATGTAAGGCTAATGGCAATCACCTTCTTCTGGTACAAAAAAACACAAGAACAAATCCCTCCAAAACAAACTTCAGTTCAAAATGTTTATAGATAAAAATGCCAATAATTATATTTACTAAGCATGGTTAAAATACTACATTTTCTATATACTGTAGATTGCACACACACACAAAACACATAATTTAAGTTTTTTTTCTTCTTTTGCTCAGTAAATTAATGCTAATGTTTTATTCTTGATGTCACAGTCAAATGTTTTCTATTTGAATTAATTATAAAATGTAATTTATTCCTGTGATGTCAAAGCTGAATTTTCAGCATCATTAATTCAGTGTTCAGTGTCACATGATTCTTCAGAAATCATTCTAATATGATGATTTGCTGCCCAAGAAATATTTCATATCATTATCAATGTTGAAAACAGCTGTGCTGCTTCATATTTTTGTGGAAACTGATACAATTTTCCCCCTCAGGATGCATTAATGAACAGAAATGTTAAAAGAACAGCATTTATTAGAAGTATAATTCTATTGTAACATCATAAATATCATGTAGTGGAAAATATATATATATTTCACAATTTTCAGCCCTGCATGAATCTGATACATTGTTCACATATTGTTTTTCTGCTATATGTCAGGACCTTAAAAGCATATCCTCCTATAGATAAATGATTAGAGCAAAGTGCACTAAATGGAAAAACTACTTGCTCTAAATACCAATGTGTTTATGATTACATTAATGAGTTACAATAATATGATAACAATTATCAGCATTCAATTGTCCTCACCTGCTCTTAAAACAAGGTGGACAGGAGTTAGTTGTCACATGGAGATGTCAAAAGGCTATAATCTCCACAAATGTAAGGTTTTGAGTCAAAGGTTCATTAACATAAATGTGGGGGAAAAAAGTTTTTCAAACAAAAACCCAAATTATGTTACATTTTTGTCAAATGTAAACTGTTAACAATTACTGTTGACAAAAAAAAGAAAAAATGATTTGATTATTTTGTATGTTACCTTTGGTTACATTGTTGCCGTTTCATTATTTTATTTTTTTTCCATTATAATTGTATCAATGTTACATTTTCTACCACTGGATACCATCCAATGCACATCCATGACATTTGCGTATCCAGCTTATGTACAATCTACTGCACCTTTGCATATTACTGTGTGTGTATATATGTGTACATAATGTAGAATGTGTACATACGGTGTATAATGTGTATTGATAACTGTAAGTATGTCTAACAGTACACTGTGTGTACTGAGTATATGTATGTGTATATTGCACATTGTCATCTGTATAAGTCTGTAAGTATGTAATGGTACTGTCTATATGTTAATTGTTTCTGCACTGTCTGGAGCACACTCTCAAGAATTTCACTCATCAAGGCACATGTGCTGTGATGATGTGACAATAAAAGTGATTTGATTTGATTTTCCTGAAAAGCCTAAAGTTGGCCGTTTAATTACAAATTTCATTCTGACAATTTACCCTATATAGTATATACGTAAAGAGCTGTTTTTTTTTTTTTCTTGGGAAATAAAGGTGTAAATGTATATTAGCAGGGGCGGACTGGGACAAAATTTCAGGCCGGGAAATCTCACACGCATCCAGGCCATCACATACACCCACAACAAATTTTGAAACCACGGACAACAATATTTTTTGTATGGCCATCATCATCATCGCATAAAAGTTTAAATCCCTAGGCTGGGGCCGCGCAAAATAATTAAAGGTTATCTCTTGAACTTCCATTTTCATTTTTAGTCTCTCATGTGTTTTTTTCTTGTACCTGTCACTTTTTCATCAACACGTCTCCACCTTGTTGCAAAACAACCACCTCATTGTAATTTGTTTGCACATAGTATACATTTATTTGAGAAAAAAATATTACATTAGGACCATGTGTTATTGTTTTATCTTTCCTAAATTTCAAAATTAGTACAATAATAGCTACATCTTGAATATACCTTTATAGAAAAATCTTAATACTTAACATGTTTTTGCATTATCACGAGTTTTGTCCTAAGGTAAATTAGCCATGGTTTTATAAGGCCTATGGTAAAAGTATAGTAACCATGTTTTTTGGCGGATTGATTACCATTTGTAACCAGAGTTTTACTACAAATACCATGGTGAAACTATATAGTGTAGCAAAACCATTGTTCATTTGTGATTACCATGGTTTAACTATAGTAACCATGGTTTTTGGTTTTATTTTAAGTGAAACCACGGTTAATTTTTGTAAGGGTTATGTTGTTGTCTGCCTTAGCTCCCTCTAAACCTGTTATAAAACGATGTGAATATTTGTCTGCTAAAGTCCTACTCTTTACAATAGTAATTGTCATTTTGGTAATTTTGCAGCAATTGACTGCTACTGCTAACATTTGCTAGCAGTTTAACTAAGTAAACTAAGACAAAACTACAATAGTCTGTCTATTTACAGATGTAACTGACCTGCACTTGAAGTCATAAACAGGACAGTTTTTCCTCTCTGCTCCACCTGGGCGCTTCTACTCCATTCTCCAGTCTAGCATCCTTTTGGCGGACGCGCGGGTGCGCGGAGCGTGTGCGAGGCGAATGGCGTTGCCAGCCAAGAAGACTAGCCGATTCATGATTTATTGGAGTTTTATCATTGAATGGCGAATTCGGAAACAATCACTTTAGTATACATTCGGCAGGCAAAAACAACAACAACAACAAAAAAAAGTAGGGTAGCGGGCCAAATTGGCTGCCAGGCCACCGGGAATTGTCCTGGTTCTCCCGATGGCCAGTCCGCCCCTGTATATTAGTATTGTGTGTTCATTTTAGTGTTATTGATATACTATTATAGTTTTTAACATTTTTAGAACATCAAGTTACACTAAATTAAAATAAGAAATGCTGTCTTGGCAACTAGCTGAAATAAAAAGTTTATATATATATATATATATATATATAGTTTCAGGTTTAGTGTTAAGTACCTATAATAAACCTGTAGCTGTGGATTAGCAGCTCCTCTATTATTACGAATCCAGCAGATGTGTTTCCCGATCTTATTCCCCCAACATTTTCTGTCACAGCTCTACTCGCTCTATAAAGTGATTAAATAACGGTGACTATTCCTCAATGTCACTTTGAGTTAAAGCTCATCACTGCTAAGTTCGTTAAGGGCTTTCAGAGGTCATCTTGTCCTCCTCCACCCTCTCTACCTTCTTTCACCCTACACTCTGGCTTTTCCTCCTGCCCACGCTCGTTCCCCTCCTCTTCTCCACCTCCTCCCACTCGCGTTCGCAGTAAAGGACACAATGTTCTTTTCGCTTGTTTGGGGAAACTGCAGAAGTAAATAAATTAGAGGAGTGGAGGATGCCGTCATGATGGCTGACTCCAGGTTTTAGTGGAGGAAAATAAACATGATGTTCATGTGAGGTTAGGCCTGGCCGCGACTGCTATTCTCAAACAGTCGGCTCTATCTAAAACAATTATCACACCAGCAGACCGAGACAGACCGAACGAGAATTAGAACGGTGACCTAATGCAGAGGCTTTATCTGATGTGGGCTTATTATAGACCATAAAAGAAATGTTCCCTTCAAACAGGTGCTTGCCCTTCTGTGTCAAGTGCTTTGTATAGATCTTCTGATAACAAGAAATGGAAGTGCATCAATAAATATGTATTCATGTTATTCATATATTTTATTTCAATTTATTTCAAAGCAAAATTATGACAATTTTTGCAGTTTATTTTAGGTTTTGTTGTATTATTCTCATTTCAATATAGGAGCCTATTTCTTTTTTTATGGCTGGTTTTCATTTTAATTAAAAGCATTGTTAGCTGGAAACCTGACTATCCAAAATATTTATATTTATTTAATTGATGATTGGTATTTTTAATGATTATATTACATTTTGTATTTAGTGTATTTGATCTTGTTTTTTCTGTCAGTTGTTTTATGTAATTTAAGAAAAACAAAGTGCACGTAGGTTAAAATGCTTTTTATAGTTCTTCTAATAACAAGAAGAAATAGTAGTGCATGATAAATATGTATTCTTTTTATTCATATTCCATTTCAACGCACAAATGACAGCAGCTAATTTTAGCAGTTTACTTTATATTTATTGTATTATTCTCATTTTAATATAGGAACCTTTCTGTTTTTATGGCTGGTTTTAAATTTTAATTAAAAGCCTCGTCAGCTGTAAACCTGACTATCCAAATGTTTTAAGCCTAAACGTTTAAAATTCATCCCTGACTAATTGACCTGTTTATGTGGTTATTCCCCAAGCCACAATCTCGCCCTCTTCAGATCTCTTCAGATAAAGAGCTAAACTGCTGTCAGATCTCCAAAAATGGGACAAATGAGCACCAAAGCTACAATCAGGAGTCGCCTTCTGAATACCTGCCATCATGTAATATTACAGCTCCATCTAGTGGCATTCTGCAAAACATCATTTCTAAATAAGCAGAATATCTTGATGTGTAGTGACTGCCTTCGTAGTTCATTTAGCTCATTATTTAAGAGTTTTTAATGAGGATGAGCTGACTCCAGAGCAGAAACGCGGTCTCTTACCTTGGTCTGAAAGCAGCAGTAGAGTTGGGTCAGGTAAGGGTGTTTTCTGGCCAGCGCTAGAATGCGTTTCTCAGTCATAGTGCAGTCCACATCATCGTCCTGCAGGATGACGTCTTTCTTCAACACTTTCACCGCATAAACCTCATCAGTGCCTCTTAACTCTGTCAGCATCACCTGTACAGAAGACGACCGGGCCTTTGTTACAAACTACACCAAACTATATTCACACTGCTGAAAGGAAACAAAACTGGTATTTAAAAGGATAGTTTCTTACACTTGGAATGACATGAGAGAGCTTTCTGACCCTCCATAGGCAGCAACGCAACTGAAATGTTTTATGGCCCAAAAATTCAGTAAGGACATCGTTAAAATAGTCCATGTGACATCAGTGGTTCAACCATAATTTTATGAAGCTACTTGAGAAGAAGATACGATGAAAACCGAAAATATAAAAAATGAAACTGATTCAAAATGTTGAAAATTATAAGTATATCAATGATACTAAAATATACATACACACACACACACACACACACACACAATACTAATATACTTGGACCAACAAATGGCAGTTACAGAAGAAATTGTTGAATAAAGTTGTTATTTTTGTTTTCTTTGCACACAAAAAGTATTCTCGTAGCTTCATAACCTTACGGTTGAACCACTGATGTCACATGGACTATTTTAACGATGTCTTTACTACCTTTCTGGGCCTTGAACGTGTCAGTTACATTGGTGTCTATGGAGGGTCAGAAAGCTCTCGGATTTAATAAAAAAATATCTTAATTTGTGTTCTGAAGATGAACGAAGGTCTTGCGGGTTTGGAACGACATGAGGGTGAGCAATTAATGACAGAATTTTCATTTTTGGGTGAACTATCCCTTTGGGGTAGTTCATCCAAAAATGAAAATTAGCCTGTGTTTTACTCACCCTCCAGGCATACTAGGTGTATATGACTTTATTCTTTCAGACGAATCCAATCTGAGTTATATTAAAAATTGTCCTGGCTCTTCTAAGCTCTATCATTGCAGTCAGCAGGTGTTTCTGTTCCACAGTCCAAAACACGTCAAATAAAGTGCGCGCATCTGTAATAATACGTGCATCATACGGCTCTGAGGTGTGAATAAAGGCCTCCTGTAGCAAATCCATGCATTTTTGTAAGATAAATATCCATATTTCAAACGTAATAAACACTTTTCTCTCACTTCTGCTGACTGTCGTACGCGGAAGATGTTCCGGTGGATGACGTAGGACGTATGCGTCACGCGCACCTCTGAGATATGCTAGTCTCGAGAGTTTGTTTACAGGCGCAAAGGAAGCAAAGTTTCTTTACTTTAGCAAAGGAAAATGCTCTGGGCTTATATCGAAATCCTCCGACATTTTTCTTTACAAATCCTTGGTTTGTACTTCAAATTTGTGACCGGCGTTTTGTTTTGTTCTCTCTCCGCGTTCGTCACTAATCACACAACGCCGACGTCCTACGTCATCCACCTGCACGGCTTCCACGTACAACAGTCAGCAGAAGTGAGAAAAAAGTGTTTATTACGTTTGAAATATGGATATTTTTCTTACAAATACGCATCAATTCGCTACAGGAGGCCTTTATTCACCCCCCGGAGCCATGTGATGCACGATTTATTATGGATGCGCGCGCTTTATTTAACGACTGTTGTACAGAAACACCTGCTGACTGCAATGATAGAGCTTAGAAGAGCCAGGACAGTTTTGAATATTACTCCGATTGAATTCGTCTGAAAGAAGAAAGTCATATACACCTAGGATGGCTTGAGGGTGAGTAAATAACAGGCTAATTTTCATTTTTTGGGTGAACTAACCCTTTAACGCAGAAAATAGAGGACAGAATTGCACAAAGCTCCACCTTGCCAAAGCTGCCTTTCCCGAGCACTTTGATGAAGGAGAAGTCTTCCAGCGTCATCCTTTTGGTCTGGAGCGTCTTCACATCTCCGTTCTCTCTGGCCTCCCTTGTCTCCTCTGACAGGCCCTCGGTCAGAGAGGAGGACGAGGCTGGCTTCAGCTCTTTACTGCGATGGTCAAACGAAAGTGCCTTTCTGATGTTCTCCAGGTCCTTTATATCTGCAGATCACAAAACAAAAAGTGAATATCGCATTACACACATCAGATCCCATATTGAGTCACATTTTTCTCCTCCTTCAGTTGTAAAAATAAACAAAAAATATGTTTACTGTAATGCACATACAATAAAAAAGTGTAAAAGTACAGCACCAGTTTTGAAAGTGTGATACTGCAGAATTTTAAAGATTTCTTTATGCTTTTATTTAGCAAGAATGCATTAAATTGATCCAAAGTGACAGTAAAGACATTCGTAATATTACAAAAGATTTCTATTTCAAATAAACGCTGTTATTTTGGAACTTAAAGTAAACTTTCTTAAAGAATATTTACATACAAATATTAAGACGCATAGCTGTTTTCAGCTTTAATATTAATATGAGATGTTTCTTGAGCAGCAAATCAGCATATTAGAATGATTTCTGAAGAATCATGTGACACTGAAGACTGGAGTAATGATGCTGAAAATTCAGCTTTGCATCACAGGAATAAATTACATTGTCAAATATATTACAATATACAAACACTTACTTAAAACTGTAATAATATTACACAATATTGTGTAATAATATTACACAATATTACATTTTTTTACTGTATTTTTTATCAAAATACAGCAATACAGCCTTGGCTGCTTGAGTTCTTTAAAAACATAAAAATCTTACCCACCCTGAATTTTTGAAATACAATGTACAGCCACTGACTAGTGTAAAAAGCTATTACTAACCTTGTATCTCCAAAGTTATATATCCATGTGATGAATATCAGAGCAGATATCACATATTTGTAAAGCACTGGTTGTCAAACCATGACATTTTTCATCCACTGAACACAAAAGTAGAATTTTTGCCAAATATCCCAGTTGTTCATTTCCATATAATGAAGTGAATGATATGTTGTCAAGCTCCAAAATGATAATAAGGCATCATATCATTGAAGTAGTAGCTTTTAAACAGAATATGTCTGTTTTAGACCATTGGCCAGCTGATTTTATTAAAAAATCAGTTAGTTTGTCATACAAAGCCACTGCATGACAAAACACAAGCTTCACATTTTGGTACAAAGACCCCATAGATTTCCACATTAATTTCATTATATTTTTAAAAGCATACCAAAACTAATAATTCAGTCATCATTTACTCACCCTCATGTAATTCCAAACCTGTATGAGTTTCTTTGTTCTGCTGAACACAAGAGCAGATATTTTCAAGAATCTTAGTAACCAAACTGTTGCAGTTCCCATTGACTTCCACTCTTTGGACAAAAAAATGCAATGGAAGTCAATGGGAACCAATCTGTTTTCTAACTAACATTATACATAATCTATTATGTTTTGCAGAAGAAAGTCAGGCTTACAGGTTTAGAATGACATGAGGGTGAGTAAACGACAGCATTTTATTTTTGTTTGGACTATCACTTTAAGGAGAAGTCAAAATTATTTTATGTGTTAATCAAAGGTCTGCCACACAAAGCTCTTGTATATAACACAAGATAATGTATTTAACCCAAGAGTCATCTGCAGAGCTCCGAGTGTGTTTACCCTGGTCACATGGTGACGTGGGAGCTGATTTGGATCGATCGTCTTCTGACTGCGGGGATATGGGTAAGGGCTGCGGATCTGGACCCTGAGAGATCTGTGTTAAAAACAGGAGCTTCATCATTCAATCATCATTATGTTTCAGGAGGCCTAATCAGGTACCTAAGTGCTGCTCGCTATAAAGGCCATTATGTCATTAGTAATCATCAGAGTGTATTTCCTATTATCTACAGCTGCACGGAGGAGGCTTTTGACCTCTCAGTCCTAGACGCCCACTTCTTTAGTGCAGACTCTAATTCCCCATGATTCTCTCTCTCACCTTTTTTCTCCTCTGGACGCTGCCGGAGAGTTTATCTGGAGTGACTCCGAGGTCAGACAGCACCTTAGCGATGCCCCGGGCGTCCACCCCACAGTTAGGAGCTACATTACTTTCACAACGCTTGTGCACATTCATCTTACAAACTGAGGACAGAAAAATGAAGGGAGAGGGCATGAGAACATACAGTGTATTTCAACGCATGTCAGTGAGTATGTTTGAAACTTGGAAGATTCAGGGTTAAAGCAGGGATATTCTAGTTAACTAAAACTGTACCGAAATAACTAAAGCTACTAAAAAACAAACTAACATTTTAAATTCAAACTAAAATGAAAGCAGAAAATATAAAAAAAAAAAATATATATATTTTAAAATGTCAATAAAAACTGTACCAAAATAACTAAAGCTACTAACAAGCTACTAACATTTTAATTCAAAATAAAATGAAAGCAGAAAATATTTAAAATGTTAATAAAAACTAAAATAAAATAAAATTCTGGACACATTTTCACGTGTATATCAATTGCATTTTTTAAATTAATACATTAAATAATAAACAATAAGGCTAATGGACAGTTTTACACAAGCACTCAAAATATTTTAAAATATAGCACTAGAAAAATGTGCATTGACCACAGAAAATTTCGTGAAATTATCAATTCATTTCAATTTCCCTGATATTTCAAGCTTTTCCTGGGAGAGCTCTTTAACAATATTTCCCAGAATGCCGCTCTCACCTTTGCACTGAAGCCCTTGCCGCAGCAGGCCCCACAGTAATGAGCCGCAGTGGTCACAGAACGTCAGGACTTTGTAGTTGTGAATACTGAATTTATGAGGAATATTGACGCTGAAGCGCTGAGATCCCACCTGCAGAGGGAGATAGAGGATCAGGAAGACGTTTATACAGCACTCACATGCATTTTAAAACAAGTGAAGCTGCAAAATGCAGTGATTTTTTTAAACACCCCCCAAAATAAAATAAAATAAAATAAATATTATAATCTTACAATTGTGGGTATTAACACCCATGTGATAAAGACTACACAGTAATGTTGTTTCTAACAGTAAAAACATGGTATAATTTTCCACACCAGAGGCAAGATTTATTATTCAGGTGTTGCTCTTTAGCTCAGGAGATTTAATGGATATTTCCTAATATTGAAAATAATAATAAAAAAAATACATTGTTGACAATCTCTAAAATTGATGTGGATAGCACATGTAACTCTAGGATAAATTTAATGAGAACTATTTAGTTTTTATTGAAATTGCAGACATTTCATTCCAGACACAGGTATATCTGCAAATTTTTACACAGTTTAAAACTCAAGAGGAGACGTCTGACCTAAGCAAAAGTTTGTATTTCACTCTCATTGGTGATAACTGAGATATTAAACATGAGACATCATGTGTGATTTTCTGCAGGTTCCTCTCACCTCCTCTGTGGTGTCCTCCTGTTTCTTCAGACCCGCACATTTCGTGATGATCAGCTCATGGCAGCGTTTATGAACTACACAGGTGCACACTGATCAACAGAAACAAGCAGATGAGCTCAGCTTTACTTTCTGATGTATTACTCTGGCTTCACAGATAAGAATGCTTGGGCTGCAGTATAAATATGATAGGAGGTTCCTGTCCATGACAGTTTACTTCATTTCAGATCGTGAGCTAGTCACGGCTAGTCATTATTTACGCATAATACGCACATGCATGATGTTATTTTATGCTGTGGAAAACAGAGAACTTTGAAGAAAATGTTGATCGGTGGAATATAGTGCATGAGTGATGTTAGCTAAATGGCCGTGTTCACTTTGAACTGTTGGTGTATGGAAAAGTGCTACATGATGAGGATGACGTTTCACATGTGTTTTGTGGCGTTAGATTTAGAGTAGCTATAACTTTTTATGAGCTAACAAATTGACTAAGCTGTTGAACAAAACATCTGACATGAAGAAATATGGTATTTGCCTACCTTGGCACTGGTACCCTTGCTTTCCTAATACACCCCTGTGAAGAGAAGCAAGAGAGATCAGTTCTGCTGTATGTTTTTGTATGTGAGGAAAGAGTCTCTCTGTGACGTAAATATGAAGACATTGTGATTTGTCACCAAATGTAATTATTGAAAGAGAGAGAGAGAGAGAGAGAGAGAGGGAGAGAGCATCATGCATAAACGTACTGTAGCATGGTACATATTCCACTGAGGAAAGTTTGTCTTTTGACATTTTCAAGTTACTAGTCATCTAATATATAGCTTTGTTTGCCTCATCCAATTTTTACTTACATTTGGTGTTTGCAAGTGACCTTGCAAAAGGTGCTCTACTACTATCATTATGGACATTATGCTAATACTTTAAATAATTTTCCATTTGTTGGCATAAAGTCAACTACATTCAGTAGTATGACATAACAATTAACAAATTTTACAGCATTATCAGCATTATATTAGTTTGTTCATTTCAAAATGTACTAATACAGTTTTAAAATGGTAAAAAGTTGTATCTGTTAACATTAGCAATTGCATTTTATTGACAAAGTGTTTCCAACTTGATTATGCAAAATGGAATGTACTCGCCCTCAGGTCATCCAAGATTTAGATTAATTTGTTTCTTTATCCAAACAGATTTAGAGAAATTTAGCCTTACATCACTTGATCACCAATGGATGCTCTGCAGTGAATGGGTGCCGTCAGAATGAGAGTCCAAACAGCTAATAAAAACATCACAATAATCCACAAGTAATCCACACCACACCTGTCCATAAATTAACATCTTGTGAAGTGAAAAGCTGCATGTTTCCAAATTCATCATTAAGGCATTTTTACTTTAAATCATGTATTTTGTCCAAAATATGATTCCATAATCCATAATAATGCTTCCTCCAGTGAAAAGGTCCACCCCCTGTTGTCATCTCACATCAAAATCCACCAACATATTAGTTTAGAACTGTAGTTTGGACTGTTTCCACTTGTAAACAAGGCTTAATATGTGCATATTTCTCTCATGATTCAGATGAGACGACTTTTTCACTGGTGAAAGTAATATTAATAACAGAGGACTTATCTTTTAGCCAGATTTGAAGTTTAAAAATGATGGATTTGTTTCTTACAAACACACAGCTTTTCACTTCACCAGACATTAACTGATGGACTGGAGTGGTGTGGATTACTTGTGGATTATTGTGATGTTTTTATCAGCTGTTTGGACTCTCATTCTGACGGCACCCATTCACTGCAGAGGATCCATTGGTGAGGAAGTGATGTAATGCTACATTTCTCCAAATCTTTTCAAATTAATAAACTAAGTCATCTATATCTTGGATGGTACATTTTTAGGAAATGTTCTTTTTTGGGTGAACCTTTAATAAGTATGTAGATTTTGTGAAGTTTGTGTTGTTATTCGCTGCTCGTCTTTCAATTTTAGTCCCACACATCAGCTCTGCATCTTATCTTTTAAAACAGCCATATTCCTCTGTTCTCTAGAGAGGTGGGACACAGCGTGCCTGTGCATGGCGGTGTTCTTGCGCAGTGTGGAGGAGGCCAGACACACTCAATACGCTCATATTGTTGCTCTGAGCCTCAGGGCTTTTCCTGTCGTTACCATGGAAACGCAGCCCACTGAGGGTAAACCACCCGTGAGGAGGGACAGTGTACACTGGTTATGTCTAAACTCAGACGCAGATTTGCCAACACACACAGCTGTACAAACAGCATGCTACAAGGCTGTAAATACCAGGCGACGGCCGCTGCGGGACTCACCAGATGAAGTCGCGGCAGTGCGAGCAGTAGGTGGGCTGTCTCAGGTAGGTGGCCATGAACTTGTGTCCGTTGACTTGATGCACCCTCCTCCGGACGGCTCCCTGCCTCTTCCTGGGACGCATGCGTTCACGAAACACGCGCTCCTCATTCTTACAGCTTCCTGCTGCAAAAACACACAAATGCACAAACAGAAGTTTGACAACATTCACTTCCATTATTCATTATATTACTCAATATTGTGCACTCATTGACTCACACATTCATTCATTAAGGTGCAACATTTTCCACTGTAATAAATGGTGCTTTTGAGAGATGTTTAAAAAGGTTACACTTTACAATAAGACCTCTTTTGTTAATATTAGTTAAAGTATTAACCAACTCAACATATTTTACAGCATGTATTAACATGTATTAGTAAATGCTGAGATTAACATCAACTAAGAAATAATTAATGCTTTATAAGTATTGTTCATTGTTAGTTCATGTCAATGAATGTCAAAAACTATAAGCTTATTGTAATGGTTACTAATGATTCAAAGGAGAAGTAGTAAGACTGGGTGATATGGACAAAATATTATCGTAATATTTTTTTTCATATCATTCAATACACAATATTAATTTTATATCACTAATGGGGAAAATGCATTCCACATGTTTTTAGACCTCAAGAATGAATACAAACATAACTTTTTTTTTTCAATTAAACTCAACAGAGTAAGCTACATTTTAATTTTGGGCCCAATGAAATTTATTTTATTTTTGTGAAATTCTGTATTTTCTTTGTTATTTTTTCTGGATTCTGTGTTCAATGATTCAAGACAAATTTATCATCAAAAATGGTGTCAAATGAAATTAATTTAGAAAAGGTTAAGAATTTAAACATTCTCTTAAAACGTGATCAAATTAAGATATAATTTACAATAAAACATTGCATTGACAAATAAGGTGCTGCACATCAAAACTCATATACATGTATGGAAAATTCCAAAAAAAAAAAACTATTATTACTTTGAAAGGTTTTTTTTTAACCAAACTTGTATTTTTTTGGGTTATCATGAATATCTTTCAGTTTCTGTGTGTATATAATATGACAATATAGTTTTATCAAATATAACTGAAATGCTCATGATGTAACTCTCTCAGAGCAGCTCTGGAGATGATATTGCATGACATATTGCACGACAGATGCTGAAAACACCACAAGCATTTCTATTTTTGACAAATAAGGTTCTGCACCTCAAAACATGTATAAAAAAATCCTGAAAAAAAATGTATTATTACTTTGAAAGGTTATTGTTAAGATCATTTAGTTTCTGTATGTATTTATATGACAGTAATTTTTATCCACTCATATTGAAACGACATATGCTGAAAACACGATTAATCATGACAAACATAAATGTGAAAGAGTATTTGTTACCATATATAGAAAACCATGTTAGCAGTATTTGTCAGTAAATAACAAAAACTGCACCAACAAACTGTGGTGACGTTAGCTTGTTTCTTATCTTAAAGGTATTTTAAGCAATTCCTTCTAGAACAGTATGCAGAAAATGTCCCTACTACCTGATATCACTCAACTACATGTCCTAAGATAAAACACCAGTCTCTCCTAGACGCTATTGTTCAGCCCATGAGACCATGTTGGTGTTTTCTTCCGACCTTACAGTACATATAAGGGAACAGTTCACTCAGAAATTACTTTGTTATAATTTGCTCACCATATTATGTCAGATTAAATAAAAATATTTCGTTTTTGAGCAAACTAATCCATTAGCTGTGTGTGTACATCTGTTTGTGTGTTATGAGGGGCCACGCAGAGGCAGTGATCAATAAACCGGGGGGCACGACTGTGACAAAGGCACCATATTGAAGAAATGTCAGACGCTCTCACTAGGAAAGGAAACAAGGCCACAGGGGAGGAACTGCACTCTTTCTCTCTCTTCTTTTCCTTCTCTCTGTGGAGGATAAGAACTGTGATCACTCCTGAGTATTCCCTTATGTCAAAGTCTCTGTCTGCTGCAATCACACTTCTCAGCCCTGAGAGAAAGAGAAGGAGACAGGCTGGGCTCCGACTCACAAAACGACAACGCAATTGTGCCAAACTGGCAGGCCATCTCCTGTTATTAATAAAGCCATTGTATATGTTTTTTTTGAAAGCTCTTGCTATTTTGCCAGCAGAAAAAGAAACCGAGCTGGGCGGCACTGCGGCGCAGAGCAAAAAAAACCTTTGACATCAACAACAGATAGAAGAGAAGATGAAGGAGAACAGGCCTCTACCGTTCAGACTAAACAATTAGCGATCAAAAATGATGAACATCATGCATAATTATAGTAACACTTTAAAATCTTAAAGTTTATTTTTATATTGCTTCAAATAACCATGCGTCACGGTACTTGTGAATGTGACTGACATGGAAGAGAAGAAATTGTTGAATGTAGTCGTTTTTTTTTGTTTTATTCTCGTAGCTTAATAAAATGACGGTTGAACCACTGATGTCACATGGACTATTTTAACAATGTCCTAACTACCTTTCTGGACCTTGAACATTTCAGTTGCATTACTGTCTATGGAGGGACAGAAAGCTCTCGGATTTCATCAAAAAATCTTAATTTGCGCTTATGGGTTTGGAACGACAAGAGGGTGATTAATTATTGAGATCATTTTCATTTTTGGGTGAACTATCCCTTTAAGTCACCTTTATTCAACAAATATTCAGAAAATAGCTGATTGCTCTCTAAAAGTCAGATCACTCACAGATCGTCAGTAATTTCAAGTTAATTTAGACATGTTATCTGTGCTCTGTGATTAACCCATCCATTTACAGCAGTCTGACCGATTTAGACTGATTTACCAACCTGCTGTGAGTGTGAAAGGTGCATTATCCCATTGACAGGGATCTTAGCCAATCATACTGATCAAGAGAACATGATAGGCAGGCATTATTGCATTGACTAGTGAATTGGCCAATCATAGTGAGACGGATTGTGCAATTTTAGCCGGTATTTGGACCATCTGGGCCGGCATCCCGACCAGCCCAACACTGGCTTAACCAATTTTGGGCAGTTTTGTTTACCTGCCCAATGGAAGACAGAGGGATTGTTCAGAAAACCGTCTTGAAATCAGTCAATATCACAGTAGTGACACAAAAATTACACACTTTATCTTTATCCTTCCTAATTTTAGGGTCATTCCCATTCATTTCCTCCGTTCGGTCAATTTTGACCACAAACAACCAAGGTGTGATTTTTGTTTATGACTTATTAAATGAAGTCCAGTGTTCTGTTTGTTCAGATCGACAAAAATCAGTCAAAAATACACACTCCTCAAAATACTTAATTGGGTGAGCAAAGTTAACATTTAGGGGACTCTGATGACTTTTAGTAAGTGCGATTATGTGATGTTACTCAGAAAAGGGTCACAAGTTAATCTAATAGTTAAGTTCAGTAGACATACAGTTTCTTCTGAAATTTTGTATATTCTTTAGCTAGGTAACCTGAGTCCATGTGGATTACAGTACAGTCATATTTACATAACTGTAGAATAACTGTATATACAGTCAATGTTTAGTTGTACCGTATAGGAAATGTTTCATCTGGGATTACATAACTGAGCTGACAATATACAAAGCCTCACATGACTTCTACATTCTATTGTATATCAAACAACATACAGTACACAGACAAAGAAAAATAATCTTTTTTTTAAGCAAATTCCACGCTGATCTCTCATTGGTTAAAAAGAACACGTAGTCCCACACCACTGGACAGGTTGTGATGCTCAAACAAACAGCACTGCAGAGACACACTTTTAACACTTTTTTGGGAAATCAACCCAGTTGTAGAATTGACATATCAAACTTACGTATTTGAATATTAAAGAATGACACGATTCATGTTTAAAAACACTCTGCAGTGAGTTTGAGTCTAAATGATTAATATATGTGCAGCAGTTTCAGGGCTGGTCGTGTTCTAATCACCATCTAAGGACAATGGACCAGTGGCGTCTGTCTAGTCTCACAGGAGACTGAAGTGAGTCGTCTCTCATATGTATCACCCACATCCTCCTCCCAGCTGAGGGACAGAGAGAGAGAGAAAGAAGAAACAGATGCAGTGGCTCATACTATCTCAGTAGGATATGACTGGTCATTTATCAGCTCTCACTCATTAACACTCAGTGAGGGTGAGAAGAGCTCGGCACACATTCACCAAACCACAGTCCATCACAGACAAACTACTGCCACCAGATGACACCAAATCATATTTCCCCTCTTAAAGTTGTCATCATTTATTCACCATCATGTCCAAACCTGTATGTGGATGTTTTTCAATGGAAAACAAAATAGCAACAATATCATTCAGTCACATCAGGATCTTGAGGGACTTTTTTTTTCCAGAATTTTGTGGACCAAAATAAAGAAATTTACTGCAGTTTTTAAAATGTATTTATATAAAGAGCGTTAATGACAGTAGGAGTAGTTAGTATTTTTGCGTTTAATTACTGAAATCAATTGTGGTCCTGCCTTTAATTACCAGTAATTTCCCTCCCTCAGGTTAACATTTTGTCTTAGAAACCTTGCATGAGACAAAAATAATAATAATAAAAAGCTGAATTTGCATTGATCGAAAGATCACAGAAATGACAGCATGCAGGTTTGGAAAATAATGTAAATAATGACAGAATTTTTATTTTTTGGTGAACTATCCTTTTAATAAAATTTCCTCTTTTTATTTATTCTTATTGTGCACATTCATCAGTGCATGTTCTAATAAAAAAGGGCAGGGTTTCTAACTTTTTGTTTCCGTTGACCTACAGTACCCAACACTGTGTAGACAGGGAAAATAATCAAAGACATTTTGGCCATGTACGCACTGCAGCTAAATTCAGTTATCAATTCACCTTTTAGTGCTTAATCCTGCGGAACTTTGGTTAAAATGAGCTGATACCAAATGTGCAAGATGCCTGATCGTTGCTGTGGTTTCCAGTGTGTCAATCATCTCAAGAGTGAATTCTGTTCTGAAATTATAATTTAATGGATTCACTCCCGTATTTAAATGTGGTTGTAACTGCTGAAACTTTAGTTTGTATGTGGCTTTTTACAGTTTATGAAGAATATATCATTTGTGTTTGCCTGTGCAAAAAGTCGGTGCCACTTTACCTTTTCATACACATTTCAGAAGCCAATTGCTCTATGATGTTGTCTTTAAGAAATATACATGGAATATATGTGAAGGCCTTATATAGCCCAGAATATCCCTGCGTCCCAATGTGCATACTATCCACCCTATCTGCCCTAAATAGTATTGCAAATTACTACTATCACATAGAATTTAGGATGGATAGTATGCACATTGGGACGCAGGCTATGTCTCCAGTCTTTGGAAAGCCAATTGATTTCCACTCATAACCAACATATGCATGATAAATCGCTAATCACACATACGTAAAGAAAGTAGGGCTCAGCCCAGGTGGAAAGCATCCCATTTCACAGCACTTTAACACAGGACAGCAGGCCCAGAACAATTAAAAGTGCACTCATTTATCAGAGCAGCTCACTGGAGTCTTTGACCCAAAGCAATGTGTTTTAATTACGAGTGTGAACACGGTCAGTGATCAGTCTTTAAACAACTGCATTTAAGTGTCAAACAGCTATAAAATCAGCTCTGCCTGAATTTTGCATTTAACAATTTCACTTAACAGGTTTCAGGATATTGGCTGTAGTTTAAAATCTGGTTTGTACTACAGCCTTATATAGTCAGAACACGCAGATCAACAGATTGCTTTGTGCAGTAAAAAGAAAATCCCCTCTGTCTCTTGATTTCATCAGTCAATTTCAAAAGCTAAGAAAAAAAAAATGTACTTTTAAAAATATAAAGTGATAGTTCACTCAAACAACGACCTTGTCATTATTTACTCACTCCCATGTTGTTTTTGTTTCAGCAGAGCAAAAATGATGTTACCACAGAAAAAAGTTAGGTTTGGAATTGTATGAATGCAAATATTTGTATTTTTTTTTTAAATAAGGACATTAAACTGAAAAGTTTTACTTTCATGTTTTTGCTTTAACGTGTAATTTCTCAGAACTCTAGCATGCTATTTTATTAAGATTTAATTAGGATTCAAACCTGATTCAATTGATCAATTTCAATTTATTAGCATCAGATAAACTGTGCCCAAGCATTTTAAACAATTATGTCATGTTCTTGCTCCATCCATGCGATAAATGCATGTCGTTTAACGAGTGGGGTCTTCTAGCATATTTACTTTAACTTCTCAGTTAATGCTAATAAATCTACATCCTTGCAAGATGGGAACTAACTTTCTGTTTAAAGTAAAAAATAATACATAATAAAAATGGGTTGAGGACAACAGTGGTGGCAAGTGAGAGTTTTTCTGGCAAAAAAAACCTCCATCCAGATGCAAACTGATGACATTTGTTCTAGCTTTGATGCTTGGCCGCAGCTCCCGGTGTGCCAGTGTGACAGTAAAGTTTTCCTAGGCGTGTAGCTCTGAAAAGAGAAGTGGCTAGTTTTATAAAGGACAGTCAGAGGACGGTTTTGTAAAAGACAGCTGTGTGAAGGAGATTCATATTTTCTGACCTCATCTTCCATAGTGTTTTGTGAGTTTCTATGACAAACAGAGCTATTGATGTAAAAATAGTTTTATTAAAGCACAGAAGACAGGTAGTTAGCTAACTAGTCATCTGGCATGAAGGTTATTAGTTCAATATGACAGTAACGAGATGCACACATTAGGGACTAAAGATGGCCTTAAGTTCCCTTGTGAAAAAGATAGCATACTTTTAAAAAGAGTACCGATTACAGAAATAACATACTTTAAAAGAACATACTTAAGTGTGAACTGAATGTAATGTTTTTGGACACTTAATTGCATGGTATTTACAATTAAATGTAAATGTATTATAGTTTAAATTCATATTAAATTTAATCATTGAACTTGCTTTTTTGACCCACTTAAGAAGGACTTAAGTATATCTTGATATGTAATTTCATAATCGATATATAATTTTAGGCTTCTCCAACACAGGCTCATTGGGGAAAAAACACATGCCTCTACTGTCCCAAATACTATCTTATGACCTCAAAACACTTTTACCATAGTGCATGATTTGTAAACTAATACAAAAACATATGCAACTCCATATGTATGGCTTTTCTGATGAAGTAAACTTGCTCATTAGCTCACCTGGTACAGCATTGTAGAACTTGTAGAAGTAAACTAAAATGTTATGGTTGCTTCAGCAAATGCGTTTTTATGCCTTATTTGCTTTTGTTAACACTATGGTTAGGTTTAGGGTAGGGTTTAGCGTAGGCGGTACCTTTTTTTATTTTTCAAACGCAATAGAGCATTATCCTTTTAGCACCACTCGCACAACATTTTATTTCCGAACTGCCACGATACGTACAACAACCAGTGTAAGAAAACTTTGCCAGATTCACTTTCATTTTAAAAATGAACACACTTTTAGCACCACTCACTGAACATTTCACTTTGAAAAAGTTGCAAAACATGCAAAACCAAAGTAATCTCATTTCGCAGAAATGTCATCATAAGCATATTGGTTGGGTTTGATTGCTCCAGAGGTTGTTCAGAAGAATGCAATGATTTCTGCACCACTAGGGGTACGAAACGAAATTGCAAAAACAGACACCAAACGTGTTTTCCAAACACTCCTATAGCCCTTTCTGCACTCACAAACCTCCTTACATATTTTGGACCAATAGACAGTCCCATCCAAACTCACATTAGCGATTGAGACTGTTGAGAAGTTGATATGTAAAGCTGCGTACCTATGCATTTGAAAATGTGATTTGTGAGCTCTGGTGAAGGAGAAAATTATCAGTAAATATCTTCAATTTCAGACTGTTTCTCACACAAAACCATTGTACGACTTCAGAAGATTTGGAATACAGAGGTGATTTGAATAGACTATTTTTTGGTGCTTTTTTGAGTTTGAAAGTAAAAATCATCATACATTTTTATTGCTTAGCCATACTGCATAACATTTAATTTTGTGTATTTCACTAAGAAAAGAAAGTAATCTTGGGTCAGAACAACATGACAATGACCCAAGCAACAAACAATGACAAAATTTTCTCTCTTTTTTTTGGCAAGCTATTCCTTTAAAATTCAACTTCTGGCTGCATGTGTGAGAGGGAAAAGGAGACAGAGAATGTGTGTATATGATTAATGGACTGCAGGTAAGCTTCAAAGTCATCTGAAAGACCCTGTGAGATAAAGACATCAAACCACAGGACACTACAGAGACTACAGATGTGACATAAGAGCGAAAGAGAGAAAACAAAGCCAGCACACACACACACACACACACACACACACACACACACAGCAGGGAGGCACGTGACTGAGTGTGTGTTTTAGTGAGCTGTCGGAGACATGCCGGTTTAGATAAACACAGGTGGAGTAAGTGTGCACACTCAGCAAACCCTCGTACACTAGGCCTCCTTTTGGATCTGTGTACGGTCCCACAGCAAAACAAAAACTAACAAAAAATTTGTGCTGTCAATCGATTACAAAATGTAATCGCGTTAATCACAGTCATGGACTGTGATTAATCATGATTAATCACAAATTTAAAATACTAGGATTTACCTGTAAATGTGTTGAAATAAAGAAATGCATGACAAACTAGTTTAAGGAAACACAACCTTTCACACTTCCGCCAGGTATGAGACATAATCCTTATTAATCGTTTATCATTATTCATTTGTTTTTATTCAGCCATTATCAGTCTTTATACTGGCAATAAAACGTTTACCAAGCCACATCACTTCAATCCCAGGATACATTTACCCAACTATTATCAAAAGTATTTCTAAATAAATACAACAAAACATTTTCTTGCGACCTTACATGAATTATTATGACAAAATGCATTATGAAAAAGAATTGGACCTGTTCTGCAGGTGCATTAGAGCTAATATTAGCATCATGCTTCATAAGACAATTTATGAGATTAATAGTACACTTTTACTCAGAACTCACTTCAAACCACCATCGAGTGTTTGTAATAACTTCCTTTTGCGATCACATGTGGAATTTGGTTGTTTACTGTTGTTAAAATAAGCTTTTTATAGCCTTTTATATCACTGCAAAAATTAGCATTTCAGATGTACACATTCATCTCAAGAAAATCACATGAAAACCATATCCTATCATAATCATGTGTTTATTATCTTATATAATCTATAGTGGCTGTTGTCATGTTTATTTCTGCTGTGTTGGATGCTCTGACTGAAACTCACGTTGTTTGTGATGAAGTTACAACCGTCTCTCCGTTCTGAAGTTGCCAGGTATACATTCCAAGTATAATACACATTAGTAAAAGGATCTATTTTTATTTGTCTATATACACTTTGGGCGGCCGCGGTATATTATAAAAGTAGTATAAAAACGCAACCCACGGCTCTCTTTTTCCTGCGACTGTATTTTCAAAATAGCCCACGAACACTTGTGCCACAGCCGCTACCCTGGCAACACTGTTCGCTGTATCCTCATCACACACTGATAGATAACCTTCCGCGCTGTGATGACGGGAAGAAGTTGGAGTCAAACCTTATCAAACGATTAATTTGCATTAAAAAAATATTAACGCGTTAAAATTTTTAGATTAATCACATGCGTTAACGCGTTAACATTGACACCCCTAAAATAAATATACTCAAAAATGAATCCAGAACTGAAACATATCAGGTTGAAGACCGATGCCTACGGATATAAAGCTGGAGCAGAACCATTTAAGTTACTCAGCTGTTCAGAGTCTCTATCTGGGAAAACTGCCAATCCAACTGAATAAGAAGAATTCTCAACATTAGAACAGCAGATCCCTACATGCATGAGAGGGATAATATGTGTTTTATTTCATCCACATTCAGTTATATGCACTACAATTCAGTTTGGGATCAGTACGATTCCTTTTAAAAATAAAAAATAAATTTTTCCACTAAAGACACATCAAATTGGTCAAAAGTGAGTAATTTATAATGTCACAAAAAAATTATATTTCAAATAAATACTGTTCTTTTGAAATTGTTATCCGTCAAAGCAGTGGTGTAGTCTAGTTTTTTGTAGTGAGCATACTGTGATTTTTCCCTCCCTCACCCGTCCCAAAGCGACACCACATAAACACTACTCACTAATGTGTACAGTATGCATCTACATAACTGACAGCATTCTGAAAGACTGCTTATGTGATATCAACATGTCAATTTATTATAAGCAACACAAGACAGCCAATGACATTTACAGCTGGGGAGACTGGACTGATTTTCTACGGTTTTAATCATCTAACTCAGCCAGTAACTAGCTATATTTTATAAATATAAATATAATATAAAATATAAAATAGCATTGCGTATTCCTCACTGTATAAATTAAATATAGATTAATAATTCTTGTTAAACGACAAAGTAGTTCAATAAAGAGCTGTGAGTGATTTTCTCTGATTTAATTTCTTGGATTAACATTAAGGATGCTAGTAAATTAGGCGCGATCACTTTAAGAGACATTGCATCCAATATAATGCACATCCGATTTTTTTCTCAACTGTTTACGTTCACTTAAGTGTACGTTTGGTCTCTATGTGCTCTCCGAACACGGTGCGCGAGTACTCATTTGAGTTTTTCCGCGCCTTGTGTTTGAATGCTTATAAACTCTTTTGAATGTTTAAATGGGCAAGACATAAAAACGCGTGCAAATGATAAGCTTTCGTGGCGACGCACAGCAGTGGCACATTTTTAGGATGGCCTCAGCCAGTCAGTTGAAATGAAAGAGTTGCACAATAGCACTGGTCATCAACAGAAACACGGCATGATTTTCAAAAAGTTAGTGCTTCTATCACAACACAGACGGGGTGAATTTATGAATGAACGAGTGAAAGTTCTGTCACAATGATGTTGTTACGTATCCTCGCGCTTTTTTAAGTGGGTATATGGAAATCCTTGACCTTTGCTAGTGGGTATACGCCGTATACCTGCGTATCACGTAGACTACACCCCTGCATCAAAGATCCAGACAAAAATGCATAATGGTTTTTACAGAAATATTAAGCAGCACAACTGTTTTTAACATTAATATGAAATGTTTCTTGAGCAGCAAATCAGCATATCAGAATGATTTCTGAAGGATCATGTGACACTGAATACTGGAGTAATGATGCTGAAAATTCAGCTTTGCATCACAGGAATAAATTACATTATAAAATAAATACAGCCTTGGGAGCATAAAATACCTCTTTTAAGAACATTTAGAAAATCTGACTGACCCCATACTATTGAACAGTAGTGTATCTACATATATGTGAATTATTTTAATTCACAAGCTGATTAAAATGTAAAAACTTCTGAATAAACTGGTCTACAACACTAATCAACTAGTTGGTTGTTGATCGATTAGTCACCCATTGTGATCCATCCCTTGCTGAATGCTACAGATGTTATCAAATCCCTCAATCTAAAACCCAAAACAGACAGCTGGAGTACTATGAGAGAAACAGTGTAAGAAAGGCTTTATTTCTCTCTAAGCACATTATTATTCTTTTTGTCATCTTTCAATTCCCCATTGTGAATGATTTCAGTCGCTTGTCACTTCTTTCAAAGGACACATCTGATTTTTGTGTACAAAAGATCTCTTTTCAAAATCAAGACCATTGAACGCTAATTCCCCCTCTCTGACTGTTCAGCGGTGGAGCAGATTTCACATAAAGAGATTAGATAGCGCACACACACACACACACACACACTGCATTGTACATCTGGAATGCATAATGACTCAGCACTTTCAATGCTAAACGTGAGCTGGCAGAAAGAAAAGGACATGTCTGTTTTTCTTACATTCAATAAAGAAACACAAAGAGAAAAAGAGGCAGAAACGTTCCCTGAGGATCCAAAATGAAGCTTCTGCCATACTTGCCAACGGCGGGCGAACTTTTACCAGCCATAAAATTATTTACTGGCCATAAACCAGCATTTAGCATTACATATTGTGGCTGTAACACTGCAGGTCAGTGAGTATCGTTCATATTTGCATGCAAAATCTGCGTGCAAATATTTTTATGCAGAGTTGATGATTCATTAATTAGATCATGCGTAACGCTTTAAATTTACATGTACACAAAACATTCCCTAGGTGTCCTTAAAGCATTTTTTATGCAGTTTTTAAATATGTTAAAAAAGTGACTCCACAAAAGATTACGTGCAAATTTATGTACGTACGCACCTGTTTTGAATCCAGCAGAAATTGTGCAAGAACTTTCTCTGAGCACATAAATGCGCAACCTAGGGTGTGTTCACACTTGTCATGTTTGGTTTGATTAAAAAGTTTAGTGTGTTTGATTTGAGTAGTGAACGCTGCCATCTGAACCCTGGTGCGCACCAAACAAGCGGACCGAGACTTCACACTTGTAGTTCGGTTCTCTTGGTTCGTTTGGTCCGGACCAAAAAAGAAAACTATACATTTGGTCCTGGTCTGCAGTGTTAATTTTTTCACCAACGAAAAGGAGACAATAATGAAATAAAAACACTTTTCGAATAACAAAAACGATGAATAAAAATAAGATGACAGAGATCCAGTCAGAATGAATCTCCTGCGTCGAAAGGAGGTTAGATGCGCACATTTGAACTACTCTCTGCTTACAATTGCTGCACGTCTCAAAACGTAAAAAAAAACCCGTCAGCGCCTGGAAGTAAGAAAGAGCAGACATATGAATAAATTTGAAAAGCGTGACAACACAAAAGAGCACTTAATTCGGTCGGGTTTTCTGAGCGCACACAGCCAAATCCCGCACACAGAAAAGCGTCTCTCAAACAGTGCACGATTACTGAATTCACTTCCCTCTCGTGTCTTAACAGAGAAATACACACAAATGATCTCAAATTGCCCGTTTTGATGAGTATTCATGCAAACACACCCAGTTACGTCTTAAGTGAATGTAAACAGTTGGGAGAATATCGGATGTGTGCACCAGTATATTGAATCCGTGTGCATTCTGTTTTAAAGGAACAGCAGACTAATTTAGTTGCTGTTGTCTGTGTCCTTATTGTTAATGAATCAACAAAAGAAAGAGAGAAAATCACTCACTGCTCTTGAATGAATCACTTTAGTATCCCTAATAAGGATTAATCTAATTTTAATTTATATAAATAAATATGCCTGCTTGAAAGAATGAAGGATGTTGTATGCAAGTTGTTATAAAGAATGCATATTATATAACCATTGGTATTTCATTTGATATTTCAAAAGAGTACCATGTTCTTGTTTCTTTACGAGAAGTGGTTTTATTTAATTTTGAGATAAAGGCATGTTATGTGTCAAAGCAGTTAAATCTGTGTCTACATTGCATGTTCAAATCATTCATATTACTAGATGCTTTCTCCGGGAATACATAATGAGTTTGGAAATTTTTGAGAAATTCTTAATAAATGCATTACACTGTAACTAAACCCATCAGATCTTAGTTGACTAAATCTAATGTAGATTTAGTCGACTAAAACAAGACTAAAACAATTCAGATGACTAAAATGTAACTAAAACTAAATGGCATTTTAGTCCAAAGATAATGACTAAAACTAAATCAAAATTTGCTGTCAAAATCAACACTGCTGTTCCGTTTAGCGTTCACACTATACTGATACCGAACCTAAAGGCATAGTCATACGTTCACAACCTGATTGGTCAGGTTAAATGACGTATATTTCGTGACTGAGCTTGCACCACATGGAGAAAAACCTTTAGGCATCCTATATAAACATCTGACCATTATTTTCCGTTTCTTAGAGGACTTCAGGATCACAACAAATGTTTCATTGTTTGTATTGTTTGGAAATGATGTGAAATTGCCGTTCCAAATAAAGTTACCAGCCAGCTGGTGAGTAACATCAACAGACAGTTTTCACTAGCATTTGGCGGGTGTTAATTTTGGACTGTTTGTGCACTGAATGCAAATGACTGTCTGCAGTATTCATTATTACGCAGTTGCACACAGCGCTGCCAGGCAGTAATGAGCACAGGCGGATTCAGAGCTGTGATGGCTTTATTTTTCATCGTGGTATGACCTGATTGAAAGATCATCATGATGGACTGTGAGCTGCTGTCTTTGTCTGACTCACTAGCTCTTATGTCTCCAGCACGTCTCTGGTCGGGTGTCTCAGTACCCGGTGTGTGTGTGTGTGTGTGTGTGTGTGTGTGAGAGTGTTTGTGGATCACTGATGTTAAGCAGGACTGACGCAAAGCAGCCTGCCAGCCTCCTTTAACACACACACAGAGCTACTTCTGTGGAACTCTGCAGCTCCTGCATTCATATTGACATTTGGATATTTTTTGCTTTAGTTTCTGTTTCCGGAAACAATTATTCTCCCATTTTTCCATTTGATGTTTTATATTTTTTTCCCAGAGGAAAACTGTTGCTTGAAGGTTGTTCTTTCATACAGCTCCAGTCCGTAGAGCAATGAAACGGTAAAGAAACCAGGTACTTATTTCTTAATATACTAATGTATAAAATACACAATTCAGGTTTATGTACTTTACATAAATAAGATTCCATTTGTTAACATTAGTTAACTGCATTAGTTAACATGAACTAACAATGAAAAAAAATTCTAAAGCATTTAAATAATCTTAGTTAATATCTTAAGCTTTGACTCTATTTGCTCCATTTGTGGCAGAGACTTAAGCCAGTCTGGATCGCCCCATTAACGCCCTCCATGATACTCTTCAAATACAGTCCAATTCCATCTGTGTCCCTCGGCCAAACAGAACAGCACCACTCCACATGTGTGTGTGTGTGTGTGTGTGTCCGGTCCAGAGCTCTGTGATCTTCAAAATCTTCTACAACATTAGGAATTAGCCTGAACACTAGGTTTTGTTCACTGTTTTGCCTCCTGTCGTTATTGATTTATCAGCTACTGAGTCTCAGTGGTCGTGCTCGGGTGACTCTAGGCCAGCAGTTCAAAGAACAACTGTTAGTCGAGTGCTAAAACCGTGGTGCTTCAGGACCCAGATTTACACTGCACATCAAGTGGCCACAAAATATATTACCAACAGCTTTATCATACACACAAAAACAAAAGTGCTCTTAAAAATGGCAATATACTGTATATTAAGTGCACACACAGCATACAAAATGATTCATTTGACACAAAGTCTACAGGAGAATTGAATTTTGAAAGCGTTATGCTCTCTACAGCTACATTACAAAAAAATATGTGTGGTGAATTAAAAAAAAAATCCATTGTACAGTTGATCACATTTAAATGATTGTTTAATAATTCTTTAAAGATGAGGGCACACTACGCATCTGGTATATGTTGGAACTTGACTATTTTTGCTACACTGTAAAAAATAACAGAAAAGCACTGGCATCTCATTACAAAGGACATTATCCATTCATTTTACGGACATTTCCATTAACTCTAAAACACAATGCAATGCAGTGTAAAATTAAAAATACTGGTAAAACACCTGTAAAAAATAAATATGGAAAAATTCCTTCCAATTATGAAGTACATTGGACCCTATTATATAGCCTACTGTATGTAGCTTTATACCAAGTGACAAATACATTTGAAGATAAATACTATAGCATTTGATTGGACACATTCATATGACGTCAGCAACAAAATATGGGATTGTTTAATGTTTTTGTAAGAAGTCTCTTATTCTCACCAAGGCTGCATTTATTTAATCAAAAATACTGTAAAAACAGTGATATTGTGAAATATTATTACAATTTAAAATAGCTGTTTTCTGTTTGAATATATTTTAAAATGTAATTTATTCCTGTGATGCAGAGCTGAATTTTCAGCATCATTACTTCAGTCTTCAGTGTCGCATGATCCTTCAGAAATCATTCTGACATGATGATTTGATGCTCAAGAAAACATTTATTATTACTTTCAATGATGAAAACAGTTGAGCTGTTCCCATTTTGGAAACTCATATTTTTGTTGAGATTATTTGATGAAAATGCAATTCAAATACATAACATCATTTTTTTAAATTAAGGAAAAACTGTATTTTAAATCTTAACCCTTGCTGAATAAAAGTAGTGTATTGGTAGCGCATATCTACTTATATTGTTTTCCAAACCCTGCATGGTTGTAGGGTTAGCTGCATTTCTCAAAGAGATGGCGCTTATGTTCGGCCGCCAGTCTGGTCGCTCCGCTAAGACGCTTTTTTACCTTTTGATTTCATTTTTACACACATAACGCCCTCCATGACAAAATACTCTTGGACATTGGAAACCGCTTCATAACCTGGTTCAGACACTTTATCCAATTCCATCTGTGTCCTTGAGATTCTCGGCCAAACAGAACAGCACCACTCCGTGGAAATGCGCTGTGTGTGCAGACTGTGTGTCCGGTCCAGAGCTCTGTGATCTTCAAAATCTTCTACAACATTAGGAATTAGCCTGAACACTAGGTTTTGTTCACTGTTTTGCCTCCTGTCGTTATTGATTTATCAGCTGCTGAGTCTCAGTGGTCGTGCTCGGGTGACTCTAGGCCAGCAGTTCAAAGCTACATTAACCAACAACTGTTAGTCGAGTGCTAAAACCGTGGTGCTTCAGGACCCAGATTTACACTGCACATCAAGTGGCCACAAAATATATTACCAACAGCTTTATCATACACACAAAAACAAAAGTGCTCTGAAGAGGGAAGTACGCGTTGGTCCTCCCACTCTGAAATACAGGCGGCAATATACTCAGGGCGAGCTCATCTATCAGCGATCACGGAGGTAAGTGTAAACACACACACAGCATACAATAAAATGATTCATCAGAAACCGTTGGACAGACACAAAGCACTGCCGCTACACGTGGCTCTTTTGTCTGGAGAATTGAATTTTGAAAGCGTTATGCTCTCAGACGAGCTACAGTGCTGCCAAACATTACAAAGAGAGAAAGTCTCATTTCCAAATATCGACGTGTGGTGACCATCTGTGCCTTTGGAAAAAAATCCATTGTACAGTTGATGCACATCCGTCGCTGGCCGAAGAATTAACCTTCTACGGCCGCTTTGATGCAACGGCGGCAGTGCGGTTGAGCAGCGCGTCAGGAAGCAGCAGGCAGAGAAGCGAGAATAATCACCGTGACGGAGGACGAGGTTCGGAGGGCACTAAAGTGATGAGGGCACACTACGATCACAGGCCGGGTTCTGGTATATGTTGGAAGCTTGCTTGACTATCTTCAACGAGTCCCTTGCTACCACTGTGGTTCCCACCTCCTTTAAAAAATCCATCATCATCCCTGTGCCTAAGAACAATAAACCCTCTTGCCTGAATGACTATCGTCCAGTGGCCCTCACATCTCATAGTACATGAAGGTTTTTGAGAGACTTGTTAAGAGCCACATTAGCTTATCTGTTACTTTGGACCCTCTTCATTTGCCTACGCTCCAATAGACATGATGATCCATCTCTCACATACTCCACTCTAAAACACAATGCAATGCAGCAATGAACTATAAACTGCTATTAAAAATAGCTGGCTTTTAAAACAGTCCCCTCAAGTACTTCCAAAAAGGCCTTGGCCTAACTTCACTCTGCGATGGATTCAAAATTCCTCACCGGTCCAATTATGAAGTAGGCCATTGGACCCTATTATATAGCCTGAACTGTAGGAGCCCCGCATGTTCTAGCTTTATACCAAGTGACAAATACATTTGAAGATAAATACTGATGAGAGCATTTGATTGGACACATTCATATGACGTCAGCAAAACCAAAGATATGGGATTCAGAAAGAGACACCTGCTGCCCTAACTCCTCTTGTGATCAGCGGGACCCCTGTGGAGTGAGTTAGCAGCTTCAAGTACCTCGGTTAACATCTCACCAAGGACCTGCATTTATTGGACTAATCAATCCAAATACTGTAAAAACAGCAAAGACTGTACCATCTGCGACAGCTGAGGAAATAGGGTTCACCATTACAATCCTTAAAATAGCTGTTTTGCAGGGACCATAGAAAGTGTATTGACTCATGCATAGTGTGGTTGGAAACAGCTCCAGCCAAGATGCAAGGCCCTGCAGAAGTCGTGCGCTTAGCTGAGCGTATCTCTGGGTCTGCTCTCCCCTCTCTGCAGGACATCTACCTCAAACGCTGCAGAGGCAGAGCTGTCAAAATTTTCAGCAAGGATCAAATCACCCTGGAAACTGCCAGTCACTGCTCATCTGGTAAGCGCTTCGCAGCCTGATGGCAAAAACCGAGAGACTTAGGAGGAGTTTCTTCCCCAAGGCCATCAGGCTTCTGACTCATCAGCCTCCTAACATGATTTGACTTGCTTCAAATCACTAATCACACATTTATTCTCTCTACCTATTACTTTCAATGTCATTTGCTCATTTGCAAACAGTTGAGCTTGCACACTTCACACAACATTTTTGTGTCTTGAAACCATATCTTATCTTATTTTTATATTTTTGTTGAGGATTTTTTTATTTGCTTCATGTCAAATATAAACCTGTTCAAAATCCTCTCTGTACAGTCATGCTTATTTAATATTTAATTCTACAGAAATATACTGTCATGCACATTCTTTTATATTTTATATTTTATTCTTTAATTTATTTTTTATCATTTTATCTTATGTTTACTTCCCTTGTGTTGTTTTTTCAATAAAATTTGCAGTGTCCATTGGTAGCGGACCCGACTCTCATATCTACTGCTGGTTATATTGTTTTCCAAACCCTGCATGGTCGTGTATGTGACAAATAAAACTTGAAACTTGAAACTTGAAACTTGATTTTATTCTTTGCATTCAGTGTATTTTCACTGTCTGTGACCCTATTAGAACAGACGTGCAAGCAATTTTGGGGCTATGACCTAAAAACTTAAAACCACAGCACTAACGTGTCGATATGTATATATACTTTTAGACGCTGACGACAAGCCACTTCCAAACATTTTTTAAAACAATGTGCCAAGAGAAGGGTTTTACATGTTCACACTTGCTTTGCTTGACAAAAACATCCACAAACACTCCACACAGTTGTTCAACACACATATTCCAGCTGTCCTAAAAGTTTTCTAAAAAAGGCAGATTAATAAAGTAATTTCTTCAACTGGCATCTGACTTAATAAAGGCTTCATTAAATCATTTATTAACACATATAAAGACCCTTAGAGAGTCACACAAAGATCAGAACCAAAGAGGCATTACTCGCAATTAAAGTTTACGTTAATCCAGTAAACTGTTTAATTATGTCAATGTATAAGTTTAATTTTTACTTTTTCTGAAGAGAATATGAGTGTTGCATTCCTATTATGCCACACTCTTAAAAATAAAGGTTCTTTAGGATCCATAAAGAATCTTTAACATCAACTTTCCTTTGTAGAAATCGGTAAAAACCCATTGCTGTGAAACCCCCCTTTTGAAACCTTTAATTTTAAAGGGATAGTTCAACCAAAAATTAAAATTCTGTTATTAATTACTCACTCTCATGGCGTTCCAAACCCGTGAGACCTTCGTTCATCTTCGGAACACAAATTAAGATATTTTTGATGAAATCCTAGAGCTTTCTGACCCTGCATAGACAGCAGTGTAACTACCACGTTCAAGGTCCAGAAAGGTAGTAAGGACACCGATAAAATAATCCATGTGACATCAGTGTTTTAACCGTAATCTTATGAATCTTTGAGAATATTTCTTAAGCGCAAAGAAAACAAAAATAACGACTTTATTCAACAATTTCTTCTGTTTCGTGTCAGTCTTCGACCTGCGTTCACAAGAGTATCACGTCACATGCATGTGATGCTGCTGATGCAGGAGCTGGAGTTCTGATGTAGTACTTGCATGTGCTGCGGCTTGTTTACAAGCAGAGGAATGCACTTCCTTTCTACCTTTCTGGGCCTGGGAACATTTCAGTTGTGTTGCTGTCTATGCATGGTCAGAAAGCTCTCAGATTTCATGAAAAAATATCTTAATTTGTGTTCCGAAGATGATCGAAGGTCTTACAGGTTTGGAACGACATGAGGGTGAGTAATTAATGACAATTTTTCATTTTTGAGTGAACTATCCCTTTATGGATAGAGCGTTTTGAGTGGCTGCCAGAGCATTGCTATTGGGTAGCTAAGCTATTCTGAACAGTGGATAACACATTTCTGTGTGGTTTCTATGGTATTACGGGTGGTTAGGATGTTGTGAGTGTTTTAGGACTAGGTGGTTACCTACTGGCCCAATTAAAAACTTTTAATCTCCAAGTCTCTATGATATTTAAGTCTTTAGATATGGCTAGGGTTCCTTCGTTATGGTCCACTAGGCAAAAATCATATGTCTGATTGCTTCTCAACGAGATGCATAGTATAATTCAAGGCATTGTTGATGCCCATAGCATGAATAGTGCATGACAACTCATGTACGAGAGTGTAAACTTTGTGTTTGAGAATTAGAACAAACATGATATTAAATACAGATAATGGGGTGCAGGATGTTCACTCAAAGCACTTTCGGTGGTTTTGAGCAGTGGTCAGGGAGGCATATGGCAATATCACATTTGTAGCTACTCATGTAAGATATAATCATTACAGCAAAACAAAAGTTTTAAACTTTGCTGACTAGAACACACAAAAAAAGATATTCAGAATGTTGATAACAAGAATGTTGGTAACAAAACAGTTTTGGTTACCATCAGGCTTGCCAAGCTAGCAGTTTTCATCCAGAATTTTGCTGTGAACTATGCTTAAACTGTTGCCACGGGTTGATTTTTTTACCCTCAGGTTAAAGGTTTGACATATTGCATGAATTGCATTTGACTCAAATGCTTGTACTGAAATAATCTATAGTCTACCAATGATAAGACTGCGCTAGATGTTAAGTTTTGTGAGGAAGAGGCACTAGTAGTCTTAGAGCTCCTGTGAAAGCTCCTTTAAGTTTCAAGTTTCAAGTTTCAAGTTTTATTTGTCACATACACGACTATACAGAGATTGTATAACCAGCAGTGAAATGAGAGTCGGGTCCGCTCCATGGACAGTGCAAATATTGAAAAAAACAACACAAGGGAAGTAAACATAAGATAAAATGAATAAAAAATAAGATATAAAGAATAAAGTATAAAATAAAAAATATAAAATAATGTGCATGACAGTAAGCTGTAGAATTAAATATTAAGATAAGCATGACTGTACAGAGAGGAATGTGCAAACAGGTTGTACATGGTTGACATGAAGCAGCCAATCACAAAAAATAAAATAAATATAAAAATAAGATAAGATATGTTACAAGACACAGAAAGTGTTGTGTGCAAGTGTGCAAGTGTGCAAATGAGCAAATGACACTGACAGTTATGAGGTAGAGAGTAATGAATGTGTGATTAGTGATTTGAAGTAAGTCAGATGATGTTAGGAGGCTGACTTTGAGTTCAGGAGCCTGATGGCCTTGGGGAAGAAACTCCTCCTAAGTCTCTCGGTTTTTGCCATCAGGCAGCGGAAGCGCTTACCAGATGGCAGCATAGTGAAGAGGCAGTTTCCAGGGTGATTTGAGTCCTTGATGATTTTGACAGCTCTGCCTCTGCAGCGTTTGAGGTAGATGTCCTGCATAGAGGGGAGAGCAGACCCTGAGATACGCTCAGCTAAGCGCACAACTCTCTGCAGGGCCTTGCAATCTTGGCTGGAGCTGTTTCCATACCACACTGAGATGCACTGAGTCAATACACTTTCTATGGTCCCTGCATAGAAAGTTTTCAGGATTGTTGGTGAGACCCTGAATTTCCTCAGCTGTCGCAGATGGTACAGTCTTTGCCTGGCTTTCTTAACCTGTGTTTGGATGTGTGTAGTCCAAGTCAGGTCCTCGGAGATGTTTACACCGAGGTACTTGAAGCTGCTAACTCTCTCCACAGGGGTCCCGCTGATCACAAGAGGAGTGTAGGGCAGCAGGTGTCTCTTTCTGAAGTCCACAATCAGCTCTTTGGTTTTGCTCACGTTCAGAGAGAGACAGTTGTCCTGGCACCATGATGTAAGTCTCTCCACCTCATCCAAGTATGCGGTCTCATCATTGTTGGAAATGAGGCCCAGAACCACAGTATCATCAGCAAATTTGATAATAGATGTGGATCTGTGAGAGGACACACAGTCATGTGTGTAGAGAGAGTATAGCAGGGGACTCAGAACGCAGCCCTGCGGGGCTCCTACGTTCAGGGTGATGGAGTTGGAGGTGAACTGGCCTACCTTCACCACTTGAGGTCTGCCGGTGAGGAAATCTTGAATCCAGTCGCAGAGTGAAGTGTTTAGGCCAAGGCCTGTGAGTTTGGAAGTCAGCTTGATGGGGACTATGGTGTTAAAAGCTGAGCTATAGTCTATGAATAGCAGTCTTGCATAGTTCCCATTGCTGCTGTCAATGTGTGTGAGGGAGGAGTGGAGTATGTGAGAGATGGCATCATCAGTTGATCTATTGGAGCGATAGGCAAACTGGAGAGGGTCCAAAGTAACAGGGATGGAGGAGCTAATGTGGCTCTTAACAAGTCTCTCAAAAACCTTCATGACTATAGATGTGAGGGCCACTGGACGATAGTCATTCAGGCAAGAGGGTTTATTGTTCTTAGGCACAGGGATGATGATGGATTTTTTAAAGGAGGTGGGAACCACAGAGGTAGCAAGGGACTCGTTGAAGATATAAGTAAACAACCCAGCAAGCTGATCAGCGCATGATCTCAGAACCCGGCCTGTGATCCCGTCAGGTCCAGCCGCTTTCCTGATGTTCACTCCCTTTAGTGCCCTCCGAACCTCGTCCTCCGTCACGGTGATCACATGATTCTCGCTTCTCTGCCTGCTGCTTCCTGACGCGCTGCTCGGCAGAGCCACACTGCCGCCGTTGCAATCAAAGCGGCCGTAGAAGGTGTTTAATTCTTCGGCCAGCGACGGATCTGCACTCACCTCCGCGGAGGATTTGTTTCCAAAGGCACAGATGGTCCTTAGTCCCTGCCACATGCGTCGAGAGTCATTGAGCTGGAAATGAGACTCAATTCTCTCTTTGTAGCGATGTTTGGCGGCACTTACTGCTCGTCTGAGAGCATAACACGCTGCTTTATACTCGCACATATTCCCAGACAAAAGAGCCTCGTTGTATGCGGCAGTGCGTTTGTTAACCGCATCACGGATTGATCTGTCCACCCACGGTTTCTGATTTGGGAAAGTCCTTACAGTAATCGTTTCTGTAGCTTGTTCGGTAAGTGTGTTTACAAAGCTCACTGCTACCTCCGTGAACTCGCTGACGTCAGATGAGCTCGCCCTGAACATGTCCCAGTCGACGTCATCAAGAGCCGCCTGTAGCATAGCTTCAGAGTGGGAGGACCAACGCGTCACTTCCCTCTTCACCGGGGGTTCCTGTACGAGCCTTTGTTTATATTCCGGTGTGAGGAAAATGGCGGCGTGGTCCGACTTACCAAAAGCAGGCAGTGAACGGGCCTTGTAGGCATTCTTAAACTGAGAGTAGCAGTGATCCAGTGTATTCGGTCCTCTAGTTGGACAGGATACATGCTGGTGAAAGTTCAGCATGACCTGCCTGAGGTTGGCTTTGTTAAAATCCCCCGCGATGATAAAGGCAGCGTCAGGATGTTGGTTAATGTAGCCGCTGATCACGTCGTGAAGTTTAGACAAAGCCAAGCCGGTGTCTGCCTGAGGTGGAATGTAAACGGCAGTAGCGATGACCGCGGAGAACTCGCGGGGCAAATAGAATGGGCGGCAAATAATGGATAGATGTTCCAGATGAGGCGAGCAGGATCGCGACAGAGAGGAGATATTCCTGGGGTCACACCATTCCTTGTTAGTCATGAAACACACTCCTCCACCTTTGAATTTACCGGCCTCAGCTGTTCTGTCCATCCGTAAAACAGAGAAGTTGTCAGACGGTGTTACAGCAGTGTCCGGAACCGAGGGCGTGAGCCATGTTTCAGATAAACAGATGATGTTACAGTCCCTTATGTCCCGTTGGAAACTTATCCTGGCTCTAAGATCGTCCATCTTATTATCCAAGGATTGGACATTAGCGAGCAAAATGCTCGGTAAAGGAGGACTGTGAGCCCTTTTCCTCAATCTGTTTTGAATACCAGCGCTATTTCCACGGTGTTTTTTGTTCCGTCTCCTGTGTCCTTTGTTCTCCGCGTTCCGAAGAATCTCAAGAGGCCACGATGGATTCGGTGATAAAGTGTCCTGAACCAGGTTAGTGAAGCGGTTTCCAATGTAGAGAGAGAGCTTGTCTTGTCTTTATGATAACTTTATAGTGATTTTTGAGTTAGAATTGCATATTTTGCAAAACAGTGACTGTAAAATATGTATTTGAGGTATGGAAGTGGGATATTTTAAGTTTTGGGGCTAGTTTTGGGCTACTGAGCTAGTTTTCTTACATAGACCTGGCAACCCTGGTTACCTTTAACTTCCACTGTAAGGGCAAAAAAAAAGAAAAAGAAAAAGACAGACATTTTTTGAACTATCTTACATTTACATTTATGCTTTTGGCAGATGCTTTTATCCAAAGCAACTTAAGCATAAAGTATACTTAATTATTGTACACATACGCTAGCTAACCAAGTCAATCAGTGCAAGTACAAAGTATGCGCGGTTACAAAAACCGGATAGTACCGATAATAGTACATAATAGTACGCATACAGTACATGCGTACTATTATGGTGACAAAATTTGTGTCATGCATTCTGTACGCAGACCCTCGCGTACGCATAAAAACTGAAGTATATTTTGGCCTTTACAATGCATTCAGGGTTCACATTGTATGTACGTTTCCCTGGGAATTGAACTCATAATTTTCTGGTTGCTAGTGTTATGCTCTACTTTCCCAGAGCAAGGAACAAGTGGATAGTTTATTTTTAATGGCATCCCGGATCGTGTCTAAGGATTGATCGGGGCATTTTGTTTTGTAAACGAGGCACAGTGTCATGGAGAGTTCACAAAGAAACATTTGTTGAAAGATGAAGCGGTACTAGATCTGACTGCAGCTGCCTCACAAACCGTAAGTAAATGATTTCATAATGCTTTGCCTGGAAATTAATGTTTTATTTTGATCAAGTTGTCAAAACACTCACATGCAATAGTGAGAGGGTGGAGCATTGATATGGTTTACTATGCAATGATGTTAGCCAATCATAACAGTGGCCGATTCCTGACAAGCCTTAAAGGACCCGCCCCTTAAAGCAGGTCATTTTAAACAGAGGGTTGAAAATAATAATTTTTCGACATATTTATTTGTTTTTGTTTTGTTTAGTTTTTTTGTGCAAAAAACTTTATTAACATTATAAGTAAACCTCAAGGAACATATTAAAATAATAAAAAAAAAATTAATGCAAAGTGTAACAGGTCTGGAGGTGCACTAATATTTGGCGAAATCTACAACCTGTGGGTTTCTGAGGTGAGTGCCAGACTCCCAGGTTCCTCTGCTGTAAAGACCCTGGCACTGGACACACTGTGTGACCTTTTGTTTACTTCAATACTGCTGAGCATGACGGATGCTCTGGGATCAATTTCCAACAATCCAAACCATCAGGCTCAAAACCCAAAATCAGCCAAAGCTGCCTGCCCATTTGATCAGAAGAACCAGTGCCAATATGGAGCTGACGCATGCACAGATCAGATTTACGCTTGCAAACTGCACTGGAAAACAGACCGCAGAATGGCATCTGCAAATCTCATGATGCACAACACACTTCAAAGGCCTATTAACCATGACATTTGGATGCAATGGGAAAATGTACTGAATGTTTTGTGTCTCTTCTTTAATATTTGTTGCGGCTTATCATCAATATCTATAACATCAGACCAGACTCAGAAAAATGAACTTCAGTTTTGCAGCTGCTGATAAACTCATCTTCTCTGCCACTCTTTGATGAGTCATCCAACTTTCATGCAAAGGAAATGTTAAGTATTCACTTCCTGATGCAAACGGCGATTAAACGCAATGAAATATGAGTCACGTAGACTGTTTCTCAGTATTGAGAGTGAAATGAATAAGTGTCCAATTCAAACCTCTGAAACAGAGTGAGAGTGTGACAGAAACACAACGCTAACTTTCTGACCTGTTCCTGAAAAGTTGCAGCTAATGCAGAGTTGCATTTGCATTTAGCTCTCAATTCTAATCCATTTAACTGTACACAATCACATAAAATTCAAAGTATACTTTGGGCATAACAATGAGTTCCACCAAAATGTAAAAAGCTTGTCCACCCTTCTTATAAGACCAGCTTTGAGTGAGTTTCTGTTTGTTGCAGGCTGGTTTAGCTAGTTAGCATGGGCCTGTTAGCCATTGTTGATTTTACTTCACCAATGCAGTCAAATTATGTTTCTCCATTAAAAGGCACTGAAAAAAGCAGTGTATTCGGACAAACATTTCAGCAAGGAACATCCATCTGACATACAGTTCATTTTAAAGGATTTTCACTGCACTATTATTTTTTCCTATCATTTTCCTAGTCACAACATCGATGTTGTACAAGCTCCTGTGTCCACTAAGAATCCTATCCTCTTCCTCAATGCCTGATCAAAAATGTAGCACATTATTGTAATATTAACTAATCAAAAAAGCTTTACTTGATCAGTTAGTGTTATGCTAAGCTAGTAGGCTAAAGGCCAAAGTATACTTCAGCTTAACGTAGGCGTGCAGCCGAAAATGGAGCCAAACATCCCATTTGATAATGTGTATGAACACATGCACTCGACACATGCGCACTATTAAGTTTCATCTTTGTCCATTATCTGCGCTATTTCACTCCAGAAGTTATGAGCAATAAAGTTGTCTTTGTACTTGTTTAAACTACAGCTGTGTGTAGGCCTATATCTGAACCCTGTCACAATTGCACTCGTCAATGCACACATTTATTGTCGTCTCCAGTAGTTTGTTGTTGTTCCATCTCTTCTATTTCATTTTCAACTGTGCAATAATGGTTCGGACCAGTGTTGCCACTTTGTACACAAGCTAGCTGAGCGTACAGGGTTAGAAAAATCGATCTGTGTGTGTACAATACACACAAACTATGCTGCTAAGTGATTTACGGTGTTAATTGTAAAGCGTACAAGTAAACACCAAAGTATATTTCAGCTTAAGCTGTTAGCATGCTAATCTAAGGCCATTAAAAACAAGACAGGGGAATGTTAATTTAACCACTGCCAAATTTACACTGCAAAGATGGCACAGAAGTCTTTCTGAAGTGGCATTTAGGTGTCTTTAAACAGTTCAGAGGTGGATAAAATGCATTTAAGAGTACACTGCAATTACAACAGTATACTTTGATACTAGGGCTGACCCAGCAGAGCCGGCGCCAGGGCACCTCCATCAGGGGGGCATTTGAATTTCTAGGGGGGGCACAAGTCACGTTGTGTGTGTGTGTGTGTGTGTGTGTGTGTGTGTGTGTGTCGGGGGGGGGGGTAATCGTGCAATCTGTGATCGTGTGCAGTTGCTGACGCTCACTAAAGCATGCAATCGAATTCTTATGTGCGCTGTTTTATCAGTTTCACTTTCGAAATCGATCACGTTCAGCAAGGAGGGGAGAGGATGAAAAGTGGGGGGGCACGGGTAACTCGTTTGGGGGGGCACGGCCCGCGAATGCCCCCCCTTGGCGCCGGCCCTGTGACCCAGGTAACAATTTAAGTTATAAAAATGCTGTAGGAATATTGTTTTGAAATGTTTCTATAATAGTGAAATATTTTCTTGTCATGATTATAACATTTAAAGGTTACAAAAAATTTTCTAACAACATTATTTTTACCCAAAATATAATGATATTTGAAAGTTCATTTTTAATACAGTAAGAACATTAAAATGTCCAGTGTTCTTGTTGTGATTATAACATAACATGAATGGGAGTGCTAATGGATAGCTTTCTCCAGATTAATTATTAAGCCTCCTCAGGCTAAGCTAGCTAAGATGCTTGGTTGCTTCTCATTTTGTTGGATCACTATCCAAAACACAACATATGCCATCCCAATATATGATCAATTCTTGTCACTTTTCGGAGGAATATTCCTGGCTAACCCTTTTGCAAACTGCGCCATTCCACCACTGAGGGTGTAGACACAACGTCTGTGTAGAAACAAGGAGATGTTTGATATGCAGCATCTAGATCAGCGTGAGAGACAAGTGATCATATGTTCTGCCTCCAGGAGCAGGAAGGGAGCCGAGAGGATGAAGGAGCTCTTGAACTAGGCCATCTCTGATGTGTATCCAGGAAAGGCAGGGGTCTGATGGGAGTTGGGCCGTAGGGAGTGACAATGAGAGAGGCACATCTGGGAGGTTATCTGGGTGGAATTAGGAACGCAGGATCTGGGTCCAATGATCATGCTCCACAGTGGCATTTTAATATATATTCAGCTACACTGGAGGCAACATCAAGATCAGAAAGTTGCAGCTCTTCATATGACTTCCAGAAAGAGCAGCTGCACAGACTTGCAAAGTCTGTCTGCATTTCAAGCAATGCCGTATGGTAGCAGAACTACAGCATTTTTAGCTTTGAGTGTTCATTGAGTTTGTGTCTGTCACCAATGACAACTTTTTATATCAAACATCAACTGAGTATTGATGTCAGGCAGCACAAGACGTCTGTATTTCTGAGAAATCTTATATTGAGTATAATGGTTACACAGGGACATGATTCATGCAGTCTTTAAATGACATGTAATGCGATCACAGAAAGTTAACAAGACTTTCTTACCTTCACTGGATGACCCAGACAAGTCGATAATGACATAAACCTTTCCCTCTGGCTCCAAGTCTATCTGTAAGGACCATCAAACAAAAGTTTTAGCAACAGAGCAAAGGAACATCCTTAAAAATCTTGACTGGCCTCTGTACTTAATGCTCTTAATGCAGCCTTTTTTTAAAGTCAAGTTAATGCAAGTGTTCTACAGTAAACACATTCTATGAAAAAGCACAGTGACTCTATTAAACAATAATGAGCATTAAAATATCTAACAATAATTTTGCCAGACACTTGTTCAAAGCTTACAAATAAGGAAAAACAGGCAATTTATCATAAAGAATACAACAATATTAGCAGGACTAGAATATTTGACCAGAAATATCACATTTCCAAGGGAATAGTGCAGAAAATAAAATAAGACTAAAAATATTTTTTCACATTTTTTATTTATTTATTATTATTATTAGGTATGCAATTTATATGATAATTTATATTACATTGAAAGTATGTATTTGAATAATGATTTGTAAAACTGACAGAAAAATAAACAGTGGCTTTTGTTTGCACATAAATAAATATATTATTAAGAAAAACATTAGTTTAAATGCATGATAGATAATCTGATTGTTACAATATTTCACATGCCCATTGAGCATAGTGCATTTGCCCCAAAAAATCTAATAAAATTAAAATAATTGATAATGATAATTTTAATCATGTGTTTGTAAAGTTTTTGTCTAAAAGTCTTTTTTCCCCTTGTCTAAAACCTTTCTTTAAACTAAAGATTCAGTCTTCATTTATCACCCTCAAGTGAAACTCAAAACCGTTCGACTTTTTCCAGTGGAACAAAAGAATATATTATCAAAATGTCAAAGCTGCCCCCCCCCCACACACACAAAATGCACAGGCTGTCAAGTTCAGATCTAACTCTTGTTAAAATATATATTATAAAAGTATACAAAAGAATACTAAAAAAGTGTGCGTGTGTGTGTGGCTTGTGCATTTATTTGATCCAAATACAGCAAAAGCAGTAATATTGTGAAATATTTTACTATTTAAAATAACTGCTTTCTATTTTAATTTACAGTATTTTAAAATGTAATTTATTCCTGTGATTCAAAGCTGAATTTTCAGCATCATTACTCCAGTCTTCAGTGTCACGTGATCCTTCAGAAATCATTCTAATGCTGATTTGCTGCTCAATAAACATTATTATTATTATCAATATTTAAAACAGTTGAGGATTTCTTTTTTCCAGGATTCTTTGATGAATAAAAAGGTCCAAAAAGATCAGCATTAATCTGAAATAAAAAGCTTTTTTAACATTTTACACTATACCATCCAAAAAGCTTTTTGTATAAATTAATACTTTTATTTAGCAAGGATGTTTAAATTGATCAAAACTGATAATATAGACATTTATAATGTTAAAAAATATTTCTATTTCAGATATATGCTGTTCTTCTTACATTTCCAAAATTCTACTCAGCGGTTTTCAACATAATAATAATAATAAATGTTTTTGAGCAGCAAATCAGAATATTAGAATGATTTCTGAAGGATCATGTGACTGGGGTAATGATGCTAAAAATTCAGCTTTGAAATCACAGGAATAAATTACATTTTAAATTATACTCAAATAAAAAAACAGTTAAAATTTTTAAATATTAAAAAATATTAAAAGTCTTAAAGGTGCACTGTGTAATATTTAGGATAATCTATAGACAGAAATGCAATATAATATACATAACTACGTTTTCAGAGGAGTATAAAGACCTTACTTGATGAACTGTTATGTTTTTATTACCTTAGAATGAGCGATTTATAACTACATATACCGTGGGTCCCCTCACATGGAAGTCGCCATCATGTTTCTACAGTAGCCCTTAACGGACAAACTGCTCTACAGAGCACGTATCATCACTATGTTGTTCTCGCGAAAAAACACTGACACAATGATGAACAAGTAACAGTAATATTCGCAATGACATCGTTTATTGAATAATTAAGTAAATATAATTCCTTAATTTACCTTTGTTAAGAAACCTCATTGCTCTCTGCGGTCTCAGACGACGGCATCTTAGCCCTGTATCGGCCACCGTAGCTTCTCTAAAGGGAGGGGTGAGCGGAGGGGAGAGCGGGGGACTGAGCCGTTGGTTGCAATTCACAAACTCAACCGCTAGATGCCGCTAAAAACTACACACTGCTCCTTTAAGGTCTCTGCACACTGAGTACGAAATTTTCATCCGAATTTTTCGCACGTTAAAAAATAAATACGACCTCACGTTGTGTCAATTACGTTTGCACACTGCCTCCGAAACTTTCGTCCGTCAAAAAAAAATTCGGATCAGGTTCAATTTTCTGCGTTGCATGCATTTTGATAGGAAAGGATGAGGAATACGAAAAAACGGAAAAACGCATGCGAAAATTTCGGACTCAGTGTGCAATGGCCTTTACTGTTCAAAAACTTTTGACTGGTAGTGTATGTATGTATGTATGTATGCACAGTGCCCTCCACTAACAATGGCACCCTTGATATGAGCAAAGGCGGCTGTGAAAATAAATCTGCATTGTTTATCCTTTTGATCTTTCACTCAAACAATGCACAAAATTCTAACCTATCATTGAAGTAAAACAATTGAAAGTGGGGAGAAAATCTCATTGTGAAATAAATGAATGTTGGCCACAATTATTGGCACCCCTACAAATTATTATGAGTAAAATATCTCTGAAGTATATTCCCATTCATATTTACATTTTTTAGCACACCAGGGTAACTAGGAGCACGAAATTGTCCAGCCATGACTTTCTGTTCCACAGGATTATAAATATGAGGAACACAAAGGCCAAATACCCTTAATCATCCATCACAAGGAGTAAAACCAAAGAATATAGTTCTGATGTGCAGAACAATATTGTTGAGCATCACAAAATAGAAAGTGGCTGTAAGAAAAGAGTTAAAGCATTGAAAATCCCAATTTCCACCATCTGGGTAATAATTAAGAGGTTCCAATCAACTAAAGATGTTACAAATCTGCCTGAAAGAGGACATGCGTCTATATCATCCTAATGCACGCTGAGGAGGAGAGTTTGAGCGGCCAAAGACTCTCCAAGGATCACAGCTGGAGAATTGCAGAGATTAGTTGAGTCTTGGGGTCAGAAACCTAAAAAAAAAATCAAACAGCCGCTACATCACCACATGTTGTTCAGGAGGGTTTCAAGGAGAATTCTCCTTGCTCATCCAAAAGCAAACTCCAGCAAATTCAGATATTTAATGTTGTGGGCCTGTTTTTCTAACGGAGGTCCTGAACATCATCTTCAGATGCATGGCATCATGGATTCTATCAAATACCAACAGATAAAAAATCTAAACCTGACTGCCTCTGTTAGAAATCTTATATTGGGCCGTGTTTGGATCTTCCATCAGGACAATAATCCAAAACAAACATCAAAATAAACACAAACATGGGTCACTGAGCACAAAATGCATCTTTTACCATGGCTGTCCCTGTCCTCTGACCTGAACCCTACAGAATGAGTGAGGTGAACTGAAGAGAAGAAGCACCGTCATGGAGCTGTGAATCTGAAAGATCTGGAGAGATTCTGTATAAAGGAATGGTCTCTGATCTCTTATCAGGTGTTCTCCAAACTCTTCAGGCATTATAGCAGAAAACTCAGAGCTGTTACCCTGGGAAAAGGACGTTGCAATAATTGGATGCCAATATTAGTGGAGGGCACTGTATGTATGTATGTATGTATATGTGTATGTATATTTAAGCTATTGCTTAAAAAAAGACACTCCTGTGCAAACTACACTGTACATTCACATTGACTAAATTAGTGTGTGTGATTTCCTGCTTCATTAGGTTTGCACACCACCTGTAGAAGCCTTACTTATCAGTAACGATACTAATGGAAATAAACAAGCACACATGGTCAAGATTAGCCAAATAAATGCTGAGTATGTGGCACCAGCAGAGGAAACAGCACAGTCTTGATGTGAACATGAGCCCTGTGAGGCTTGTGCTGAGGCTGAAATGACTGATATTAGGCCCAGTTCTCCTCTCGGTAGCTAATGACAGCATAACGGCTGTTCCATCAAAACCAGATTAAAGCAGGAAATGGAGGGAGGATGTGGGGATGAGTGGAGAGATTTGTACATGCTATGAGAGTAAAGAGAGAGACAGTGAGGATGTGTGTGGGAGTTGGGTTAGAGGCGAGCCGTATCATGTTAGTGCAGTCAACACAGGTTTTACACAGGATGCACCAGTGCAAAAAAAAAAAACCTGCTTGCAAGTGCACTCACACAAACACACACGCAAAATTCACACTTCCAAACCAAAAAGTTTCAGTTAATTTCAATAGCTGAGATTCTCACATATACACAAGAAACCACATACATTTCCATGGAAAACAGATTTCATGAGACAAAACTGTTAGTTAGTTAATAAGAGGAATACTTGAACATCAAAAGTCTGGGGTTGTTCATTTTTGTTAAATATTTTGAAAGAAGTCTCTTATTCTCACCAAGGCTGCATTTATTTGATCAAAATACAGTAAAAACAGTAATACTGTACAATTCTATAACAATTGAAAATATTTAAACAATTTAAAAGAAGTGCAATTCATTTCTGTGTTGGCAAAGCTGAATTTTCTGCATCATTACTCCAGTCTTCAGTGTCACATGATCCTTCAAAAATCATTCTAATATGATGATTTGCTGATCAAGAAACATTTCTATTTATTATCGATGTTGAAAACAGTTGTGCTGCTTAATATTTTGTGGAAACCAATTTTTCAAGGATTCTTTGATTAATAGAAAGTTCAAAAGAGCAGCATTTATTTGAAATGAATATTGTGTAACTTTACTGTCACTTTTGAGTAATCTAACGTATCCTTACAGAATAAAACATTAATTTCTTTACAAAAAAAATGGTAACGATTTCAATGCACTTTTTATATAGCCATGAACTAAAGACAATAAAGTGCCTATGAGCCAGCCTATTAGCACCTGCTGCTTGAGTGAAAAGTCATTCAAAAAAGTAAAAAACAAAAATATCTATCAAGACATTGGATATCATCAATATCAAACAGACAAACAAACTAATTAACAACTAACCAGCTAGCCATCTAAATAAATATTTTTTATTTAGTTAGTTATTGTCACGATACACACTAGGAGCTAGGGAACGAAGGAGCGAGGAGAAGAGGAATATTTCAAATGAACAGACATTTAATAAAACAAAAAGGTAAGGAACTCAGGCAGGCAGGAACTTACACATAAGGAGACAGAATGACGTATAACAGCAAACGCAATACTCAGGGAAACACAGGGCTTAAATACAAGGAGTAAACGAGATAATTAATAAAACACAGCTGGAAACTATTGGAATACTAATCAGGGAAACTAAATGTGAACAGGAAAACCAAATACGGGCACGAGAGGAAGGGAAACACAAGACACAGGGAGACAGGAGTGACATTTACTCCTCCCTCCCGAAAGGCGCGTCCCGCGCCGTAAACATCCAATGGGGAGGGGGGTGGGCGCTCCGGAGGCCTCCAGGGACAGGGTGACCGGATGGAAGGCCTCCAGGGCGGCGCCCGTTCCGGGACCCAAGGCGGAGCAGGGAGCTCGGGAGGCCATGGCGGATCTGGAGACTGGGGCGGCCATGGCGGATCTGGAGACTCGGGCGGCCATGGCGGATCTGGAGCCATACTAACCCCCCCAAAAAAATACTAGAGGGAGCTTACGGGACTGAACGGGGATCAGGATCCCTCCCTGGGCTGAACTGGGAATCAGGAGCCCTTCCTCGGCTGAACTGGGGATCAGGAGCCTTCACTGGGCTGAACTGGGGATCAGGAGCCCTCACTGGGCTTAACCGGGGATCTGGAGCCCTCCCTGGTCTTATCGGGGGATCTGCAGCTCTAACGTGACTCTGGTCAGGGGCTGGAGCCTGCACTGGACTATGGTCAGGGGCTGGAGCCTGCACTGGACTATGGTCAGGGGCTGGAGCCTGCACTGGACTCTGGTCAGGGGCTGGAGCCTGCACTGGACTCTGGTCAGGGGCTGGAGCCTGCACTGGACTCTGGTCAGGGGCTGGAGCCGACACTGGAGCAAACTCTGGGGCTAGAACCGTCACTGGAGCGACCTCTGTGGCTGGAGCCGACACTGGAGCGACCTCTGGGGCAGCCGGCGGGCTTGACTTCGGAGCAGCCGGTGGGCTTGCCTTCGCTGCGAATGGCGGCCTTGATTTCCATGCAGATGGCGGGCTTCGTCTGGCGAACTCGAGCGAGCAGCGACTGGCGAGCTTGAAATAACGGCGGCTGGTGGACATGACTTCGGAGCGGCGCCTTCCATGCCGGGGGGGAGAAAAACAAAAAAACGTTCAAAACGGAAAACAAACTCGGGGGAAAAAAAGGCGCCCCTCACTTTCTGTTTGGTCTGCTGTTCTGTCACGATACACACTAGGAGCTAGGGAATGAAGGAGCGAGGAGATGAGGAATACTTTTAATAAAACAAAAAGGTAAGGAACTCAGGCAGGCAGGAACTTACACATAAGGAGACAGAATGACGTAACAGCAGACGCAAGATTCAGGGAAACACAGGGCTTAAATACAAGGAGTAAACGAGATAATTAATAAAACACAGCTGGAAACTAATGGAATACTAATCAGGGAAACTAAATGGAACAGGAAAACCAAATATGGGCACGAGAGGAAGGGAAACACAAGACACAGGGAGACAGGACTGACAGTTATTTTATATGAAATTTTTATTTTGCTAATTAAATGTTGCTAAATTACCAAGCCCTATTTGTAAGTAATTTGCACCTGTTAACTGAATAAATAAATCAATCAATCAATCAATCAAAATCCTTTTACTCTACTTTGGTATGAGGGTATATGATGCATATGAGCTTTTATTTTTATTAATCAACATTCAAGATTTTGAATAATCTTACTTACTAAAATATATATATATATTCTGCATTTTTAATAATCTATTTGTCTTCACTACTATTTTGAATAATTCTGTGTTGTGACAAACGAATTAAAGGTACAAACATTCAATTCCCTGGTTTCTCATTTAATATGAGAACATAAAAACTGCATACATAAAATTCCAATCATCAAAATGCTTAAAGTACTTTTAAATGGAGTATTATTCAAATGTCACGCCGCAGGTCATTTGAGATTCCCAAAAGTATTTCATATCAACCACCCAAATCTGTTTGCAGAATTGATGAATATTCAAATCAAAGTTAAATTTTTCAAGCATACTGTGTCTTTGTAAGCCCCGGGGCTGCTGTGGGGTTTCTTCACTCCCTGCATGATGGAGGATGAATGAATTAGGATTTTATCAAATCCACACTGGAGGCTTTCCAGAACATTCATGCACTGATTTATTAGTCTGGGGTCAAGACTGCTCTATTTTAACACATTTACATTTAATACAAAACATTTGAACAGACACCGGCACTGAGAGCACAGATGTGTTTTTATGAAATGAATTGTTTCCCCGCTGAGGGCCTGTGGGAGAGACGAGTCGCTATGCGGTACGGATCTGCTGTCGAATGCTTGCTATAGTGACATGTTTGTTATCCCGAATAACCTTGTGACCTTCTCCCTTCCTCCCACTTCCTGTGATGTCATGCTCAAGCTGATCTCTGAATGCTCTCGCTCTTGCAGGTGCGACGACACATGCCGAATATAGCAGCTCTAGCTGCAGCAGCAAAGGAGAGTGAGTGAATGTTTACATTTTTGCACATATGTGTCTATGTGCACACGTGTACGCAAGGGTGTGAAAGTAAATATTTGCATTTAGATCGGCCTGAGTAAATGGGACATCTGCAGGTCGAAGAATTACAGGCTTGCTCATAAATAAGAAGCAAGCATGGACTTTCTGAGATCCAGGAGAGCTATAAGCAATCAGAAAAGAAGTTTTAAATCAGATTAGTTATTTTCTTTTAATCAAAATGTAGGTAATACACACTCTAAAAAATAACGGCCCCAAAAGGGTTCCCCATTTCGGGTTCCACAAAGAACCCTTCAGTGAACAGTTCTTAAAGGTCCCATATTGTCAAAACTGAAATTTCCTGGCTTTTTTCATGATAACAGAGATCTAGGGGCTTTGTAACTACCATATAAGTTTCGAAACAGTCAATCCACAGTAAAGTGCACACAGCCTGCATAAAGTTGCTGTGTTTTTTCACGAGTCCTTGTGACTTCCGTAAAAATGTGACGTCCGAACTACCTTCAGTCACCATCCCGAGCACCGCCCACCGTCCTTTTGCCAAACCCCCAGACAGCATTGTGTCCATGCCACTGCTGAGCAAAAACAACACGGAAACATGTCGAAAAAGTTGACTTTAACGGACGAAACCAGATCGGCCGACCTGTAACGTTACACTCACTCAAAGGATGGACGATCTGACAGGATTGTTACTATGAGGTGGATCACGTCTAACATGTATAGTAAAGACAAACTCACCATGTCTATCTAGTCATGATGAAGATGTAAATACATTTCAATTTTAGCAGGCAACTATTTTTACAGCTACATTATTATTCCAGCCACAAGAAGTGTGCGCTGCAAACACAAGCATTTTTAAAGACCGTTTCTGTCCAGTCCACTCGTTTTATCTCGTTTAACCACAGCTGTCATCGGTTTTTTGTCTAACAGTGGCAGCAGGTATGCGATCAAATTTCTAATTTGAGGCTGTATTAAATAGATTCTGGCACCCAACATCACAACAAGATGATATTAGCTCCTTATGTAGCCGAATCTGCGCTAGTTTGAATGGGAAGTTCTCCCTTTGTTTTCTTCCAGCTTAGTGCGGGGACGTAATTGTGACATCAGCCCTACATGACCCTAGTTATCTGTGGTTGGCCTAGCCGTGCGTCACTCAGAAAACAACAGGCCAATCAGAAGAGAGGCTCATGAATATTAATTAGACAGGACAAATCGACCTGTTTTTACCAGAACTCCTGAGAGAAGAGCTGTAAAAATATATTGAGATGGTTTTTGGTACTTATACCGTGAATATATATTCTTAAGGACATCAAAACCTAAAATAAATCTCCAGAAAGGTGTAAAATATGGGACCTTTAAAAGAACAATTTTTCCATAGTGTGAGGAACATTTTAATAATCTAAATAAACTTTTTCTTCAATAGAAGCCTTTTGTGCAAAGAAAAGGTTCCATGTATGTTAAAGGTTCTTCACAGAACCACATATGCCAATAAAGAAACTTTATTTTTAAGAGTGAATCTATAAAATAATTTAAAATAATTTCCTTTTGACTGGATGTTACCTGTTTTTGTTTTATCCCATTTCTAATATTCTGAAATGACCCCAGTATGTCACGTGATTCCTCTTGAGTTTCAGAAGCGATTTAAAAAAAATCGTGTTCAGAATTGCCAAGATACAGTATCAAAGACGGCAATCAAAAGTCTGAGATCTATAATTTATGCTATCAATTTTTTATTTAATAGTGTATGTATGCATTATGTAGTGCTATACTAATGTATGCCAACAATTGCCTCATTTTATTTCACTTAAGGAATTTTAGCAGAAACATCAGAGACAGACAGTTTCACATTTGAGCAATAACATTTACATCTAGGGTAAAAATATGAAGCATCAACTGGAACAATTAGAGAATAAAGGTTTCAGGAAACACAGAAAGAGCAATGTCCAGGCAATTAAACTTTCTTAGTTAGTATCTGGAAATTGTATGTTGTCTCTTCATCACTGAAAACATGTGACATAGTATAAGGATCAATTCTCACTATTAACTAGTTGCTTATTAGCATGCATATTAATGACATATTGGCTGTTTATTAGTACTTACAAAGCACATATTCTGCATGATCATATTCTACATCCCTAATCCTACCCAATACCTAAAGTAACAACTACCTTACTAATTATTAATAAGCAGAAAATTAGGAGTTTATTGAGGCAAAAATATTAGTTAATGTTTTTTTAATAGTGAGAACTGGACCTTAAAATAAGCCTGCAGGTACAGTTTTTTTTAGAAAGATTACATTATACATTATAAGTGTATATTTTAATACAGTGAAGAACACTTCTTTTTCAAAAGGGATTACAGTACTCTGTTTGTGTGTCTGCACATGTGTGCTGATAATGGACAAAATAGGAAAACAAGAGGATGTTTATTTCACCTCTGTCAATCATTGATAAAGAGACAGCTGGAGAAATGGTCACTTTGGCCTCGACCTTAGACACGCAACCTCTGACCGTATGCCTGACCTGATCTCTTCCCTCCAGCAAGCCTGCATATTCAAAAATATCACACTTAAAGATTAAGTATATATAAAAAAAACTGTATATGTACAACACAGCAATATTGGCTCAATGGTTTTGGGGCAGGACTATCTATTTTGCTGACCAATGACAGACAGAGAACATGTTCAGATTATTTATTTTTGCAAACGAACAAACGACACTGTTGTGTAGACGTGACGTGAGGAAAGAACTGGCAAAATAAGAAAATGTAAGATGAAAAGAGAGAAAGAAAGCGCAGGTGAGCGAGGACAGCTGTCTGGGCAGAACGCAGGGCCATGTTGTGTTTTATCTCTCAGATGACAGTGTGTTTAGCCGCTCGCGGAGTGTGTGTTCATGTGAAGGGTGACGCACACCAGATCCCTCAAGCTAATTGAGACTCCACCGAAACACACACATAAACCTGGACAGAGAGAAATAATATCTCTGCGATAACTAAATATTTTCATTTTCAAGTCTCTAAATACGAAATGTATTTACACAGCAACTAAATGTCCACAGCGTTTGTTTCAGGGCCTTTAGCATCGATCATAAAGACGGCTGAAATATTTGTGTTTCTGTTGGGTAATAAACAGGTTTAATGCTGTCAAAACATGAATAATCATAATAATGAGATGAACGCACAATATTCTTTGAGCCTTGAGACTCTAAATGTAAATATGTACTGTTGATTAAGATCTAAAAAAGCTTGCATATGTACATATTTAGCAGGTTAATGAAAAAACAACCTTGTATGCCAAAACTACTAATATTTCCCGTATACTTGTGTGTAGCATCACGAAAATGATAAAACACTGAGATAAAGCATTGATTACACACCTAATGCACATCTTTTGCTCTTCATTTTGTTGCATTAGTGCTACAAAATCTTCCTGTCTTTGTCAGTAAGTGAATATGTCATTGCCCAACTGATTCATTTTATTCCAACCAAAATCGCTTGAAAGCACATCACAAAAGTGAGATTTTCCCAAGAGGATGTGAAGTCAGCATAAGTGCTGTGTTGTTGGGTTGCTTCCTGTACCACTTTCAAAAATCCTCATATTTGCTAATGAGTATTGCATTTCCACTGGGACGTCCTCAGATCTGTGCACTAAAGCTAACAGATGGACACTGAAATTTGTACAGGTGCCCACAAAGATTGTTCATTTGCAGTTGTACCAGTCCTGCCTACCGAGATAAACCGTTTGACTGTATGCATGATGTCTGCAAACTGTAGAAAATAAAATAAACTAAATAAATACTGCACAAAAAGAAAATAATGAATAGCAATCCATTGACAACCCAGCAAAGAATGTAGCCAAGAATTGTAAGAATTGTGCTGTCAAACGATTAATCGCATCCAAAATAAAAGTTTTTGTTTACATAATATAGGTGTGTGTATTGTGTATATATACAGTATATATATATATATATATATATATATATATATATATATATACACACACACACAAGCATGTATATATTTAAGAAAACTATGTTGTTTATATATTAAATATATTTATATATAATATAAATTTTATGAATATAAATATATACATGTATATATTGTATATACAGGTGCATCTCAATAAATTAGAATGTCGTGAAAAAGTTATTTTTTTCTTGTAACTTATTTCAAAAAGTGAAACTTTCATATATTTTAGATTCATTACATGTAAAGTAAAACATTTCAAAAGTTTTTTTTGTTTTAATTTTGATGATTAGAGCTTAAAGCTCATGAAAGTCAAAAATCAGTATCTCAAAATATTAGAATATTTACATTTGAGTTTCAATAAATGACCATCCATACAGTATAAATTCTGGGTATCTCTTGTTCTTTGAAACCACAATAATGGAGAAGACTGCTGACTTGGCAATGATCCAGAAGATGAACATTGACACCCTCCACAAAGAGGGTAAGTCACAGAAGGTCATTACTGAAAGGTGTGGCTGTTTACAGAGTGCTGTATCAAAGCATATTAAATGCAAAGTTGACTGGAAGGAAGAATTTGGGTAGGAAAAGGTGCACAAGCAACAGGGATGACTGCAAGCTTGAGAATACTGTCAAGCAAAGCTGATTCAAACACTTGGGAGAGCTTCACAAGGAGTGGACTGAAGCTGGAGTCAGTGCATCAAGAGTCACCACGCTCAGACATCTTCAGGAAAAGGGCTACCAAGCCACTTCTGAACCAGAGACAACGTCTGAAGCATCTTACCTGGGCTGTGGAGAAAAAGAACTGGACTGTTACTCAGTGGTCCAAAGTCCTCTTTTCAGATGAAAGTAAATTTTGCATTTCATTTGGAAATCAAGGTCCCAGAGTCTGGAGGAAGAGTGGAGAGGCACAGAATCCATGTTGCTTGAAGTCCAGTGTAAAGTTTCCACAGTCAGTGATGATTTGGGCTGCCATGTCATCTGCTGGTTTTGGTCCACTGTGTTTTCTGAAGTCCACAGTCAACGTAGCCATCTACCAGGAAATTTTAGAGCACTTCATGCTTCCTTCTGCTGACAAGCTTTATGGAGATGCTGATTTCATTTTCCAGCAGGACTTGGCACCTGCCCACACTGCCAAAGGTACCAAAAGCTGGTTAAATGACCATGGTGTTACTGTGCTTGATTGGCCAGCAAACTCGCCTGACCTGAACCCCATAGAGAATCTATGGGGTATTGTCAAGAGGAAGATGAGAGACACCAGACCCAACAATGCAGATGAGCTGAAGGCCACTGTCAAAGAAACCTGGGCTTCCATACCACCTCAGCAGTGCCACAAACTGATCACCTCCATGCCACGCCGAATTGAGGCAGTAATTAAAGCAAAAGGAGCCCCTACCAAGTATTGAGTACATATACAGTAAATGAACATACTTTCCAGAAGGCCAACATGTTTTAAAAATGTTTTTTTTATTGGTCTTATGAAGTATTCTAATTTGTTGAGATAGTGAATTGGTGGGTTTTTGTTAAATGTGAGCCTAAATCATCACAATTAAAAGAACCAAAGACTTAAACTACTTCAGTCTGTGTGCATTGAATTTATTTAATACACGAGTTTCACAATTTGAGTTGAATTACTGAAATAAATGAACTTTTCCACGACATTCTAATTTATTGAGATGCACCTGTATAATATATATTGTACAAAATATATATTGTATGTGTGTGTATTTGTATATACATAATAAATATACACAGTACACACACATATTATATTATGTAAACAAAAACTTTTATTTTGGATGCGATTAATCATGATTAATCATTTGACAGCACTAATTTTAACACTTCTGCTCCATTGTCCTGATTTCAATTGATTTTTAAAATAGTTTGATTTTATAAAAAGTTTTTGGTTAAATCCCTGAAATAAGGTTAATATAGACTTTCACGTAATATAAACATGTATTTCATATACAGACTTTCATACTTTCATGTTTTATTCTACAACATAAAATGCTTCAGTAATACCCCCTGTGAGCCTCGTCATTTTTATACGCATGCTTTTGCACTCTCGCAAACTATTCTAACTAAACCTTTGGTGACAGTATGATTGGTTAAGGATGCCTGGGTCATATTTCACCTTATAAATCAAAAGATGATTTTTTTTTAAATAAGAATTTTATTAGATTATTTACTCACTCTCATGCCATTCCAGATGTAGATGAGTTTGTTTCAGAAGAAATTAGCATTATATCACTTGCTCACCAATGGATCCTCTGCAGTGAATGGGTGCCGTCAGAATGAGAGTCCAAACAGCTGATAAAAACATCACAATAATCCACACCACTCCATCAATTAACATTGTGTGAAGTAACACTGTATGTTTGTAAAAAAACAAATCCATGAAGATCTGGGGCCTGTACCATGAACAACTAATCTGGCTAGCCAGGTAAGTTTCAGTTTAGTTTGCACCAATCCTGGGTTTTAGATACCATGAAAGTGGCTTGGCTTTTAGCTGCGTTCATTGCCATAGTAACTTACACTGCACAGCTAACCTGCTCCGGAGCAGGTTATGTTCTGGGTTAGAGATCTCAAACTGAAATTGGACCAATCAGATGTGAGCAAAGTGACACATGTCTGACACAAAAAAGTCAGTTTCTCTTGCTCCAAATTAAAGGTCACTAGTACTAAAAAAAAATTTTAATTATAATTACTTTAGTTATTTTATAGGATTTATATAATTATATGATTTATATTATTATTAATCCATTACACACAAGCAATTTTAGTTTAACAGTTATTATAAATAATTTATTTTAAATTAATGTTAATATATACAGATTGTATATAATATAAATAAGCTGTAGAATCAATAGATAATGCTTTAAAAATGACTAGGTGACCTTACATGTTCGAGTCTCCATCGCTGTATATTTCCAACTACATATAAACCTCCTGTTATTTATTGGAAAGTTTTATGTCCATAAATGTAAATATACTAAATGTAAACCCCACTTTAACATCTTCAAACAAGAACTGAATTTGTATTTAAACACAATTTCAATGTCTGTTAATAAGAAAGCTATAAAAACTTCCAGAACTTGTGCCATGTTAAATATTTTCCTTAATATACTTGTATCTTTATTTGTGTGCCCTCTCTATTTATTTTTTATTTCTATATTTATTTTTTGACTCCTTTCTGTCTATTTCTTAAGAATTTTTTATATTATATTACTTTTTTCTGTTAACTATTAAACCATAAGTAATTTATTATTGAAAGGTCTTCTGTATGTTTTGTACATACTGTATTTTCTGATTGTTTTGTACGTACTGTAATCTTTGCTGTTTATTATTGCAATAAAAAATATATATAAATATTTCCGACTATATAAACTAATTTAACAAGTTTCACTTGTGACTGCACTGATAAAGCAAGATAATTTATTTTATTTGTCCTCTTTCATGAACAAGTACTTTTTTCATTGTAAATGCATTTAAATTCATCGTATTCTTCAATCTCCTAACCTTAAGCAAATCCTTTAACCTTTAACCAAGACTCGTGATTGGCTGTTTGCAAGTGATGTCACACATTCATGTGCACTTGCTCCACAAACTCAGGATCAAAGCATGAGTTGACAGTCAAGAAAGTTGATGATCAGCATCATGGTGCCAACAAAGCCGGATTGGAGTGGTTTGGTTTTGTCAACTCGAAACTAATTCTGTAACTCTGAATTTGTTCATCTACCATCATGGTACAGGCCCCTGGCTAGTTCATAATCCATAATAACATGTCCTCCATTAAAAAAAGTTATCTTGTCTGAATCAGGAGAGAAATAGAAACAGATTAAGCATCAATTACAAGTGGAAACAGTCCAAAACAGTTCGAAACATATCTGTGGATTTTGATGTGAGAGGACAACAGGGGATGCGCTTTTTCACAGAAGGAAGCATTGTTATGGATTATGGATATTTTGGCCAGAAGCAACAGTTTAAAGTTAAAATGCCTTGATGGTTTTGTTTTTTTACAAACATGCAGCTTTTCACTTCACAAGATGTTATTGATGGACTGGAGTGGTGTGGATTACTTGTGGATTATTGTGATGTTTTCATCAGCTGTTTGGACTCTCATTCTGACGGCACCCATTCACTGCAGAGGATCCATTGGTGAGCAAGTGATATAACGCTAAATTTTTCCAAATCTGTTCAGATGAAGAAACAAACTCATCTACGTCATGGATGACCTCAAGGTGAATACATTTTCAGCATTTTTTTTATTTTTGAACATAATGAACAAATTATACTAAAAATAAAATTACAATTGCAAAATGCAATGCTAGTGTATGCACTTGTGTTTAATTTACTCATTAAAATGTTTGTTTCTTGTACAAAAAATAAAATGTCATGAAAATAATGTCCCAATGATAAAAAAAATAATAATCTTATAGGGGGTTCATTTTATTAATGCTACATTTTTATTAATATTTTGGTGTTAAATATGGCCAGGATGTTTTGGTAAGATTCACCTAGAAACATAATTTACCTCTCCACAGCAGGCGATAGACGGTGTTGGCGGTGATACCGGTGTTAAGCCGCAACACCGGTTACGTCACTTGCCCACCACGGCACCGTCCCTCACCGTCATTTAGATTTTTTTTATAGTAATAAAAATAATTTAGTTCAGTTAGAGGACACTACAATTAAAACTGAACGCGGCTGCTCAATGCAGCACACCGAACGAACGACAGTCGCGCATCACAGATCAGATTTCATTTATCAGGAGGAGAGTGAGTCCAGCTGACTGACAAGAAGAGTGAGGTTAGAAAGACAAGACGATGGCGGAAGAGTTTCAAATGAAATGTAAAAGTGCCTGTTTTAAAAATATTTTGGATTTTGAAAAGCCTGTTGACTTCTGCCATTAATGTAAGTCAGTGGTTCTCAACCTTTTTTTCCACCGGGCCGCACTATGGTCCAAGTGCAAGTATCACGGGCTGCACGCATGTCATTTACATATTACGTCATCAATACAAACCAACCAGATTTATAATATTATTTATAGCCTAAATATTATGATATCTAAATGATTACATTTATTGAAATAAATAAGTAAATAAATAAATAATTCTACTCACCATTAATAAAACACCTGATGCTGTCGGGAGCTGACCAATTTTGTGAAATTCTGCTCGAAAGGAGTAACAGCACAATGAAGTTGTGATTGTAAGTTGCAGTCAAGCGTGACTTGACACGCGACAGTGCAGAGAGTATGCGTTCACAAATGTAGCCTATGTTGATCCAAGTATGAAAAGCATTTTTGAATTTAATAAGCTGAGGTTCTCTCTAGAGATGTTTTGCCACATTTCTGTAATAAGGATGATTGCTGCGTAGTAGCCTATGGGTGTTTCTTTTTACCTGAACATCTTCAAGTGAGTGGCGGGGGGCAAACCGAAAGTTGATGCCGAAAGCCTAGCACTCTCTTCACTGCTGATGCTGCGACTATACTTGTTTGAATGCGTTCCTTCGCTGGCATTTTCCATATTTCGTTTTCTCCCTTAACAAATTTGTCCATTCTGATGCTCAATTTTACCGAACTAATGGCTGCTGATGACTATTTAAATTGAATTCTACCAAAGTGCGCGCTTGTAAGTGTTTGTTAAATGCGTAACATTAATTACGTGAGTAGGCCTACATAGGTCTGCTCATGTCTGAATATAATATATGAAAAACAAAATTATTTTACATAAAAACATTTTTTAATTAATGTAAAAACTAAAATGAATTGTAAAACTGAAAGTTATTTTTTAATTGTGTTCAGCACATAGACTGTAACATTCATCATGGTGGGCCGCATTTGGATTCGTGACGGATTCGTTAGAACCACTGATCTCTGATTTTTTTTTTTAAACATTAGTTTCTCATTTATTTGGTTCCACAGTAGGCCTATGCTGATTTTTATTTTATTTAAACTGTGCATTTTTCCCCCATTATTTTACATAAAGGTGTATGACGCCCGTGCCTCCAAACTTTCTTATTCGTTTTGCTAATAAACGTTCTACGTTTCATAATTATCTGTTCCTCATTCTTTACTGATTTTTAGTTTTGTATACCTATTTAAACTTTGTAAGTTATTTGTTATTTTATAATAGCTATGGTGTATTTTTATTCGTTTTTTTTAATACAAGTTCTATGTTCTACGTTGTATTTTGTTGTTGCTTGAATTGCCGCTAATTTAAAAGTGAAAGTAAAACGTGAATGTGGCTTTTATAAGCTATTTAAGCAAAGGAAAGTGAGGAAAAGTGGGAAAACTCAAAGGAACTAAAAACAAACAACTGCTTGACGCCGAACTGCTGCAAATTTAAAATTGAAAGTAACACGCTCATGGTGCTTACAGGCTATTTAAAACTGAAGGAAAGCTAGGAAAAGAGGGAAAACTCAAACGACCCCCCACCACGGTGATACCGGTATTACCGGTGTTGTCACACATCGATTAACCGGTGGGAAAATGTCCTCACCGTCACAACCCTAGTGCCAGTGTGTGCGTGTGTTAACATGTTTAAAAGCTTTTGTATGTGCATTAGCTGATATTTCAAGTGGTGACAGCACTATTTCAAATCAGAGACCTACAGTTAAAAACATTCCTGGTGCGCATTCTATCTCTCTATCTCTCCTGGGACTCTTCATTACTGTTCAAACAGCACACTTTGACTGCTGAAAGAGCGTCAAGCATCAATGGTCATTCTTACACTGCATCCCTTTTACACTATTACATTAACGTGAATTTACTTAAAGAGCAAACGAAGTCAGACATCACATGAGGGTAAACTCGAGTCATGCTTTTGAGACCACTATATGACCTACCACCTCTCATTCATCTGTTTCAATTAGACGCTGCCCTTAGAAACTGACCAATGTAGAAACTATGACTACACACACATTCACAAAAGGACTTTTCTTAAGCGTTCCCTTTTTTCTTTGTTTTTAGTCTGTAGGGACTTTTCTAAGTTATTTTGTTATTTAAGGAATGTGAACTTGAGAAAACATGTTCCTCCCTCTTATCACATCGCAGGGTTTCAGCTGTTCTGCCTGTATCAGAATCGACAATTGAGCATCTAATTGGAGGTGTACGAGGTTTGTGTCACTTAGCAGGTAATAATCACAGCATAACTTAACTGCATTTATTTTGTTTTTGAGAGGAATGTGCTCAGCACATATTTGCATATTCATCTAAACACCGCTCTCAGCAGCGTTGCGATGTTTGTTAACAGTAAACCACTGCTCAGGTTTTTCAAACTTCTTTTTACTCCAAAGCGGAGAACAAAAATAAAAATTATATTGAGGCCTTTAAATATGATTTTTTTTGTATGTAGTTTTGTAAAACCTTCCCACACTCTACTGGTTCGGCCCACATGCTCACAAAAGCAAGTGTGTCTTCTATTTGATTGCATCTGGGAAAGATGAGTTACAGTCTTGCGCTACAGCGCCACACTGGTCAAACTGAGTTATTGCAGGACCTTACATTTGGTCATTTGAGATCAAATGACTATTCAACTACAAAAACATTTATTGTCGATAATGTCGAGCCCTACTATTGGAGCAAATGAGAATGCAAAACTCACATTTCCTCTAGTCTGTCATTGACCACTATAGAAATACACTATAGAAGATATTTCTACTGAGTATTTTATGTCAAAGTTGTTTGGCTGAAAAAAAAAGTTTGGGAATCCCTGCATTACATGGGGGAAGTCGTGGCCTAATGGTTAGAGAGTCGGACTCGTAATCCAAAGGTTGCGAGTTCGAGTCCGGAAGGTATTGTAGGTGGGGGGAGTGAATGTATAGCGCTCTTTCCACCTTCAATACAACGACTGAGGTGCCCTTGAGCAAGGCACCGAACCCCCAACTGCTCCCCGGGCGCCGCAGCATAAATGGCTGCCCACTGCTCCGGGTGTGTGTTCACGGTGTGTGTGTGTTCACTGCTGTGTGTGTGCACTTTGGATGGGTTAAATGCAGAGCACAAATTCTGAGTATGGGTCACCATACTTGGCCACATGTCACGTCACTTTCACTTTCACATGAACAAATATTAATAAACAGCAATGATATTATACATACAAGTTTTCAAAGCAAATGGTATGACGCACAATAGGATTGTTAGAAAGGAAACTTTAAAAGAGAAAAAGAAGAATTAGGGGAAAACAATAAATTATGAATAATTTGCTGCCATTGTGTGAATAATATGTAATCATGTAATCCATAAAAAGTAACTGTAATCTGATTATGAGCATTTTAAAATGTAATATAATCTAATTACGAGTACCTCATTTTTGGAATCTGATTACGTAATCTCTACACCGTACGCTAGGGTAAACCTACAGTTCGCATGATGTAAATTGAATCATCAGCATATATGCACATACTGTACAGTCTGCCTTGAAATTGAAGAAACAGAACAACAACAACATCACACTACTGGAGACACTGCAAAAATAGATGCCAGCACTGACTAGAGCATGTGTCAGGAGGTTAAGAGAGTTTAAACATTTACAAATAAATTTTTATTGCTTTATCACTAACTTCTGGAGAGAAATAGTGCAGACACTGGACAAGAATCAACTTTCTAATGCGCGTGCGTCAAATACCTGTGTTTGCATATAGAGGTCTTCACGGGTCCAAAAATTCGTACCCGTATTTTATTTGAAAGTGGGACCCGAACCCGTGCAGACCCGAGAAATGCCTTAAATGTACTACCCGGACTCGACGCGGACCCGACCATTATTCGAAAGTTGGACCCGAAACCGGCTGGTTTAGACACAGACCCGACTGCACCCGTCCCGATCGGCACATATTGCACAGCAAATTCTATTAAGTCAATAAACATGTTGCGAAAAAAAAACTTGTTTCCTTAACTACTGTTAGTAGCCCTCTCCCTGACTGCGATGCATACAATCCTCCTTGCCAATACATTTCCATCCATGTTAGGCTGTTCCTCTCTTGCCGACTGTAACAGCCTTCTTAATCCACTCATTATTCCAGCTTTAAAAGTAGCCTACACTGTCACGGAGACGGATGACTAATGCAACTTCGCAGTTTTTTGTTTTTTTTTCATCTCGAGTCAACTTCGACTGTTACGTTTACTCTTTTGAACTACAATAACGATACTTTTTGTTGGTTGTATTAAAGACTCGGAGCTATAATTTTTTTAGCAAAAGACGCACAGAATTAGAAGTTCATTACACTCTACCGCGTGCGTGTTCAATAACAGGTGCGTCTCTTCATTTTTTTTCAGCTTTTTTTTCACATCACTCATGCAGGAATCCATGATCACTGTCCGCTTGCAGTACTAACATTAACTCCGCCCGCGCTCTGTTTCTGGCGGCTGAGGTAACGCGTGTTTTTTTTTCTTCCACCTTATTTCCCGCTCACACTTTTCTCATCCTAATTTTACAAACTTCAAGTTACACACACGCATGCTGACTGACACTGATCACTCACGGGTGTGGTGTTCTCCGATGGACTCGGGTATTACACACAATGTTAAAAAGACCCGGGACCCGAAGTAATAGATTGGGACCCGACCCGGACCCGACTGACCATTTAAAATATAGACCCGAACCCGTACGGGTCCCGGGTCCTCGGGTCTCGGGTCCTCCGTGAAGACCTCTATTTGCATAAGCTATTAAAATGGAGGACACTTTGAAAGTCTATGTGTTCATCTATAAGCACATGCTCAGTGTTCACATCAAAACTTAAGTATTCTTTGGGCTTAAGGTTTGTGGTTAGCAGGTTAGCAAAAGAGATTGTATCCTTAATAGCAGCTATGTTTTTACTGAAATGTTTGTTACCTATAATGCCGTAATACCTTCAGCCACACATTCCCCATTCTGTGGAAATCAGGATCATTAAGTGATCACATGTGTCTTGATATCAGTAAAGGCATCAGGTCCCCCAGTCTCACCCCACCACCTCCTCTCGGTCCCCCTCAATCTCTCTGGGAAGTAAACGTGGGAGAGTGAAAACAGGAAGCCCAGGCTACCGTGTGACTCAAACGCACCGCCGGTATTTTTAGCTCCGGCCCGGCAGTACCCCGGCCCCTGTTTCCTCCGGGGCCACCGGGAGGATACTACTGTCCGCTCCTCTGTCGGGCCCCGCAGGGAAACGAGGTCAAGCTAAGAAAGGGTCCTGTCAATCCAGACAGCTTTTATATTGGTCCTGTCTGTCAATCGTAGCCTTAGTGCAGTGGCATTTTAAGGCTATAAATACCAGAGCACTGCTGTGTGATCTACACACAACACCAACATGAGACAAAGGCTCAGATACAATGCAGCCTTACAACCAGAATCAAAACTGATCTATATATCAGCTATTTTACAACAGCTCCAAATGTGGCTCAGTCACATCATTCGCAGTGGCGATTATTACAAACGACTGCAGACTTTGGCACATTTTGTTTCCTATAATAAATTGTAGTAAAATATCCACCTTATCCAGCACTCTTTTTGTTTTCTATTCTACAAAATATCCTGTCTCTACTTCGAGGTAAGAATTTGCAGCAAATGGTTCAGTGCGTGATTGAACAGTCCTAATGAATCAAACTGAATCACAAACAATTTCAGACCTTTTTGCACACCTGTTCGACCTGATTAGATCAAAGATTGATTTATTCACGAATCTGGCCAAAGTCCCTTTAGGGCAAGTCATTCACTCGAGCATAATTTTTTTTAAATGCTTCTTAAGCAGTTATTTCAGTCATGCTAGTATAGCTCCTATCTCTTTGAATGGGGAAACATCTAATTTTTCAAAGCTGTTCACCACAACCTTAAAGTTAATATTTGAAATCACCAATGAAATCTAACAACAACTGTCACATAAAAGCTTATTTTTCAGGCTAGACCTGTGAAATTGCTCTCCCATTCATAAGTAATCATGATCTTCATATATCTAAAGCCTTTGATCTGGCATCGCTAGTACTGATACTAAACAGCTGATAGAATAGACACAAAACTTGACTGCTAAAATATTATTAGGATTATCTGAATACAGTAATCTTCACTGACACATTTATCAGTATATATCTTACTGGGGCACAGTGGTATTAAAGGGTCTAGAAACTTCCTTGGTATAATATCCTAATATTTAGTTGAATCACCTAGAGTCACGTCTGCATGTTATAAAAAGCAGTCTCAGATTATTAGCGGCTATTTCCTGCAGCAAGAGCATCCTAAAGCAGACACTAAGGGCAAAGACAGAGGATGTCGTCGCAGAGGGCGTGTGTGTTGTGTCTTTAAGCGAGAAGAGCTTTGAGAAGCAGCCACGATTCTATTGTTTTCTGCAGATCTGCGTCAGAAGCTTGAAGGTAAGTGGAATATAAACGTCTCCTGGTGCTGCTTCACACAACACCAGTCACCAGTAACCCTTTCCCACACAGCAACAAACCAGTGAAGAACACAGATTCCCAGCTGCTTCATGACAAAGTTAACACTAAAGTGCAATTTCATAACACATGATTCAATAAAGCCGTTCAACAAACCATTCAATAAAATATGAGGCTATCTATTTATGTTAAGAGTTTCATATCCAGGAGCTGAGAGCATCCTGTGTGGTTAACCTTTCAGGAAATCCAATCCTTCAGTGAGTGACACTGTCTTCAATGTCTGTGGTGATATTACTTACACCTGCTCCACAGGTTTACATACAGTTCACACACTATTCAGTTCACAACACAGATAGTCAATCAACAAACAAGCAAATGAATGAGCAAAATGTGCAAATGACTGAACGGATAAAATGACTAAAACAAAATGAATGAACAAATGAACTAATGAATGAACAAACTAATGAGTGAATGAACGAAAAAAAAATAATGTATGAACCAAACACTTAAAAGAATAAATTAATAAATGAAAGAACAAACAAATAAATTAACAAACAAATTAAATGAATGAACATACAAATGAATGGCAAATGAATGGATGAACAAACTAATAAATGAACAATTGTTGCTAATAGTAATAAATAAAAAAAATGAATGAACAAACAAATGGGTGAAGAAAGTAATAAATGAACAAACTAATAAAAGTTAAACTAATGAAAGAATGAATGAATGAATGCATGCATGGACAAACTAAATGAATGGCCAAACGGACAAATACACTAATGAATGAAAACATTAATGAATAAATGAGCAAACAAAATTAACAAAAAACACAAACTAAATGTATGAATGAGCAAACTAATGCACAAACAAAAAAATGAAAAACGAATTAATAGATTAACAAATTAATGAACAAACGAATAAGTGAACAAATGAATAATTGAATGATTGAATAAATAAACAAGCAAACAAAATGATCTAACAAACAAACTAATGAATGAACAAGCAAATAAATGATCGATCAGTGTACAAGTGAATTTGTGGTTGCTTTCAAGTTGCAGTAGAGTAAAACAGTAGTTGTAGACATTTGTTGACAGTATGGAGTTGCTGATTGGTGTACTGATTCAACAATGCAACCAATCAAATGTCAAAGGAAACGAGAATAACTGTATTGCCACAAGCCGAAAAAAATAAATAAAGATAAATAATGATATCTAAGAGGGGTGTTAATGGTTAACGAAAACTGCGAATCATAATTAAACTTTGATAATGACAGGGCATGATTAAACGATGGAAGAGAAGGTCAGAGAGAGAAAGAGTGTGTGAAAAAGAGAGCTCCATCTTGTTGATAGCTGGATTGCACTCCAATTTATTGTGAGCCATTGCCTCTCAATTACTGACATTACAACAGGTACATGTGTAATTGAGCTGAAACAGAAGAATGCTTCTCTACTTGAAGCTACTAATTTGGCTAATCAACAATTAACCATCACCTGTTAACCACTGGATGATACGTGGGATGTTAACCATTAAAGGTGAAGTGTGTCATAGGTTGACACAATGAAAACTGTAAATATTGTGGTTCAATGGCTCTATCAAAATATACAGATTACAAGTGAGTGAAAAAACCACACACTTCACCTTTAAAACACTTACCTCCAAAACAATGATCAACAGTAATCAGCTTTGTCTCATTTAGGTGTTAAATATGAAGGGTTAACCTTTAAGCTGAATGAATCTCTGTTCAAGCGTAGGGTTAAGTGTTGGTACTTTAAGTGTTTGGACCACAAACACGCAGCAGCTTAATACATTTGTCACTTTTGAGTACTTAAATGTTTTTTACACACAGGTTCTTTAAGGGAGGGACAATGGCATTCTACAACCAAATTTGCTTTAGGAAATTTCTAAAATATAAATTGGTCAATTTGCATTAAGTATGCAGTGCACATAACTGAACAACTAGTTTAAAAAGATCACCCAAAAATGTAAATCCTATCATCATTTACTAACCCTCATGTTATTCCAAAGCATGACTAACTTTCTTCTGTAGAACATAAAAGAAGATAAAAACAACTCAATATGCACTATTCTTCTTCTTCTGTCATTTTAATGGCAGACATAGCAAATCAACATGAAAGGTTGAATTTCTGGCACCTACTGGACTGGCATATGAAAGACAAATGGCATGCACCACAATTTTACTGTTAAAATGGTTTAAAGATTGCATTGTTTCTAAACCAATTGGAGAACTCGGAAAATTGTCATCAAGTCAGGTGTACTATTTTGCTGTGTACTCACAATGTGCTGCCACTGTATTGAATTCACTCAACTGAATATTAATCTACTGAATCTCATGTCTTCCACAAAAAAAGAAGAAAAAAAAAGTATTTTTTGTTTGGAATTACATGACGGTGAGTAAATAATGGTATAATTTTACATTTTAAGTGAACTGCCCCTTTCATGCATTGATGTCACTCCATTTTGGTGCTTGACTCAAAGAAAATCACAGAAATACAAAAAAAAGTTGATGCTGTTTCTCTCCACTGTTGTAGCTCCTTTAGGAAACAGCAAAGAGTGAAAGACAGATGGATGAGAGAGAATGGTGCATAGAAAAGTAAAACTAGTAACTCTTCAAATGCTTATTATCTACTCTAATATTTTACGAAACTCAATTTGCGCCAAAACACACAGACTTTCCTTTATGCAACAAGACTTTTCATAATTATACATATCACATGCAGTGACTTGTAAATGAAGACACGCTTATAGGCATTTCTGGCAGACTTACAATGGACGCCGCATGTGAGACCATAGGGTGTCCCAGCTGGTTTAAGCTGGTCATGGTCAACTACAGTGTGTGCATAATTATTAGGCAAGTTGATATTCTGATCATATTTTTTTTCACAAGCACATTTTACCAATTCCAAACCACATCAATCTGAATAATTACTATTAATTTTGTATGTAATCATTTAAATATATATATAATTGTATAATTGTATGTAATCATTTAGTGATATATAATTGTCCATGAAGGCTGGAAGTGAAAAACTCCTTATATTCAGGTGTGCAATAATTATTAGGCAGGTTTACTTTTACAGATAAAATGAGCCAAAACATTGATTTAACTCAGACTGAAAGTCAAAAATGATTAAATGCCTAGGATGCAATACTTATGCAATACTAGAATTTGCAAAGTTAAGGCATGACCATGGGACAGCGAAATGCTCACTGGGTCAGCACGGTCAGAAGAAACAGGTGGAGAAGAAAAGACACGTTAACTGCAAAAGAATTAGGAATTAAGGTGAAGAATTAGGTGTGAAACTATCAGGAACCATTTATTCCATCATTTTTCAAAACTGCAACCTACTTGGATACTCCAGAAGTGCAATGTGTCAGGTTCTCAGAGACTTTGCTTGGGTAAATAGAAAAATCCTAAAAAGTGACCATCATTTAATAAGAATCACAAGCTGAAGTGTTGTGAAATACATGAAGACTGATTTTTATAGGCTTTATTGACAGATAAGTTGAGAGTGACTCTTGAAGGACCAGCATCACTCTCTCTTGTACCACTCTTTCAAGAATTTATCTTCCAGAATCTGGCAGTAAGTTTTGGGAGTTCATTCCAGACAGACTGGAAGACGATGAGATCAGATCTCTGAGGAGCACTGGCTGTCGTCAGACTCCATGTGCAAACAAAAATCTCACTGGATTATTACAATTAATGGCAAAATGAATGTTTGGAAATGTAAACTGATATTTGTAATGTAAACTGATATAGTCTGACAACAGCCAGTGCTCCACACAGAGATCTGATCTCCTCATCTTCCAGTCTTTCTGGAATGACATGAAGAAACAGAACAAACTGAGAAACTAAATCCAGAAGAACTGTGGCAACGTCTCCAAGATGCTTCAAGAGACCTACCTATGCACGCACTGTAGCTCCTGCTCAGGACCAGCTTATAACCAGCTTTGGACCAGCTTAAACCAGCTCAAACCAGCTGCCATGCTTCAAAACATACCTAACCAGCGTATATTGCATTTTTTTTCAACAGGTTAAGGGAAAGCCTCTTTCCATTTAATCTCTCTCAAGGAAAAAACGAATTTCATTCTAAGTTTGACAGTCTACTTCCCTATCCTCTAATTTACTTGGAGCTTCGAAAAAGAGAAAAAATAACGTCTGCCAGATTCAGCCCATCCACTTTCTAAAGTGTCAGGCAGAGACACGGTTTAAAATCAAGTTGCACTTCTAAAGCCAAGCGCACACTTAAAGACTCCTCGTCTCTCTTTTTCTGTCGTGTTGGTGCATGCGTTACACAACTGAATGCAGACTAGCCATGCTGGAAACACTGTCTTACCCCCGGTTTCACAGACAAGGCTTAAGACTAGTCCCAGACTAAAATGTAATTCTGAGCTGTTTCAACTTAAATAAACTTGCACTGACTGATCTTAAAACATATCAATGCCTTTGTTTTGTCTCAAGATGCACACCAGTAATGTTTTTTCTAAGGCATGTTAATAAAAATTACTTAAATGTCTTAATTGAACTATGGCCTAATCCTGGCTTAGTCTAAGCCCTGTCTGTGAAACCGGGTCTTAGTGTTTTAGTCCAGGTGTTCTGTTTGAATTAGCGGATGCATACCTTGTTAACGAAACTGAACATCATGAAAATCATTCGGTTCTGGGACCAGTTCTGAACAACAACCGGTTCTCAGCTCACAGCCCTACTGAGTGCAGATAAAGGACAGTGAAGACAGACATGGGGGGTGTGTGGAATCAGCCCAACCTCTAACTTATTCTGAAGTTTACACAGCCGGCAGACCTCGGCCTTCACACCTCCAACTGGCCCCACCATGCAGCTCTCGGTTAAAGCAAATGGAGATGAAAAGCTCCTGCAATGAGCTGCCTGGGATGAACAACATAACACTGACATGCCCTTTAGAACAAAATAAGCCTACAGCGTGCAAGTGCAGGCACGACCGAAGAGGAGTTTTCTTTGAAATAGGTATGAGTGTGTTTGTGTGCATGTAAAGGGTTTGTGGGAAAATGGGTGACTGAGTAATTCTCACAGTCTGACCAAACCTCTACAACCTTTCTCACACTTTCACACAAATTGCTTTCAAATTACGCAAACGCTGCCTGTGAGTCAGTCAAAGCCTACCTCTGCACACATCTGTCCCACAGATTGATGCTCTTTTTCTCTTCGTACACTATCAGGCACTTGCTTGTCTTGACAGATACTCACTGTGACACACACAGACACGCTCTGCCAGGAATCCTGCTCAACTGAGGACGCAAGGCTTGGGTAGGGTTGCACCAAATGTTTGTATGTTCTTTCTTAAAATGGGACATTCTCAGCAGCTGCTAGTTTTTTGTAAATATCTCTCTGGTAAATTTGGTTGCATCGGTTGCTTTTAAAGCAAATCTAGGTCGTAAAACCTCAGTGAAGTAATGTGCAATCATATAATATGACATTTATCTTTATTGATCCAAATGAACAGCCGAAAAACCTGAACATTTCAGTTTTACCTTAATATGAGTTTGTTTTTGCCTCATGTAACTCTTATTGGTAATAAATCAAATTACCATAATACATAAATTTACATTTACATTCAGTTAGACTTTTAGTAGATGCTTTTATCCAAAGTGACTTAAGGAAAGTCACAAGCAATTTGCCATAAAGCCAACAATTTTCATAGTACACAATCCCAAATTTAAAGTATAGAGTTACAATATAGTAAGTGCCTAAATAATCATGAAATGTAATAAATAATATTTTTAAATACTGTACGTTTTAATTATGTAAATTACAATATCTAAAATTAATTAAGGATGATAAATAAATACTAATACTAGCCGCTAAGAAATATTTTAATCACATGATGTTTCCTTGTGCTCAATATAAATGAGCACAAATGTCAACATCCTCATATACTGTATGTCTAGGAATTAAGTCGCACCAAACATAAGCTCAGTGTAATTCAATATCAGCCATTTTATTCCAACCGCTATTCCTATATATCATATATATGTACGGTATTTTTCAAGTACATTGAGTGTTATGAAGTTCTGATGTCTAGTACTGTGTAAGCTGTAAATTAGTGCTCATGTGAGCCCCAACTAGCGTAAGTTTCAACTTAAGACTGGTGTAACCAGCCCATGGCTACATGTTTGCACTTTCATTAACAACTGCAAGCATGATTTACTTCAACCTGGTCTCATGGCATAAACGTACCTGGGGGCACTTTTTAGGTACCTTACTGTACGTTTCGCCGCAGTTTCAAAGAAAAATGTCCACTGAGTGGCGCTAAAACACGGGTTCAATACATAAACCCTGGCACGTTTTTATTACGTTGATATAGGTATGTATTGCTGTGTTTTTATTATGTTGCTTCAGGTATGTATTGTGGCGGTTCAGAATTCAAATATCCGGCGACCTTCGCTAAAAATTAATGCTCTATTGTGTTAGAAATATACCCTACACCAAACCCAACCCTAAACCTACCCGATAGTGTTGACAAATGCAAAACTGATATAAAAACGCATTTGTTGATGCAACCATGCTATTTGAACTTCCTTATACGCAGATTTGAACTGTTTTGTCGAACCGTAGTTATACAGGATTCGAACCGGAGCTTCTCGCCTCTCAAGAACATCTCCGTACTCCGTGAGCTACCGAACAAACCTTCAGTCTATGAAAACCCATAGATATGAAGCTGGATATGTGTGATGCTAACGTTCAAAAGCATCAGTTTTCAAATCTCCCAGCATATTAATATTGTTTCGAAGTCATAACATGATATTCTTCAGGTAATTGTGCGAAAATTACGCTTTATTAATCGAAACTCGAAAAGGAATAAAAGGCGTCGGAGTTTTACTGCCTCTAGTGTTCATTTCTTTTGGAAACTGCAGTGATATGTACTTATTGGTACGTATTTTGCGTCTCGCTAAAAAGTGCCACCAGGTACGTTTATGCCATGAGACCAGGTAGCAACACTTTGTGAGCTCTATCTAAGAAGTCCTCAACTTTTCATGTGTCAACAAACTGAAGATAGCCTATATATGGAAGTAAATTAATGGGAAAACAGATTTACTTGAAGCATTGATTGCAGCTTTAGTAAGAATGAGAGAACTGTTCAAAATGGAGCACATGAAAATGAGATGTTTATACTATATCTATATATGCATCTGCTTATATTCATGTTCATATTTCAACTCATAATTCAGGCAACATCTCTGTATATGATCCCATGTGCTTGTGTAAATATATCAGATCAGGATGCCCAGATTATCCACACAGGGATAATTTATAAAGCTCTCCGTCTTTAATAATGGGGGTCAGTCCTGTCTGAGATGGCAACATAAAGGCAGGCGACTGTACTTCTCAACACCACAACGAAGCTTATGACAGCACATCAATAATTCACATCTCCGTCTGTGTTAGACTACAAAGAGCAAAGCAGTTTCCAGGGTCACTTGGAGTCTGCGGCCAAGCCATGTTACATACTGCACACCTGCCATGTCAGGGGCCTTAATGGGACCAAGACTGATGCTGTATACTGATATTCAACCGAACTATTCACTCTCATTTAAATGATATACAATGATATTATATTACAAGATTACTTGGTGTACTGTTCATTGATATTCTATTACTCTATTATACTACTATTCATTGTTTCTGACAAAAATATCAGATGTACAAATACCGTCCTAACATCAACAGATTAAAAGATGCAAGTTGTCTGACCATTTGGCATCAGATTATCATATGTCTGCATGGCTCTTTGTAATGCAGAAATATTTATGACAGGCAGCCAACCTCTTTTGTCGTCTCTATGCAACCGTGGTTATCTGAGCATTCATCTGAGGCCTTTGCTGCAGAACTGATGCAGGTGGCATCAGAGAAAGAGGAAAGCACAACACACACCTGCTGCTGGCGCATCCATGTGTTTTCATTTTGGTGTAAACATATTTTGATCATTTAAGTTGTTTACCAAGGGCAATACAATTTTACACATATTTTCGGGCGTAATCTGTTCAAGTCCTGTCATTTGGCGCCACTAGTACAAATATCTTCATACTGTTTCTAACATTTTATTTTTAAAGACAAAACACTGTTTTTTTGTAGCGTGTTTGCTATTTAAATATATGATAAATATTAAACTTGTTATATTTTCTCGAGTATCAACGTACTGTTCCATACTGATAGCAATGAAATGTTGCATACGGTTGTTATGGTTGCCTGCTAGCATCTATTTGGCGACAGGTGATGCCTCCTCTGACTTGTAACTTAACTTTTGTAGTTGCTGAAATGTTAACAAACACTGAAACGCAAATACACTTGCATGTATAAACAATAAGGACCCTTAAGAGCCCCCATCCACCCTATACGACTTTTGTTTCGACTGGAGAATCCAGCTGTTGGCTGTGTTTTGGAACATGGAAGCCAGTTTCTAGCTGGTCATTTGCTAGTGCAAGCTAGTAGACTGGTTTAGACCAGCAACAAACCAACTACCAGTTAGTCCTACTGCTGGCTTTGGAATATGGAGGCATCTTAATGGTCAATTCTATAACCATGTTCCAAATCACAGCTGCCATTAAATGGATTTTCCAACATGGTTGGAGGCACCCTGAAATATCCACAAAAAGACATTACCCAGTCCTCGAAGTGTTTGCTGCCGTTTTGCAGCAATTCCTCGAACTGAATGGTGCAGTTGGCTACAAAGTCGTCATAGCCAATCGGCGCGTCGTGAAACACCGACAGCTCGATCTTGCGGCCGTCGTGCACCTCTGTCACAAACTCATCGTGCCAGACGGGACTGTTGGTCTTCTGCTTGGTCGAGGTCTGACCCACGCGAAAATCATCTACGTTGAGGGCGATGTACGTGTCCAGCAGGAAGGTTCCCGTCTTGGGGCCGACGGCGTGTCTCAGAGACCAGGCTGTGGGCTTCAGGTCCAAAGCCTCGCAGATCTTAATCTTCAGCAGACCGTTAAAAAACACCATGGCCACTTTTGAGAGCTTTAGTAACAATATTCCACTTCAGCGCCTGGTTAATTATTCAACCAGTGTATGTCACGGTCCACCGGTTTGTGATTGTTTTTCCCAATGAAATAACGGTAAATGCCCTTCTTCGTCCTCGTGGATCTGCATGCAAAGTGTAGAAGGTCCAGACAGAAAGGGAATCTATTGCTATGACCTACGGACAACCTGCATGTGATCTTGAAGCTGTCCAAACGCCGCTGTAGGCAGTCAGCAATGCAAGTTGGATTGAAAAAGGACAGCTACAGTGTATCAGCAGCGATACGACCAGCATTCCACACCTCAAAATACGACAGAAATATATGCTGGATCTCCTCAGGGTGAGCAGCCCGTTCCCTCGTCTGACTGGAGCACTGGATGTGTCTCCTCCGCGCATTGGGAGGAAAGTTATCCCCGCAAAAGCGTCTTTCTGTTCGCTCCAGACAGGAGAACCAGTGTTTACAAGGGTTCCGTACTCACTTGCTTTTTCCAGTATCCTTGTTTGTCCGTCGGTACTCAGTTTCCTGCAGACCTGCCTCTTTTTCTCCCGACTGTGTGTGTGTGTGTGTCTGAAGGCTGGTCCAGGAAATGCGCAAAACACGTCAGTTATTGCGCGGAGAGGGCTGAGTGTGTGCGGCACTGGAGCGGCCCTGCTGGAACCGCTGCTTCGGCTCTCTGGTCAAGCATCACCCACAGGGCTGTGAAGATGAAGCGTGCGTGTGTGTGTGTGTGTGTGTGTGTGTGTGTGTGTGTGTGTGTGTGAATAAGTGTGAATAATGCACCCTGCTCAAGTCATGCAATGCAGACGACCATACGGACCGTATAAAGACCACAGGTGTCTCAATTCTTAGTCATTTCTTACATGTTTATATCATTAATGATTATTTGAAATGACATGGTCTACCCCAATGCCAGTAGCAATACATTATTGGTCTTTATGAGTGTGATCCTCATCTTGCATACGGGTGTTTACAATGCTGTACTGTGAGAACTGTAGTAGAAAATAAAACTAACCGTTTTTCTCCACCACATTATTTTATTTTTCTGATCGAGTTCACAAAGGCGAATACAAATGACAAGAGTTATTGTAGCAAGTTAAGTGGATGCAAGCCAAGATTACCTAATTTTACATGTTTTTGTGTATCATGTAAATGTGTATATAATTTGTAACACTTGGTCTGAGGACAGACTTTGGACAACAAGTTTGTTCTTGAAAATGTGATATATTGAGGTCCACCTTCTCAATATCATTAGTCAACCAAAAGCGCCATCTCGTGGATGGAATTTCTATTACAGCATAGATGATGTTTGATGATCAAATGAAGCATTATGAAGAAATTATAAATAATGTGTGCTGCCTACTGTTGCATAATTCATTTAAATGTCAGTGTGCCATCAATGGCCTCATGAAAGCACATACACATTTCTTAAGCGTGTTTTACAAATGCTTCCCTGTTCTCTTTTCTTGAGATGCTTCATAGTGTAGAACATTTGATTTAGGAAACAGTTTTTGCTCAGGGTGAATATAAAATGTGATAGAGGAGCTCTGTCTCTATCATTTAAACAACTTTAATGATAACGATTAAGATTAAAATCACATTAAGTGAGTTAAAAAATCCAGTAGATGGCAGTGTCCTTATAGAAGTATTAGGTTGAGAGTTACTGTGTCTGCATTGTATTGCTTTGACTTCTGAACTGTTAGCATCTTTTGAGTAGGTTGCTTGATCAGGTTAGTTTAAGTAAATTGTATATGAGCATACATACATATTTCATTCTCAAATCTACGAAAAGTATCAAGTGTATACTTTAAAAAGATATAACAAAAAAGATAAAGAAAGCATTATGTAGAGCCATGGCAACAATATACAATGTATGAAATGACTATTAAAAACTCCATTATTACAGCATGCTTTATTACAAATACTTTTATTAATCTGTGTTTGTCTTATAACCCACATTCTGGGTTAATTAATGCGTGTATCCCTTTATTTTGGCTCATGATGTAACCACAAGTATGTTTGCTCAGTTCACAACACTAGATTTGCAGTGACCAATAAGACTGAGCCACTGGAGAAAAGCTCTCTCAAATATTAATTATTGAACAGCATATCACTGTATGGATAAAAGCACCCGAGACCCATCTGAACACTAATTCAGTAAACCAAGAACTGTTTTTAAGAATTTATTTTCATTAACGTAAGCGCAAGTGTAGGCCAGAATCACTAAAGTCCAAAATTATGTTTAATAATACTGAGATAATACTATTAAAATCACATATCATATACATTAAATGCCATAAAACAGATTCGACATATCAAAGGTTGACAAAGTCTTTTTAAATATTTAAAATGGCATCAGCTTTAGAAAACTCTCTGTTTAATGCAATTCATTTTGAGCTGTGTGTCCTTTTGTTTCAGACACAATAATTAGATGAGTGATGTCTGCTGGAGGATGAATGGGGATGTTGTTTCGACATCAGGACTTTGCCTTAAGGCTGATTCTCAGCCTGCAATGACATTAGTCGAAGATGTTCTAGCTCACACTATACAGCCTCACACGAGTCTAGCATGTGGTGTGACTCCAAATGATGACATCACCCGTAGGAGGAAAATGAATGCCCCTTTGAGACACTGATAGTGCAGGGTTTATGAGTGTGTAGGCTCTGTGTTGCAAGAATAGAAGCGGCCATTTAGGGCTCTTTGAGGGTCTTGAAGCTTACTTCATTCCACCCCCAAAATGCCAGCGTCTATGTTCATATAGTTAGTGCATTAGAAATCACTGTCGGCAACTGCCAATAGTGGAAATCAGACCTCTGTGGACAATGCTTCTTTGTTTGGACATAAATAGATACATGAAAGGCCGTTCTGAACAAACTTAAACATCATGAACAGAATCATATGTAACATGGCACATTCAATTTTGTGCAACAGTTTGGATTATGTAAAAAAAAGAAAAAAAAAACTCATGACATTCCCCATATGTGAATTAGAATACTGTATCTTCTCTAATAAATCATAGGCCTATGGGTGAGCATTTTTTCCCCGCTGGACTTTTAGTGTCTCATAAAATACAATATTTGCTCTCTGATTACACAGAATAGAAAAAAAAACTGTAAAAACAGGGCACAATGTATTCCATTAATATGAAGAAAGTTTCCGTATTTATTTTTTACAGGTGTTTTACCTGTATTTGAATTTTGCACTTGATTGCATTTGTTTAGGGTTAACGGAAATGTCCATAAAATTACTAAATGTCCTGGCAGAAAATTATCAGTACATTTTCCATGTTTTTTTTTCATACACATCTCAAATTAATTGTAGTTAAACAGCATCCCATTATGAAAAATACATTTTTTTTTTTATAAAACATTTACTTAAAAACAAAAACTCTTTTTAATGTATGCTTTTATGATTTTATGTATCCTACATATGCAAAAAAAAAGAAGAAAAATCCACACTTTTTGACAAAAGAAGCTTGATTGATGATGGATAATAAAAAATATTTTCACTGTTCTAGAACATAATAATCTAAACATTTTTTTATTATAAACATTTATTGTATATTTATTAATTATTTAATTGATATAACTGGATAATATAAATATGAACATAAATATTTTGCTTTTGAATGCTTCAGCCATATATTTTTTATTTGTATATATTTGTATCTTTTATTTTATTTTCATTGCAGTATATATATATATATATATACAGGTGCATCTCAATAAATTAGAATGTCGTGGAAAAGTTCATTTATTTCAGTAATTCAACTCAAATTGTTAAACTCGTGTATTAAATAAATTCAATGCACACAGACTGAATTAGTTTAAGTCTTTCGTTCTTTTAATTGTGATGATTTAGGCTCACATTTAACAAAAACCCACCAATTCACTATCTCAACAAATTAGAATACTTCATAAGACCAATAAAAAAACATTTTTAGTGAATTGTTGGCCTTCTGGAAAGTATGTTCATTTACTGTATATGTACTCAATACTTGGTAGGGGCTCCTTTTGCTTTAATTACTGCCTCAATTCGGCGTGGCATGGAGGTGATCAGTTTGTGGCACTGCTGAGGTGGTATGGAAGCCCAGGTTTCTTTGACAGTGGCCTTCAGCTCATCTGCATTGTTGGGTCTGGTGTCTCTCATCTTCCTCTTGACAATACCCCATAGACTCTCTATGGGGTTCAGGTCAGGCGAGTTTGCTGGCCAATCAAGCACAGTAACACCGTGGTCATTGAACCAGCTTTTGGTACCTTTGGCAGTGTGGGCAGGTGCCAAGTCCTGCTGGAAAATGAAATCAGCATCTCCATAAAGCTTGTCAGCAGAAGGAAGCATGAAGTGCTCTAAAATCTCCTGGTAGATGGCTGCGTTGACTGTGGACTTCAGAAAACACAGTGGACCAACACCAGCAGATGACATGGCAGCCCAAATCATCACTGACTGTGGAAACTTCACACTGGACTTCAAGCAACATGGATTCTGTGCCTCTCCACTCTTCCTCCAGACTCTGGGACCTTGTTTCCAAATGAAATGCAAAATTTACTTTCATCTGAAAAGAGGACTTTGGACCACTGAGTTCTTTTTCTCCACAGCCCAGGTAAGACGCTTCTGACATTGTCTCTGGTTCAGAAGTGGCTTGGTAGCCCTTTTCCTGAAGACGTCTGAGCGTGGTGACTCTTGATGCACTGACTCCAGCTTCAGTCCACTCCTTGTGAAGCTCTCACAAGTGTTTGAATCAGCTTTGCTTGACAGTATTCTCAAGCTTGCAGTCATCCCTGTTGCTTGTGCACCTTTTCCTACCCAAATTCTTCCTTCCAGTCAACTTTGCATTCAATATGCTTTGATACAGCACTCTGTAAACAGCCACACCTTTCAGTAATGACCCTCTGTGACTTACCCTCTTTGTGGAGGGCGTCAATGTTCATCTTCTGGATCATTGCCAAGTCAGCAGTCTTCTCCATTATTGTGGTTTCAAAGAACAAGTGATACCCGGAATCTATACTGTAAGGATAGTCATTAATTGAAACTTAAATGTAAATATTCTAATATTTTGAGATACTGATTTTTGACTTTCATGAGCTGAAAGCTCTAAACATCAAAATTAAAACAAAAAACTTTTGGAATGTTTTATTTTACATGCAATGACTCTAAAATATATGAAAGTTTCACTTTTTGAAATAACTTACAAGAAAAAATGAACCTTTTCACGACATTCTAATTTATTGAGATGCACCTGTATATATATATATAGAGAGAGAGAGAGATAGAGAGAGAGAGAGAGAGAGATCTATATAGTAATTAATATGTGTGATATTGCCAACATTTCCTTTTTAAGATTGAAAGACATTATGGATCACTCTCCTATTGATAAGCAATACACAAACACTGAGCAACAGATGGCTACTTTGTCTGATTGACTATAATCATTAATCATTCATCCCGCAGCACTCATGCATTATCTCGAGTCTCCACGTTTTCAGGGTGGCAACCGAGGCAACGCTCTCTCAATCTGCAATCTCATTGGTTGGCCACACGCTCGTCACTCCCCCATCCGTCGGAAGTACGTTCTCCTCCTGCGTCTCTCTACAGTTTGAACCCGCCTGCGAGCTCGCGCTATCGGCCTCTTCCTCACGCCTTTGCTCGGCTTGTCAAGCAGAAGCACGGGTTTATCGGATCGGAGATTTGGCCTCGGATTATGCTGCCATTCCAACCGACCAGAACGACGTGGGAGTCAGCTGCTCTCCTGCTTTTTAAAAGCCAACTTCAGGAATGAGCACTTCTGTGTTTTATTCGCCAGGGCTGAGCGTATGTGGGACAGCAGCGAGTCTAACAGCTTTAACAGCCTTCAGACAAAAGACGGCTGCGAAGTAATATTCACAAATAAAAAAGGGTGAGTACGCCAGTTTGCGGTGTCCGCTCTCTGGATTGCAATGCGCCATGCTTTGCGTCTTCGAACACGCGTTATTTCTAGCTGCTTTTATGCGTGATTTAATGTAAAGGAACGCGAGTGATGTCACCGCTGCTTTTGCATGTTTCCCCTCTGCGAATGATACAATGTAACATTCCAACATCCTCCAGTGTGTGTCACTCTCTCTCTCTCTCTCTCTCTCTCCTTCCACGTTCCTCACTCACTCCATACCTGCTCGTAAAATTCTCTTAACAGAGATTAAAATCACCACAAACATAGCACACGTTTGATACTGAATGTTATGTATCCCTCTGCGTTAAATAATATGAGCGTTGTTACGGTATTTTGTTGTTACGCACTGAAGGAAGGATAGACAGTAGGCTATACATTACTGTAGCATTTGCGATTATATTCTCGGCTGATGTCTTCGTACAAAAATACAAACAAACTAGCTACCGAGTCCAATCCGTAGTAGTCAGATGGTTCAGTTTCTTATCATTGTCAGCTGCATGTAGTTTGTAGCTAATTCATAGGCTATCACTTGGGTCCTAGTTATGGTAGTTAAAACGTGTCTAGTCCACCATCAAGATGTTGTTGAAAATTATGCGTGAGGGAAAGTGTACATTTTTGACTTTTCCCCACATGTTATTGCAGTAATTTTAAATGGTCGTTGACAGATTAATTATTTTTTAAAGTATACAAATACTCCATGTATTCACCTCAGATTGTATATATGAGTTTGTACATGACTGTTTTTTAAAGGGGTCATCGGATGCGAAATTCACTTTTCGAGTTGTTTGAACATAAATGCGTGTTGGAAGTGTGTGTACACATCCACCCTATAATGCTAAAAATCGACCCAGTGTTTTTTTTTTTTTTTTAAATCCTATTTTAAAATCCCCTCTCTCAAATCAAGCTGTTCTGAGATTCCTGTCAGAATGACGTAGTGCTGTACATACACCCCCCCCCCCCCCCCCCCCTTTGTAAAAAAGGTGTTTTTTACACTACCATTGAGATGTTAAACAAAGTATGTTATAGACTTTTCATTAAGACCTTAGAGAATCATATCTACTTGTGGAAAATGGGCATCCGATGACCCTTTGAAATTGTACTTTGGCCAGTTGTTTGGCACTCAGAATTAACTATCGTTTGTTGAATTAATTCAGTTAGTAAGGTTACGTTGCAGGATACACTCTTGCCCTAAGCCACTCCACGTCTTTGTCTCTGAAAGTAATGGTCCACAAATAACTATTCTTTACTTTTTTCCTTAGTTTTTTTTTTCCTTTCGAAAGAAAACACACTTCCGCCCCTTAATGTTGTCCAAAAGCCAGGCCACTCATCTGGACCCCATGAGAATAGGCGTGTCGAACTGAGAGAAATTGCAGAGGTTATTTCCTGGGTTTAATATGAGGCTGCTTAACAGCGGTAGTCTAACTTTGTCCAGTTTTTCCCTTTAGGGTGAAGCACTTGGGTGTAGTTTAGCTGCTTCTTCAGGAGGTCCTTATAGTGGATAAACAGAATATTTATGTATTTTAATATATGCTTTGGTAATGACTTTTTTTATTGCTTAAACTGCAATTTTGATTTGGCACCCTGTATGTGTCCTTTTTTTTTTTTCTCAGTTTGGAGCAAACATACAGTTGGACTGCATTTAGTTATGCAAGATATTTACAGTCACTGGTCAATTTTGTTGATTAATACAGTTCTGCAGCAACATTTCTATTTTTTCTGTGATTATACTGTTTATTTGTGTTGTCATGTCTGTAGTTTCACACTTTTTCTTTTCTCAATCTTGCTCGCACACCACTGCTTCCTAACTCTTGCCACACATTGCAGTACATTCAAGCAATCCATGTATGATGTATTATTTCCAAGGTAATATTATATAGGATATATAAATAATCAATGCAAACTTATGATGAGTCACTTCATTAGAATGCTTTAGAGTCTCCTTTGCTATCTGATCAGAGTAATGAGTACACACTACACAGGGTAGAGGTAGATGAGCTGCTGAGCTCATGACACTCATTCACAATGGCATTTCATCCACACACTCATGACCCACACCGCCAAATTGAAGTGCCTTTATGCAGGAGAGCTATACGAGGAGTTTCATATCCCAAACTGCTGGTCTGATAATGACATGTGCTTGAGCTCTGGCCTTGTTAATTTTGGGGAACTCTCGTGCTTTTCTGCATTTTCTCATCCAATAGAGAGCTGGATCAGAGCAGTTTTTGAGAGAAGACAGACTGTCCCTATTTGACTGTCTAATTAGGAGTCTGAAGAAAAGGCTTCTGAAGAGAACTTCCACACGACATGCAAAGTCACAGAAGTGAGAGTTATCCAACTGCTCTCATTATGTCTCATCTCTGCACTCGTTTATTAGCAGAAAGAAGGGCAAGACATTTGTTTGCTAAGGACGCATTGACATGTAGTGTGTCTGTTGGGTGTTCTTAAAGGAATAGTTCACCCAAAAAAATTTAATCACTCTTAGGCCATCCAAAATATTGGTGAGTTTGTTTCTTCATCCCAACAGATTTGGAGAAATTTAATGTTCCATCACTTGCTTATCAATGGATCCTCTGTAGTGAGTGGGTGCCGTCAGAATAAGAGTCCAAACAGATGATAAAAACATCACAGTAATTCACACAACTCCAGTCCATCAATTAATGGATTGTGAAATGAAAAGATGTGTGTTTGTAAGAAACAAATTCATCAAGGCATTTTTACTTTAAATCATCTTTTTCGGCCAAAAGTCCATAATCCATAACACCTCACCAGTGAAAAGTCCATCCCTTGTTGTCCTCTCACATCACATCAAAATCCACATGCATATTTGTTTAGATGATTTTGGACTCTTTTTGCATGTAAACAGTGCTTGATTTGTGCATATTTCTCTCCTGATTCAGGCGAGATGACTTTTTCACTGGAGAAAGCAATATTATGGATAGAGGACTCTACTCTTTTGCCAGAATTGACTGTTTAAAGTTAAAAATGTCTTATTGATGGGTTTATTTCTTACAAATATGCAGCTTTTCATTTCACAAGATGTTAATTGATGGACTGGAGTCATGTGGATTACTTTTGGATTATTGTGATGTTTTTATCAGCTGTCTTAACTATGTTTCTGACGGCACCCATTCACTGCACAGAGGATCCATTGGTGAGCAAGTGATGTAGCCTAATGCTAAATAAACACTTGTAACACGGATGATCTGAGGGTCAGTAAATTTTCAGCAGAAGCCAATTTATTGATACACTGTTTCTTATCAAAACCAAAATGAACATTTTCATTTAGCCAAGAAAATGAAAATAAAGTTTGTCATTAAATTTCAATAACTGGGTAACCAAACTCAGAATGCTATTCAAGGTGTTGTGTTCTCAGATGATAAATTAAAACGGTCATATTAAAGTTCTTCAGCAATGAGCAGCTCTTGATATTTCAACCAAACAAATTTTACATATTGCCAGTAAATTAAAAACCTGTTGTAGTTTAAAGTCTTTTGTAGCTTGAAACAGATGCTGACACAGTCAAATGGAGGAGCGCTAATTAAACATCACTGTTTCTGTCAATGGTTTCAGCCCTCCAATACTATTCATTTCATTCCAAAAAGTTTTTGCTGTTTCGCCTGAATATTTTTGGTTGCAGAAATTTCTTTGCATCACTATTATTTATTTGCATTCACTTTTATTGCATGAAAAGCATAAGCATGGGCATTTTGGCTAATATCTCCTTTGTTTAATGGAAGAAAGAAAATAATACAGAGACAGAAAGAAAATTAAACAACATGAGGGTGAGTAAACGATGAAAAAAATGTCATTTTTTGAGCGAACTATCCTTTCAAATAGTGTCTGTGAAGAAAGTCATTCTCAGAAATGTTCTTCAAAAAGTTATTTCATCTTTGTTGTCCCAGGAACATTTTTGAGAGAATACCCGCTCTGTGCATTCATTCTTGGAAGCCAAAGCTGTTTGTTTTTGCGAAAGTGATTTGCATAGTCAAGGAAAAAATTATGCCAACTCCCATGGAAAAACAACAAGGCTGATGCATCTGATATTGCAATACATTAGAGATGTATTTGGAAGCTGAAAGGGTAGAGTTGGATAAAAAGAGCGTGTGAAAAATAAAAGATTCCATGTCTCATCGTGTCGTATATTTGAAGTGTTATGAATGTTACTCTGCAGTAGGGCTGCCACTAATGACTTTTTATTTCGATTAATCTATCGACTAATTAATCGATATATCTAAACGATTAATTTCCCACAAAAAAATCAACAATTTTACTTAAGAATATTTTATTAAACCAAATGAAATCCAAATTTCTATGAAATCCTTTTTTAAAGCTAAAGTAAATGTGCAACATAGAGTGCAAGAAGCAAGTGTCCATCTCATCTCAGTCCAGATCACTGAAATCAGTTCAGTATTATATTGTAAGAATAACAACATATCCACGTGTTCTAGTCTACTAATAATACAATTTTATTTAACCATTAAAACAGAGTATAGAAAAATGAAAATGGAAAATTTGGAAATAAAACGGATTTCATAGGGCCCTATAATTATAATTAAAAAAATTGTGGTAATAAAAATAGATGTAAGTGAACAATAGCTTTTAAAATTACTTAAAATGCATATATAATAGGAATGATGCAATAATAATTAGTTCAAATAAAGTATCAAAAGCAAGAAATCATATGGTTTTATTGAACAAAACTGTTAAAATACATAATGTATTATAAACAATAGAGCTAATGTAGATTACGCATTACAACAAAGGCCTGCATGGATGCCGACGGCCTGATGATTATTTTTACACATTACTGTGCGATCTAATTCTTGTTTAATATTGACCAAGCACCATTTAATTCAAATGTCCACTTAATCTTTAATATTTGGCCATTTCTTTAGGACAGAAATGTTATAGCCGCTGTAATTAAATGAATATGTGGACATCAAAACGTGTAAACCGATTTTTGAAATCGTTGTATTTTCCTTTGTTTGTGTAGATTTATAAATGATTTACCTTACAAATCTGATGAAATGGCGCACGTTGCGTTCCCAGATGAACATTATAATAAACCCAAACTCGCAACAACATGCAGAGATGGAGTTTGAGACGCTCCACACATAAGTTTCTGTGGAGCTACTGTGAACGGAGCCGCTGTGTGACGCACGTACTTAACCTACACGCATGTACATAATTAAAGCGCATATACTGTGTTACAACTGCATCGCATATAATTATTTAATTAAATCATAGCGTTTGTGAATTCACAATTATGCTTAATTATGATTTTTAAAGGGGTTTAATATATCATGCAGCCTTGGAAAATAGTCTAATGATGTGTTTTATGGATTCTCATCCGTGAAATGCGTCACTTCCGGTATTTTGCCGGTTAGTCGATGTGAGCAAAATGAAGTCGATGATTCTTAAAAATCGACTAGTCGACTAAAATCGACGAATCGTGTCAGCCCTACTCTGCAGGTGCAAAGTTATTTTTTTGGCTGGCGATCAGATACAGTAAATGTGAAATTGTTGATTTAATGTTTGCCAAAGATCAACTTCTCAGCACTTAAACATTTAACAAAACCTTTAGAATTGTTGCTGGAATGAAACTGGATAATTGGGTAGCTTAGAACATTGGTGCTTGAAGCGCTGGATCATTGGATGGGTTCAGTCCAAACCCTATCTCAGTGTGTCAGTGTTTCTTATATAACTCTCTGCATAACATCTCACTGCTCTTCACAGGCTTATTTACAGTCATTTACGATTTTAAAGAGGCTTAACATGTACCAAAGGGTTTAAATTTGGTGTCTTTATAATACAGTATGTTAAAAAAATTAAATGTTGAAACATAATACATGATAGCTTTGATGAACTGTTTTGTAGGCTATGTGATTTCTTGTGCATTTGTCCTGTTGGTTTGGTCCCTCTTAATTTTGGGAAACCTTGAATATGGAAACAACACATGATGTTAAACTATACTACAAATATGCACTGTTAATACACTTTCAACTAATAACCTATTACAGTTGTACAGAGCACAGTAAGTGCATTGTATTTAGGCTTTCAAGAGTTTTCTAGGAGCATTTTTAAGTCATGAAATTAATATATGGTTAATTCAACAAAGTAATTTGGCTTATGCAATGCAGAGTAGATAAGAATGTAAAGTCATAAATGTTGTGCATTACATATTTGCAAATGTGATTGAATAAGTGTTCACACCATTTTAATTGCTATTTGCTACTCCTACATACTACTGCCCTGGAACCTAATAAGGGAAGAATATTTAGTTTAGACCTAGGGCAGAATGCACCTTCATTCAAAGAGTTAACAGCCATATGCCTTGTCCCAGATAGAGCCCCCAGCCCTTGAGAATTTGGGATTTCTATTGGATTTCTATTTGAGATTGTCACATTGATTAAAGTGATTGTTCCTTGTTTCATCTCAAATCTTTCTACATCTTTATGGATAAAATTATTCAGTGTTTTGATTTTAAGTAATAGTGTCTAAAAGTAACAAGTCATTTCATTGAATCAATTTGTATAAATCTCTCATTTGTCATTAATTTGTACTTATAAATGGGCTGCCTTGCTCTTGTTCACCTTACCCACTATTGACTATTTAAAACCTCTTATTGATTGACCACTATTTGTGAGCTCCCTTCATAATCAGTAGATGACAAATGGGATGGATGCCCTGCATTGCCTTGGACTTCACGTGTGCATGAATGAGCAAAGGCCCTAAGACTGGAAATCCACATCAAGTGCACCATTTAAAAGCATACAATCATGATGCTCTGAGAGCAGAATGAAAAGACTAGGTTTTTCCTGCTTATATTTGTGGTTTTATTTGTGTGCCTTAGAAAAGAAATGTATAGTCTATACACAGAGATAAATGTTTTGTGTTGCTTCATTCCATGCAACTTCGAGTGTTGGTATGATTTGGATATGTGAATAATGTCCCATAGAATCCAGCCTCTCCAGATCTTTTTGGATCTCCAGATCCAGTTGCTGGAAGACTTTTTGTAAGCTTATGAGATTGCCTGTTCAAATATTAAGTTCTCCTTTTAATTCCCATGTATTATCCTGGCATTAGACTAGTCAACCATATATTTTACTCTGTGAAGATGATACGTTTGGTCTCCTCTTATAATGGGGAGATCTGAGCGTGATCTGCCGGTGGCTTCAATTTAGCATAATTTGTGCAGTGCAACCACAGTGTTTTAAACAAGATCAGCACTTTTTCTTCCTGAAAAAGGGAACAGAAACCACCCCTCAGACAGACTTTTTTTGTCTGTCTGCCTGTTCTCTGTCTGTGCTCCCCCTAACCATACTTCTTTACCTCTCTATTGTGAATTTGAGTGTGTATGTGTCTGCTGCCATGACAGTGAAAGTTCTTGGTCAGGTCCAGACTGGCTCAGTAATACAGTACATACCAGGAGATCAGCTGGTAGCAGATCCCTCAGTTCATTTATAGCCATGGCCTTGTGTCGATGCATGTCTGCCTGGCAACTCTGTGCTAACTGTACCACTCCTGCACCCACCCAACCTATACATGATCTTTGTGTCAAAAATTACACATTCTTTGTGCTCACAAACAAAACATGTTTCAGTGCTGCTTTTAGGGCTGTCGCGGTGAAGGAATTTCCCTTGCGGTAATTTTGAGTGTATATATATATATATATATATATATATATATATATATAATATAACAGTTAGTTCTGATCCTCGAATCTGATTGACAAGATGATTTTTCACCTGCGTGTTCTAGACGGGCTGTCAGTCAGTGCAGTTTCATTGTTGCGCCACACGGTGGAGGTAAGAGACTGTCTTTGAGTGGGTCTTAAACCGTTCATTCACCTACACGTTCAAAAACGCTGATTCATTCGAGATATGTAATGTTATAATGATATGTAAAGCTGCTGAAATCATTTTAACTTTGAGCGCCACTTTTAAAGGCTCAGCTGACCAGCAGAGCGTCGATGCTAAGACAGATTTCGCTTTCCTTGGACATGACAACCTGTTTTCACAAATATACATGACTCAGCCTGAAGGACAGACGCAGGTAATCGCATGCGCTCAGTCGATCTCTCATTCGCTATCTGTTTAGGCTTGTTAAGTGCAAATTTACTGAGCCTCTGTACAAATCAGCATGGTACACATTATCATTACTAATATTCAGTACATATGCACTAAGTATAAAACGAGAAGGGTGTAACCTTACGAAAAAAAGGAAAAATCGCGGTTGTTGCATTCCTTTGCGATTATGCTCGTCAATAGCGCGGTATTGCGATATTGCGGTTATCTTGACAGCCCTAGCTGCTTTATCTATGTCTAACATGTTTCACATTCCATATTGTCAAACTACCATCTTAACATATCGCCCTACAGTTAACAAACCTCTAACAAAGGCATCTCCAACCCTGCTCCTGGAGAGCTACTGACCTGCAGACTTCAGTTCCAACACTGCTCCGATACACCTGTCTGTGATTATCAAGTAGCCATGAACACCTTGATTAGTTGCTTCAGGTGTGTTTGATTGGGGTTGGAGCTGAAATATGCAGGAGAGTAGCTCTCCAGGAGCAGGGTTGGAGACCTGTTATCTAACATCTCCCAACCAGTGTACACAAAGATAACATCACAAGTCTCTGATTTATAAACAGCAACAAGATTTTAATCGCTAATTTTTTGTTTCTCTGATAGGTCGTTGTTTCCATTCTATGGAGAAAGTGGGCAAGATGTGGGGTAACCTCAGGAGTCGATGCCAAGCCCTCTTCCACAATGATGGCTCAGAGTCCCATCTGTGTAGCCAGGATTTAGATTGTGTCCACTGTGTGGTGGACTTGGGCATGGAAGCACATGCAGAACCCTATGAAACTAGGTCTTCCACACCCTCACGGACCTTGTCACCACTCCCACTGGTTCCTGGAGGACGTAGAGGCCATAACTGTGTGGCAGATATTCCCCAGATAGTAGAAATCTCCATTGACAAAGAGAGCGAGGATTCACGGAGGGGTCCCCTTGTCCGTAGGGACTCCTACTCGCGTCATGCTCCCTGGGGAGGTAAAAAGAAGCATTCTTGCTCAACTAAAACACAAAGTTCGCTTGAGGCTGATAGAAGAACAGGACGCTCAAGAGGAAGTACAGCTAGGCGGGAGCGTCGCTATGGAGTTAGCTCTATCCAAGAGATTAATGATTCTGTAGGAGCTGGCAGCAGTGGGCGCAGCCTTAGCACCCGTTCTCTACGACAGCGACTTCAGGACACTGTAGGCTTGTGCCTTCCTCTCCCCACACACCGCCGCTCTCAGTCTGCCAAAGGCCAGGTTTCCTCCAAACGTAAGATCCACCTTACTGAACTTATGCTCGAAACATGCCCTTTCCCACCCGGTTCAGATCTGGCCAACAAGTGGCACCTAATTAAGCAACATACGGCGCCAGTCAGCCCTCATTCCTCAACTGCTCTTTTGGATGCATTTGATTCGGCACATCCATCCCCTGAGGACGAAGAGGAGAGGCTGCGTGAACGACGTAGACTTAGCATAGAGGAAGGAGTGGATCCCCCTCCAAATGCACAGATCCATACGCTGGAAGCAACTTCACAGAACTCTTCCCTCTATAAACTGGGACCAAAGATGGCTCCTGGTGTTGGGGAAGGACTTGGGGAGGGCAGAAGTCTGGGAACAGTCTCCTCTATTTCTGGGGGCTTATCGGGGATTGCAGCACAGGTTGCAGCGAGTATGGCAGTGCCATCCCACACTGTTGACTGTGACTCTGAGGAGGACTCAACTACTCTTTGCTTACAGACACGGAGGCCCAAGCAGAGGCATGCTTCTGGGGACACTCACTGCTCCAGACAGCCGGGGCCTTGGAAGGTCCACACGCAGATTGACTATATTCATTGTTTGGTGCCTGACCTACAGGCCATAACTGCACTTCCTTGTTATTGGGGGGTGATGGACCGGTACCAAGCAGAAGCACTGCTGGACGGACGACCAGAGGGCACCTTCCTGTTACGTGATTCTGCACAGGAGGACTACTTGTTTTCCGTTAGCTTTCGACGTTACAATCGATCACTGCATGCACGCATTGAACAATGGAATCACAACTTTAGCTTTGATGCGCATGACCCCTGTGTCTTCCATTCTTCCACAGTAACAGGCCTGCTGGAGCACTATAAAGACCCTAGTGCCTGTATGTTCTTTGAGCCCCTGCTCACTGCTCCCTTACACCGGACTTTCCCTTTCAGCCTTCAGCACCTGGCACGAGCTGCCATCTGCAGACACTCCACCTACGATGGCATTGGTTTCCTGCCACTGCCTCCAACCATGCAGGACTTCCTGAAGGAGTATCACTACAAACAGAAAGTCCGTGTGCGCTGGCTAGAGAGAGAGCCACCACTCAAGGTCAAATAAGGTCTGGCTCTGTGCCCGAGAGAGGCAGGATTGTGGGCAAGAGCTTTGCCGCCAGAGGAGTATGTGGCTCATATTATCCATCATACAGCTGGCTTTAGATACACAGCAACTGAGGATGTTATGAACTTCCAGCAGGTTTTTTTTCCAGTTAATTACTACACATGGAATCCATACATATGTTTCAGTGCAGTGCATTCTGTCAAGCTAGCTTAGCCGCTGAAGTGTTGAGCATGCTGGGAATGAGATGGTCTTATTCTCTCTGCTCTTTTTCCTTATATCCTCTGGATCTCCACTAGCCTGCCCGCATGCCCCCTGCATTCTATCTTCTAGTGTTTTACACTATTTTGAGCAGTAAAACTGAGTTTTGTCACATTAACTAGCCTCTTTTGTCAGGCAAATGGATTAACAGACGCTTAGTCCAGTGATTTAAAATATATTCAAGTAATCTTGGAAGTCTTCATACCTGAATATCTGCTACTCTAAAAATTTGATGTCAAATATCTAGTCACGTAAACTATATGCCTATTTGCTAAGTCACGGCTAATGTATCAGCAATACCTTCAAGATACTTTACAGTGACCTCCTACAAGTGTCAAGTTCCCGAGGGCAGCACTTGTTAAGCCTTGTGTACATGGACCGGATCACAGTTATACACGCACCTCTCAGCACTAAGCATGCTTTATTTTTAAAATCGAGGCAAACAGAAGTGAAAGGCATGAATTAATTGCGGGGAGGAGGGAGCACAGTGCACCATGTGCCATATGATAGAGAGGACAGATTATTTAAAACTAGGCCCTCATGTAGTGTCATATCCCAGCATAATCCTTGTTTTAAACAATCTATTTTACAATTTTCTATTTTTATCAGTGACAGTCTAAAATGACATATGGCACTTTAATTGTTGTTTGTGTACCGCACAATGACTTATAGACTCAAGTACATGCATATAAACAGATTGTATTGTTTGTCTGTGTTTTTTTCTTTAATTTTTATGGACCTTATTCACAGGATGTCAATTTATCCCCCATATTCTCCGCATGAGTCACCCGAAGTTTGTTAGTGTCAAGTGTCTCTTACCTTGCCTGTGCATATGGCATGTACTCGAGGCTAATATGGTTATATATGCAACAGCCGAAAGTGGACAGAGAAAGTCCTCTGTAAAACTTGTATAGATACCTCTAAGATGTTTCACTTTAGATATTGTTGGAAACCAGACAGATGCCATCACTGCATATGTTTATTGGATTGATGTCCAGTTATGTTATAAAGTGTGATTGGTTCCACTTGATAATGTTGCATTTTTATTCATTATGAAGCATGCAGCTATGCTTCTTTCATCATAATTGTGTGCACTAGGGATTGAGATTCCCTCGACACTGTAAAGATAGTTATAAAATTCTATACTTTTGATGTGCTTGGTCTTACACACAAAAAAACAACAAACAATTAAAGTCAACAAAATCACGCTAATATGTTTAATATCAGATGTTCAGTGTTGCAATGGTAGACTTTCAAGGTCCAAGCAAATCTCAGACCTTGCATAATATGTAAAACTGGTACAGTTTGCAGTATTTGGGTGTCTGATGATCAGCGACCAAAGGTGTGCATCATTAGGTTGTTATTGTGAATGAAAAATCTTCCACCATGCCTTTTGATTATTTATATTGAGCTCAATGACTTAATTATAGTGTTCAGTTTTCTGGCAGAGTAGCACCCATTTTGAAGCCATTTATTTGAACTGCAATTAAATCCGCAATTAAACTCTTTCAAAATACACCTCGGTTGTCACTGAAAGGAAGTCATTTTGATAATTTTAGAAAACAAAATACTCTATTTTTCCGCTTGAATTACCTGAATAAATACGCAAAACAACCATCTTAAAATTTCTTCCACCCTGCATACTGTATGCTCTGTATACAGGCTCACATTATGTCAACTGTGTAGTGGTACATGTCAGATGATGTCATCTGCTTTCAAGACATCAGCTTTGAGAATAATATGCCTTTCATTGAATTTACAGACAAAATAGGAGCACTTGGTCACAGCAGGCAGTTTCACAACCTCTCCCCGATCCATACATGCTGTAAAAAAACAGCCTGGTTTTAGTTTGTCTTCCAGGGTTTAGGCTGGGAGGCCAGATAGACCAATTGAAGACCAGCTTATTCTGGTTTGTTTTTTTATAACATTTAAATTTGACAACTATTATGTGTAGTCCATTTTTGTTGTCAATGTTTTAAAAAAAGTACCATGGTTTTTAAGATTTGGTAACATGGTAATTCCATGGGATGTGGACGTGTACCATCATAGTGCCATGTTTTTAGTTGGTTCTTCTATGATATTACTGTAACCTGGTACCACCACAGTACGTTTTTGTAAAGAAATGCACATAACGCTAACCCAAGGAAATGTTTCCCCTATAGCAAATTGTCAACGATGCTGAAGGCATTCAGCAGAAATTCGTAAAGCTCTTTCCCGTTTCAGGAATGAGTTCAGATTATTTAAGCCGCTGCATTTATGACAGAAAGCTTAATTTTCAAGGGTGTTGGTCCGAGGGCTGTTAAACGCTTAGTGATAGCCTGGTCCTCACCAAATCCTTTAGATTTTTTTTTTAAACACTGAGGCATACTCATGCAGTCATTTGGGACTTTGTATGCCACTGCACAGTGAGCGAGTCTCTCCTGGCAGAGTTACACCCTGCCCTGCCGTACAGGCACTAATCACAGGCTAAATTTAATGTGCTAGCCTCTAAATTTACCACCTGCTAAAAGGACCACTCTGTGTTTCTTGATGGGTGCTATGAAAAGAGACGAGAGGGACTTTTTGCTCTAATTTTTCCTCTTCCTCCCCGGTCTGACCACATCCTCAGCATCACCCTCTTTCTTGGATATGTACTGCTGAAAGCAGTGAGCGTGTTGTTTATGTAGTCTGGATACTAGCTAAAGTTAGCATTAGCAAGAGGCTAACGCACACAGTGCTCCATTAAGGAACATTGAGTGCTGCGAGGAATGAGGCTGTGTTTGAAACCGCAGTTGTTATTTAGTTAATAGTTTAGAGAAAGTATTACGAGGGAAGTAACACACCAAACTAATCCAACACAGTGTTCTCCAGTAACTCAGGCCTGGTTTATTGCGTTTAAAATAGTGCAAATAAAATAGTAACGGTGGGACTGCAGAAGTCAACAAAGATTACAGTGAGGAGTCTTGTTTTGAGACTTCTATGAGCTGTGTCTTGTGCTTATGGCTTGGGGATGTTTTGTCCTTGTTTTCATGGTTAACAACTTGATAATTTTGAATCCGCTTCTCTATATGGAGGAGTCTGATGTTCTTTCTGCTCTTTTTCCCTATGGGAAATTTCTTATGTCAGCCACCGTAGCACATACTGACCATATGACCATGTCAAGTACACCCTGCTTGCAAACTAGCCGGTGAAAAAACTGTTTGATACATGCACGCGTACTCATGTACCCATAATTGTTAAATGTTGAGATTTATTATAGAGTGGACTTTATGCTACAGACTGTGGCAGGGCAGCAATTGATCTTGAACTTACTAATCCTTCTGTTTAGATCATAACTCTTTTTAGCTCTACTTTAGTGCCAACGTGTAAAGCTCTGGGGCCTCATTTATTAAACATGCGTATAATAATCCTTAATATGAAAGCATGAAAAGCTTTTATCTGCCCATATTCATTGCAACAAAATTTGGATATTCCTAAATTTTGGTTAATGTAAATATGGTCATTTATTTACTCATTTAGTCAATTGTTCAATTTTCATTTAAAAAACATGCTTTTCACTTGGTTTACGTACAAGAACGCTGCCGTGGCCGTTTTAGCCTTTGTAAATACCAATTTGTTCCTACGCAGGATCAAATCCATGGACTTTAGGATTAAATCTGAACTTGCATGGGTTTTATAAATGAGGCCTCTGATCTTTTCGACTTTGGTGCCAAAATATGTTGCGAAAGGAGTTGAATAGTTTTATGCAAGCAAAGTAGCATTTAACGAATTATTTTTACATAAACTGTATCTCTAATACACATTAAGTGTGATGTAACCATGGTTGCAATCTTGTGTCACTTTAATGCTATACGTGCACGCTTGTAGCAGTATGTATGTGGGCGCTGTGGTGACAGGGCTTGACGATGATGGGGGCTAATGGTTGTCATTCTGCCTCCTCGACCGCCTTATACATTCTGACCAATCACAACAGCCTTCTCAGCTGCCACAGACTAACCGATCTCTAATCTTACAGTATATCACCAAATATTGTTCTCTGTTACCTTCGATCTTCTTCTCATTTTATGAACTAATATCTGGATGAAAGATGTGTTTTTAGAAAACAAAGATGTTGATGTTTTAGTTTTGTTTTGTTTGTCCTCTGAATTCTTTCTTTGACTCTGTTGTTTTATTCTTTGCATAACCTGTTCATTGTTACAGCCAATGCACTTGTAGATGTCAGTCTTGGTGCTTTGTGAATGCTTCATTGTCTTAATCTTATTAATAAAATATTGAGTGTATTCCATGCAGTAAAAAGATATGATCACAAATTGGTTTCTTTCATCATTATTTTGGTTTCATACTTCATTTGTCACTTTGTGACATTCTGTCCCAGGTTTACCATAAAGTCAACATTGACCCTAATGTATGTTACTGACCTTTTTGTGCACAGTTCATCAGTGCATGTCATTGTGAAGAAATAAAATTATTCTAATCGGGATCTACCTCTAAAACAATTCTCCATATTGATGACATTACCAGGCCCTCTTATTTTTCAACTACTTCCCTTCAAACAAACATTTCACTATCCAATCAATTCTGCTGAATGAAATCACATCCTACTATTATTTTGTTGTTTCATTCACATTTTGGAAGTAAAATGGTGCACAAAGGCACTTTTGTATTGACTTTAGTAACAAAACTCTTATTCCATCATAACAGAAATTCACATGAGCTGGACTGAGTTTGGCCTGGAGGTCAGCGGTATTATTTGTCATTTTGAAATGAAATATAAATAGCATCCAGGTTATCAGTTACACATTACCCACCCAAAGCTTGTGAATAATTGAACGTATCCTTTGGAGAAGAGGATTGAGCAGAAGAAGATAGGCCATTAATGTTTACTTTATTGAAAATGGCATGATTCAATGCTCAAATACTGCCGGACCATCAATGAAAACTGATCTTTGAAAACAACACTTTCTCAATTTCTTCTCTTTATAGCACACTGCACGCACAGATCGAGTTCTATCCGGCGGACTCGGTTTATTCTCATATTCTCCTCTTTGGTGAACGCGATATGGTCAATGGGGGTGAATGAAAAGCCGTCCTAGTTACGAGTCTCTCATTCCCAACTCTGCTCGTGCTTTCCATAGGCAGCATACCTCTCGCTCAAAACACGTGTGTGAGCTTTTCTCATGCCTCATATCTCCGCACATCATCCATAAACAGAGCAGAATGAGAGAGGGAGAAAAAGCCGCTGTCTCTTTTGCGCTGGACGGCCTCCAAGTCTGTGGCGGCAAAGTGAATGCTGACCTCTCTCTCACCTCTCCCTGCCTAAATACACATGCACAGGCTCCCATCCATATTTCATAACAGAAATATATCCCCTGACAGTATTTTACACCCAGTGTGGAAGGCAGGCGTCAAGTCCAGGAGGACAGGGCAGGGCCTAAATCAGCTTTGTGCGCGCCAACCTGGCCTCCAGAGCCAAGAAAAACAGCCATCACTATCATACTGTCATCTGGAGGAGCGAGCCTCACTGTTCGCCTACAGCGGATTAGCCACAAGCTCGTGAAAATATGACGACTCTGCCATGTACTGGAGAGATTAAACTGCTTGAAATGGGAGGTGTGCTTAAGTCCTTTTGGCACGGTTTTAGTCCTCACTTAACATGTCATGTGCACAACTGCCGCAGTCCCTCTGTCAACTCTGTGTGGAAAAACATGTCCACATATATGGAGTGTACAGTGTACAATTATTCATTAACACGCTCTTGTCATACATAATAAGAAAAGTGGTCACACCAGCTGCGATGTGTCTCAACAGTATAGTCGGGGTGAATTATATGGGGTTTCTGTCCACTCTAATTAGGGAATCTCACCCCAAAGGAAGTGAAAACAAAGATTGGAGTCTTAAAAGTGTGTTATTTTTACATGTAATAATACATCTCAGTAACACCAAAAGGGTAGATTATAAATAAATTACGCGTTAGCAGAACTTGTATTCATTTGCATGAAATTGAAATTCCACCTATTTTCAAAATGCACCTTAATAACCTTTGATAATAGATTTATCCATGCTATTAAATAGATATATTTTTTTTGGACTTCTCCAATCATTTAGTTTGCTTAAACCTCACACCGTTCTTACAATTGTCTGCAAGCTTGCATTCAGATCTTTCTCCATCCAATCACATTGATTAGCATTTTTTTCTTTACCCTACTTTTTTTTCAAGTAAGCTGTTTCCATCAGACATGTCACAGTATGGCAGAAATGATCTCTCACTACCATTACATCAAGATAAGTAATGAACAAAACATAAATACTGACATTTTTCAAAATCAAGTCCCACTCAAAATATTTTTTTAACATTGAATATTTTGCATCAGATTACAGAAGTAAAATGGGTCATGCTTTAGTTTGGGGATCAATTCTCACTATTAACTATTAATTATGACTTTTTTTCTCAATAAACTCCTAATTTGCTGCTTATTAATAACTAGTAAGGTAGTAAAGTTTATAGGTATGGAGCAGAATTAAGGGATCTAACATATGGTCATGCAGAATTATGAATGCATTAATGTAAGTTATAATATAACGTATATGCTTTATAAGTACTAATACACAGTCAATATGCTAGTAATATGCATGCTAATAAGCAGCTAGTTAATAGTGAGAATTGGTCCCTATAAACTAAAGTGTTACTGTTAAATGGCTTGTGAGCAGCATTTCATGTTGTCTTTAACCTTTAGTTGATTTTATTGCCTTTGGCAGAACCTTCCGCATCTGTTGCTTTTCAGTAATATTCAATACCTGCTTCTTTTCCAATCCAGTATCTCATCTTTTTGCAATTTTTCAACCTTTTGTCATTTTGCACTCTTACCTGGCAAGTGAATGATATGATCTGCCATCGTTTGTTCCATTATCTCATTCTGCCATAACTCATACTGGATATGTCCTACCAAGGGTCTGTGTTTAATTTACCTCAAGCTGAATCACGCTAAAGTTTCCTCAAGCTGAATGTAATGTATAAAAAAAACAGATCTTATCATCAAGATCAACATATGCTTTGGATCGTCAAAATGTCCTTCTCTAAGCATTATTTTTTTAATATATTTTTCTCTCGCTATCCCCTTTTCACCACTACAGTTGTGTCCACCTTCTCGCTGTAGTGCATCATTGTTGTTTGGCTGGCCTTACTGTAAACCCAAGGACTGGGGGCTCTGGTCTCTCTCTCTTTTTCTTGCCTGCCTGCATGGCTCAAACCAGCTCTGGAAAGTTTTCCTCAGTCTTAATCCTGGCATAGTTATTCCACTCTATGTACGTGTTTATGAAGTCCTGACAAAATCCTTCCTCTTCAGCCTCTCCCTCTCTCCTTCACTTCCCCTCTTTCTCCCTCTGGGGCTCCACTTGCAGAGATTTAATTTCAACTCTCCTGTCGAAAGATTCTAGTGCTTTGTAGGGACAGAAACTGGACTGTTTTGAAACTCGTGTTTTTGCAGACTGTATGTTTTGAAGTTTAAAGAATTATTGTGGGTTAAATACAAGTTAGACCCATCAAAATATTATTTTTGTTTTGTTTTGTTTCAGTGTGGGCATTGATACACTACTGTCATCCTGAAAGTTGACAAAATTCACTGTTAGCATATATGCATTCAAAATCTACAGTCTTTCTCTTCTGGGAAAGTGGATTAAACTATGAATGACTCATCTTGCACTTGTGGGTGTGTCCAGACTATTTACCAATCAGATCTCTAGAATGAGAATGTCCCTCCCACTAATTATACCACTTGCCTTTGACTAACAATAGCAAATCCTTGTTAATTACTGTTAACTTTTCTCACAAATTTTTTCTGTTTCAATATGAATTTTCTGTTTCAATACAGTGCAGAAGACTGTGTTGAATCAAACTCTGTTGATGCCAATTCATTTGGCTAACTGGAAGCTAGCTAATTAGGCAGTTACAACATGGGAAGTCCTTGAAAATTATGAACCAAAAAAAAACTATAAGGTAAAAGAAAATATGATCTAGACTACATCACAAATGGCTTAGAGATATGTCACCACTTGATGTCCAATATAAAACCTGGATCCTGAAGTAAAACCATTTTTAGAGCGGTTGATATGTTTACTGTTCATGCATTTTTACATAAATGAGTCATAATTAAGCTCAAGATGCATGTAGCCTAGAATTTTTTGGTTTTTGATCAATTGACTTGCATGAGAAGCTGTGGTGTGCCATGTGACAGAGCTGTGAAATATATTTTGAGGAAAGGTTTGAGAAGATTAGTAGGCTCTCTGCTGAGCGTGTTCATGCAATACAGTTTAGCTGCCCTTGTGGCAAAAATATGTATGGAGATGGATTATTGTAAACCTTAAAATGGAAACGTGTGGTTTCTGAGATGAAGCTCTCATGGCCACAGTTTAGACCACTGTTAACTATGTTTTGGAGATGACTTGGCCTTGACTTGGCAGGAGATGTTTTCACCCTCATTAGATTTTAGATCCAGATACTGAGAATCCACTGTGCCAAGTAATAGTGTTTAGAAAGCGACTTTTGATCAAATGTTACAGCTCTGGCCACAGCTGAAATGATGTGATTCATAACCCTTGGTAGGTCATTTTACTGCTTTCATTAACATGTGAAATCACACTGTAAATCACAAGGTTTTATGAAAATGTATGTTTGTTTAGCATTTCATTCCCCATTGGCTGCATGTCATAATATCTGAAATCATGTGGAACAGCTCCACGAGCCGCAATGGATTGGATGCAAGATTAAACCTCAAGGACTTCTGGACTGTCTCATATTTTAAAAGGCACACTTGAGCAATGAGGGTAAGAACACTTTCACACTGGAGCTTTTTGTAACCAAGTCTGTTTGATGCCAGAGCTTGGTTTGTTTGGTTGGTGTCAAAGCATTTTTCCAAACTCTGATATACACCAGTGAAACTAGACAGAGTCTTCTTGAAAAGATAGCATAGGGTTTGGTTCATGTAAATTCTGAATCGCAAGTATGAAAGCAATTGTCCTAAACTGAACCCCTATAAATGTATTTATTGTTCGGGAATTAAGCCACATGGCATTTTATAACCTAAACCAGCTAACAAACTAATTTCCTTGCCATAAAAAGGTTAAGTGGGACTTGACCTTTGGTGCGTTCAAGTTATGTTGGATAGAATTTATGAACTGAACATGAATGCTGCCACCACAAAGTGGGAAACAAGTGGAAAACTAATGGTAAACATATATATATATATTTTTTTTCACAATAAAACAAGTTGTTGCATGTAAAAGTATTCATTACAATAGAATATAAATCTCTAATAACACCCGATGTGCATTGTTTCATGATTTTTAAATGTTTTAATGAAGTCTCTTATGCTCACCAAGGCTGTATTTATGTGCTCAAAAATACAGTAAAAACAGTAATAATGTGAAATAATATTAAAATGTAAAATAACTGCATTTTTATTGTAATATATTTTAAAATGTAATTTATTCCTGTGATGTAAAGCTGAATTTTCAGCAGCATTACTCCAGTCTTGAGTGTCACATGAAATTATTGTAATATGCTGATTTGCTGCTTTTTTAAAAAAAAAAAAAAACTTTTGACAAATAATGTACATTGAACACTTGCTCTGACTAATGTAATTTAAACACACTTGGGGCCTCAATTTAAAAAAGGTGCATATAATGAAATGTGAATTTTTAACAGTTTCCAAAATGTTCCAATTAACGATTTATAAAATGTCTGTACACTCAAAAATGTTCCTGAATACATTCCACTTTATAAATCGTAGTTCATCTTAAATTCAAGCGCAATGTGTGCAAGCACATCAACTCCAGAACACCCACAAATATCTCTATATGGTTCAGAAAAAGTATGACACTCATCCTCAATAGGCAAGGAAATCCAATCAAATGCGAATTAGGCCCCTGATGTGTTAATTACGACTTCCCAACTCATAAATTCCAACTTCCCAGGAAGACTCGAATGTGCACATTCATCGCATCCACTGCTAACTGGTGCCATGATAGTTGTTGACCTGAAAGAGAAATCTGTCTACAGTAATGCCCAAGAGAGCATCCCTTGTGGCAATGCTGAGAATGCAAGGTACACGTGTGCTGCATTATGAATTGTGGTCTGACACATTTCTAAACACAACTACGCAAAATTAGCCAGAAGTGTTTTTGTTCACAAACTCGCCTTGGGTATGTTTCGACCTCAGTCTATCTCCCTATGCTGTCTTGATTGGCCTGTCAGTGAGATTGTAGCTCTAAAGAAGGAGGGAGCCTTCTGTGGTTTTCTCTCCCTCTGCTCTTTCCCAGAAAGATGAATCAGAGAGTGGTGACCGCTGAGTGGCCCAGGTTCCTTTCATCCTGCTCTTAAATCTCCCAGTGCGCTGAAGGGGGTCCAGGACTGCACCATCTCTGCTCTATTTAAAAAAGATTTAATGTGATGTATTGTCTTTTAAAACTAACTGGAAAAGCCTATCTACTTTCCACAGATCTGATCAGTGGAAAAGTCTTGTTCCCCTCTTCCTCTATGTTCTTCTCTAGAGTTATGGGTGGATATTTTCCTGGTAATGGTGATTAATACTTTTCACTCCGTATTACATCCAGATCTGCCTGCAAACACGGACTCCAGACACGAACAATAGTCTGAAACACAGATCTAGCTTTGCCTTACCCATCAACTACTGTTCTAAGCCTAAATGAACCGCCGGTCACAGCTCACATCATCTGGACAAGCACCATAACCGTGAGCACCTCCTTTAAAGTCCCAAACGGCAAACGTCACACGACACCAGCCGCAGGAAATGACCAAACCCTGCATGCAGCTAAAAATAAGGCTCGTTGTTAGAGGGGAATAGGACCAGGAAGGCGGCAAAGTACAGCAAATATTATTCCTATTCAACCGCTGCTCGACCACAGCACTGTTTTGGGAGTGGAATGGAGGGAAAAAAAGAAAAACGAGGGGGCTGATGGGATAGAGAAGGGTGAAAAGAAAGGCCTCACATAGAGTGCTGGAAATCTGACAAAACAAACTATGAGAAATAAGAAGGGGGAGTGAAAGGAAGAAAAACGCTTCCTCGCTCACACTGACACAGCTGAAGATGCTGTAAAACCTCAAAAACCTGGAGAGCAACGGCGCAAATAAAAGCGACTTTAGACTGGAGAGCCCAGAAGAGGGTTTTGGGTTTCTCAGTGGCTTGGTCGCACTCGCTATTGTCAGAGAAAGAAAAAAAACTGCAGAGCTGTAATGTTGGCACGGGACCCACACCACAACCCCATCCCCCTCACCTCCCTTCCTCCCTGGCAAGCGCGAGGCAGCCTGGCACGGTGCTGAGCCCAGCCAAGAATGGAGCTCTTCGTCGACTCACGCAATGTGGTGTGCTGAAATTTCCTGCAGTTAAAGCCTGATTGGGAAGACACCCATTAAAACGTGTAAAGCGAGAGCACCAGGCACGGCAGCGTGCGAGAGAGAGGAGGCGCGGGACGGGGGCGCAATGAGAAGAAACCAAAAAAACAAAACCGATTCCAATCGAAGTCGACTGCTTAACCTGCCGCTGTTCTTTCGCCTTTCCATTTCACATTATTTCCCCCCTGCTTTTTCTCAAACCCTGTTTTGATTTAAATTGTGGCAAAGCTCCCTCTCGCTCTATGTGTTTCCCAAACCGAGAGCTATTTCCTGATTCACTCCCTCTTTTATATAATTATTCCACAGTCTTGCTTTCTTTTTATTTTTTTTCTGCAAGTTCTCACTTCAGAATGACGTCATGGCCTCCATAGGTTCATTGTGGCTTGGCATGAGTCTGCAAAGGGCAAAGTTCAGCAGGAATTTGGTAGAATGTGGCAGAGAGAGAGATGAAGGGAGGGAGGGAGAGAGCTGGAGAGAGAGAAGCTGCCAAGTCAGTTCTGGTTCATTGAGAATTGCATGCATGGTTGTTCTCTGCACCAGCGCCCACAGTCATGTCCTCAAACAGCTACCTAGAAACGGTTGCTACTCAAATCTATAATACATCAGAGCAAACACAGAATGACATCATTTGGTAAGTATTCTGTTATTTCAAAACAACATTGACAGCTAGAGGTTTAATATATTCAGTTATTAAATTACAATATTCTTTACACACTGTTTAGCTGGAATGATATGATGATTGTAGTTGCAGAGATTTTTACTGAAGCTGATTTTTGCCTCAGAGAATAATAATAAAGGTCATTGCAACTTTATTTCTTAGAATTTAGACCTTTTTTAAATCTCACAATGAGACTCACAACTGCAGCTTTATTTCTCAAAATTTGCAACTTTATGTCTCACAGTATGACTATATCTTGGAATAGTGTCTTTATATCTCAAAATTGCAAATTTTCATCTCTAAGAATTAAGGTGTTAGGTCTCACAAAGTGATTATATCTCAAAATTGCAGCTTTATTTCCCATAATATGTGACTATATTTAACAGTGACTATATCTCACAATTGCGACATTAATTCTTAAAATTGCAGCTTTATTTCTCAAAATATGTGACTATATTTAACAAAGTGACTATATCTCGCAATTGCGACTTTATTTCTTACAACTAACACAACTGACTGTATCTTGCGATTTCGACTTTGTGTCACAATTGCAGCTTTATTTCTTAAATTAAGAAATTTTTTTGTATCCCATAATGTGACTATATCTTAAAATTGCGACTTGATATCTCACAAAGGCTGTATCTAACATTTGCTACATTATTATTATTAATAATTTAATTTCTTATTTTAAAATGTCTTCCCTTTTTTATTTTTTACTCTGAAGTGGAAACAGGTTTTCATAGTTTTTAAAGTTTCATAGTGTCTAAATTCCTGTTACTACTTAAAAGTGTCTCAAAATGTCTTAGTCAGACCGGCCACAGTCACTGACCTGATTAATATAGCGCGTGAATCCAGACAGCACAATCTAAAAATCGGCAGCTCAAAGCTCAAGTACCAGCAGTTGAGGTGTAAACGTCTGTCTGGAAACGAGTCAGTAAGTTACCAGGCTGATTCAATGTTCTTGAGGAGGAATTAATGACTGTATTTGTCAGGTAAGTGACGTTAACAGAGTTTGTTTGAGGCACTTGATAAAGTGAACTAGCTGTGCAATTATTTAAATGAGTCAGCTATTGACTGTAAACTATTTTGGATAAACCCTTAAATGGCATGTAAAAAGGAAACAAACTGCCTCTTCCTGTCTAAGAGGTTATTGGCCGGAGTAAGCTGAAATGTGGACTAGATTTTATGATGATATTTGAAAGTCTGGCTACAATAATCTACTGTCAAAAACCTGAAACAAAGGGCCCTGTTGTTCTCATTAATAAAAAGCTTATAAACATAATGACATCTATGTAATCAGAGTACAAAAAATAAGTATTTGTAGTTACATTATATTACATTTTAAAAGTACTATAGTTACATTTTATTGATTCCATGATTACATAGTATTCACCAAATAGCAATAATTAATTTACAACTTTCTGATTCTCCCTAATTCCACTTTTTTGCTTTCATTTCTATAATACAAAGTATACTATAGCATAAATATATGTATATTATAAATGGTACTGTAAATAATAATATCTAATAATAATTTTGATAATAATTTGTATTATTAATATTTCTACTGAAGACTTTTTCAGTACACATCATTTTATTTTGGGGGCCTGTTCAGTGTTTATTATATTTAAGAAGTAGGATTGTGTCTTTATCACCTTCAGTTGACGTGTTTAAGTAAGGATGATTGTAATGCTTATGCTTTAGTTGTGAGGATGCGGTTGTGGTGGATGGCATGATGGGAGATTTGCACAAAAATGAAGATGCTGTTCTAATTAATCCTGCAACCAATGAGTACCCACAATGACACATTCTCTGTGCCTCTCATACACACAAACATCACACACACACTTACTCACCGCAGAGGGCTGTGCTGTGGCTGCAGTTTAAAATGGCTGACTGTCACGACATACCCTGGTCCTCTAGGCTGATTTCACTCTAATGTACCGAGGGCTTTTGAGGGTGGAAGAAATTATGGCCTATGTTCTTTAAATGAACTTTCTGTACTGGGAATGTTTTATTTGAGAAATAAACACAATTGCACACACGTTCAGAGAGTTACGTGTCTGTACGTGAACAAATGTAAAACATGCAGCGTGTGATTTTCTTGGCCTGTCTTTATCATGATCTGTCTTCGTGCAAGCCATTTCCAACAGTGTTTGATATTGTGTATGTTTATGCATGTGAATATTTTTGTGTGCGGTCGTGTTTGTGCGTTCTTCAGGCTATGATCTGCAGCATGAAAAAATAAAATGTCCAAACAAGCAGTACCCGATGGAGCGATGAAACAAGCTGAACTAGGTCTTGCACAACTACTCGTTTTTACAAGTTATGGTTGACTAATTGCCCAGAAAAAAAGGTTGATTGGTTATCAATCCTGTCAAAATTGTAGGTGTCTGCAGAACCAGTTTTAATGCTTTTTTTAATGAACATTTATGATATAAAACTTATTGTCTACACTGGGAGAAAATGTGAGCAAACTGGGACCAAGCTTTCAAGCACAACTGAAATCATGTGATCCATGATTAGTTAATACAGACCCAACATGTTGAGCTGTGACAGAAACAACATCACCAGCATAAAACACTACATTTGTGAAACTTTGTTAGAAATGGAGTCAAGAAGGTTTATTTTCTTCAGAATATGAAGAAAAAAATGAAAGATACAGTACAAAGATAAAGATAAACAGCTTTACTGTAAACCAGCAGAATTTAATAATCAAGCTTCGTTCATCCACACATACAGGTGGCAGTATAATAAACACTAAGACCACTAGGATAAAGAAGATCCAGCAAAAGTGTGTGAATATATCACTAAATATATTCACCTTGATCCATTCATGTACATAATAAAACATATGAACTATCTATAAAACTGTTTCTTAGTCAAATATAAGTCAACATTTCAACCACTGAAATGCAATATTTACATTTAAAATGCTGACATGTTCTCTATAAAATCCTGTTGTCACTGGTGTGCAATGAATCTTGGTATAGTCTGGGCCATGAAGTATCCATTCGTTGTATTCTTCATTGCCTGGTAAACGAAGGATACATTTCGAGGCCGCACTTTGAATTGGGACAGCATTTATCTGCCACAGTGATTTTTGAATGCAGCCTTCAAAGGATGCAGCCCCTGAATTGGGACAATAAGTTGGGACAACATATTATTGTTGCTCATGAGTTTTACAAAACACTTGCCTTAAATATAAAACATTGACATGTAACTCAACCATTTTAGGCTATGGACACAAATTGCTTGTTTAAAGAAATGGGCTGTCACTTTTTTAAGCATTCGAATGCATGATTTTTGGTTGCTGAACAATAAAATAGCCAGAAAAAAATCCTGTAGAGGTTTTGGGATGGGCTATTTTGATTTAGGCCATCTAGCAACCTAGTGTTGTGGTGGTGGCTTTTTACATAAGTTAAAAAAATATTTTCTCTCCCTTTTTCTGTTTTGGAAAGTTCCTGAAAATGAGCCGGAGCTGGCGTGGTGTGTGTGTGCGAATTGTTGGCAAGTTTGTCTGGCTGGGTAGATTTGCCGAGGTGTTGTCTGGATGCCTGTGAGCGACGGTGGTGTCCTGTTTCGTGCAGTCCCATCTGAGATCCCGTGGAAGCACCTGTGTCTCTTCTCTCTCTCTCCAAACAGCTACAGGCATACTGAGAGGTCAAGACCACTGGGACGGGTGAAAATTCCACTATCCCACTCACTTACAGCATTTCGTGCCCCAGACACAAGAGTTTGCACATCACTAGCGAACCTCAGCAGACTATACATCTGCTTTCCCTCTCGCTCCTAGAGAAAAGTGTGTACTATGTGGGAGGGGGAACACAGACAGCTGGATAATTGCCTGTCTAGCTGCACTGGGAGCAGCTTTTATAGGCTAATAAAGTTCTCCTTTATAGATATAAACCTGTTTATTATCGCACAAGTCTCCATTGATAAAACTTTCGCTTTCACCTTGCACACGAGTCTGTGTTCTCATATACAAACGAATGGGAGAGTCACCAAAGAGATATATGTTGGCAAGACACAAATCTGTCCAGTACAGTTTAAAGATATCTGTCTGATGTTAGAGCACTGACGTCTTTCATAAAGACCATGTGAGCGAGACTGCACGAAAATTACATTTTCACAAACCACAAAAACAACTGTAATCAGTTAAGAACATTCAGTCTCCAGTGCACTTACAAGTCATTTTTTGTTTATTTTTGCTGGCCAATACCAGTTTTCAAATACCATTGTAGAAATACCCTATTCTCGCAGGTATGTTTGTCTCCCTTGAGGAGTTTATTCCCCAACTCAAAAGGTGTGATAATGGGGGGGTTACCAAGATAAAATGAGTGATATTTAGGTGGTCATGTGATTTTAACATGGCAGACACCATGAGGGCCAACTAAGAGGTAAAGCTTAGCTGATAGCATTACTTCATTTGACCCTGCTGGTAGGTGTTGTAACTACACCATCAATCAATCAATCAATCAATAAAAATCTAAAAGAAAATGTAAAATAATTAGAATTAACTGTAGGTAGAATAAAATATATATTTTGCTTATAAAATGATGTCTAAAATATTATTACTGATCAGATATTTTTGTAGCAAGTGATCAATTATAGTGTATTATATTTTATATTATATATTTTATTTTATGTTACATTGCTTTCTTCAGGTATGATAGGAGTCCATTGTTGGTGGAATAAAACAATATTTTAGACACCATTTTAAACATTTGTCAAAAGTACTGTACATTTGTTTATGGCTAATATCATTTTTGGTAAATAATGTACTTCATATCTCTTTAAATTGTAGCTGTTTCCTTAGTAAATGGAAAAAAGGGTGAATCTGTGTCTCCATCACCCTGTTGTTTGTGTGCGCACACATATGCAGACATGCAAGCCACCAAGACAGGGCATTGAGTGTTGGGTTACAATGCTTCCATCAGGGCTGAAGGATAGCCAGCCAGGTCACTCTTAGTTCAGCCCCAGGAAATTGGGAGAAGAGAAGTTCCTCTCTGAGTATCAATAAAATGTTACATGCACATGTATGCTTGTGTATTTGTGTATGTGTGCAAGTCTGTGCTTGTGAGTGTATGGTTGTGGTTAAACTGTGGGCCTCACAGGCAGAACCTCCTCCCAGTTCTGTACCGAGACTAGTCTGAGTCAGAATTCCTCAGACTTATGGAAATTCCCAAAGGTCTTGGGGGGGGCAGGCTGGCCACAGCGTTCTGGGGGTCTGCAGAGTTTGGCTAGTCCCTGTGATTCTCCAGCTCTGGGAACAGGCCCTTGGGCTGACCCTGCCTACTCATACACACCCATCTGCTTCCTTTTCATTTGAGCTCTTTCTTACACAAGGCTTAAATGCTTAACAGCAGTCATAGGCATTAAGCATTACAGCAGAAGTCTTGCTAATTCTACTCAATATGAATAGCACAATGGTTCTATATGACAAAAATAAGAACGTTAATATGTGCTTTCATAGTTTAGAATTTACATGTAAGTATCTCAATATCTTTATCTTTTAACTTTAAAAGAAATAAGAAAAAAATTATAAGGAATATGTAAGACAGTAGCCAAATCTAGATAGACAGACAGACAGACAGATAGATAGATAGATAGATAGATAGATAGATAGATGAAAAGAGCACAGTAAAGTAGACTGGATCTGTTGGTTCTCTGCAGGACAGGTGTAACTATATTCAGTCATCATTACCTCAGTGACCCTCAGAGCAAAAGTTACTCTGAGGTTTTGTGTTGAGGTTAGTGAACAGCATGTGAACGCAACTCACTTTCTTTTCTTCTTGAATAAATCATGTTTCAACTGTGGAAAAGAACAGGCAGATCCTGGCAGTCCGGGTCTGGTTGACTGTAGACTCCCTCAGGAACACTAAGTCACCCACCTTGGCAAAAATGACGCTCATACTTGCCATGTCTCTGACTCTGAGGCCTGACTGACTTTTATCCAGTCTGTCAGAGCTCTTCAGTCTGGTCTAGCAGAACCAATTTGATTCTTCATGCTTGACAAACAACTAATCAGATTAATGTTTAATTAAAAAAAAAATGTTGGGAACACACTCATGGCAATTCATAACTATTTTACATTTTTGCCAACTGGTGGTGAATTTGTGTAAATTTGTACATTTTGATTCGTACAAAAACATTTTGACAACAACTTTTTGAGAAAAGCACAACAGCTAATAAAACATCACAATAATCCACAAGTAATCCACACAACTCCAGTTCATCAATTAACACCTTGTGAAGTGAAAAGCTGTGTTTGTAAGAAACATGACGGCACCCATTCACTGCAGAGGATCCATTAGTGAGCAAGTGATGTAATGCTAAATTTCTCCAAATCTGTTCTGATGAACAAACTCATCTACATCGTGGATGGCCTGACGGTGAGTACATTTTTAGATTATTATTTTTTTTTTTTACTAATCCTTTTATCATAATATGCAGCAAGTGGAATAAACTTTAGTGGACTATTTTAATCACTTTTATTTTAGTCTCAAAAATATGAGGTGATAACATAACACATGTTCAAAACATGAAGTAATCTAAATATGCTATATCCCCAGATCCCAAATATTACTGAAATATGTATTGTTTAAAATGAAACATTAGTTTGGTTGTATTGCTTTGTGCTCAAGTGGATCCAGAGACCGTCACCTCTTGTGTCTATTTATGTTTACTCCCCCTCTGGTGGAGGAAATAGTCAATTACAATTTTCTTCTCAGAATTCCAAGTCCAATATTCCAAAGTTATTATTCAGTTATCACTGCACCACTGAGACTCAGATTTATTAGGAACATTTTTACTCACAAATACTTATGCTTATTATGTCAGCAAGCTAAATTAATTTCAGTTTTATTTTACAATTCACACTGGCAGTAACAGGTACATGTCCGTGTGGGCTTCAGCACAGGGTGAGAGGTGTGACTGCTCTATGATGTCACACTAGATAGCGGTGAAAACGCAGAGCTGGGTTAGGACGAGGGTCAAACCAGAGAGAGTATGGACACAGACAAATCTCAGCAACAGTTCTCTGAAAATTACTCTGAGGTCACCGTTAGCTCCAGTGCAGGTAAGAATGCTTCCTTTGAAATATTGATGAAAAATATTTACAATTAATCATTTAGCAGATGCTTTCATCCAAAGCAAGAATTTTGTCATTCTGCAATGGCAACTTTCAAGAGTAAACTAGAGTAGCACAAAAACTAGAGCTGATATAAAAGTGTTAAAGAGAAGCAAGTGCTCAAGAAAGTTGTGATTGTGGTTTTAATACGTAATATACTTATATCAGTCTGCACTTTTTGTTTAGTCTTTAGGTGTTTCTTTTATTTTATTTATTTCAATTATAAAATTGTCAAAAATTGTAATGCTGAAAATTAAAAATAAGCTGTATTGAAAATCTTTTCTGTGGTCTATCTGACTTGAAATACCATGTTTCAGTTACTCTTTTCGAGGTGTGTTTTTTATAATACATTAGGTAGAGTCAGGGTTATTATCGTTAACAAAAAATAAAAGAAAAAATATTACTTGAAAAAAAATTTTTTTATATAAAAATAAGAAATGTTGCCTTAGCAAGCAGCTGAAATGTAAAGTTATTTAAAGTAAATTTACTTGTAAAGTAAATTTAAGTTATTAGTTTAAACTAATTAAAATTAAATAAACTATAACTAAAAACTATATAGACATAAAAAACACTAAACACTAAAAAACAAGTATAATATAGTATAGTACTATATAAGTGATACAAAAATAACACTGCACAGGTATGACATTCAAAAATCGAATTTGAGGTAAGTTTGGTGCACTTCCACTCTTTACCCTAATGTTGTGAATAGGCCTGGAAACCAAGAGGCCCACAATTTGACAAATTAGTCACTTTTTTGGCCATTGTTTGCCTAAGCTGAGCGTAATCCTCAGGGCTCTGGCATGCCTCTCTCTCACGATATTGAGTTTAGGTGGCAAAGCCTGCTGTCTTTTGAGTTCCTGGACGTTTGTTTGGAAGCACTAAGGCTCTTAAATCCTCCGTCTCCAGTGAACATCATTTGAGAGATGTGTACCTACAAATCCAACATCTCAGAGGTGTCAGTGGTTGATGAAACTCTCACTGTCAAAAGGAAATTGCTTGTAACTAGAGAGAGAGACCTGAGTCAAGACTCTTTCTGTTGGTGACAAAGAGTTCTTCTCATAATGAATCCTCTTTGAATTTCACCCTATTGGATGCAGATGTTCAAAATCACCCAAGAAAAGATTCTGGGACATCTGAGAGCGTCCGGGGTGGTGGAGGACGAGTGAGACCGTACCCTTCACCATCCCGCAGGAGACACCGAACTACCTTCAGCAACGAGCAGCTGGAACAGCTGGAGTTAGCTTTCAGACAGAACCACTATCCTGATATCTACTACAGAGAGGAGCTCGCCAGAGCCACCAAACTCAACGAGGCTCGCATACAGGTAACTCGCCTGATCGCTAACATGCTAATTAACCTGTTGAGCTGATACAGTTACATAGAACTGAATTAACCAGGAGTGTTGAGACGATTTACAGTGACACAGCAAAACGTGTGGATAGAAACCCAGCAGAGACTTCATGATGCTTGCTGCATTTGTGGACAGATTCACAAAAATCTTCTTAAGACAGACATTTCTTGAGATACTTTCTTGAGAAAATCTTAAGAATGTAGCTAAGTGGAATTCCTGAAAAATTCTAAAAAGTTCAAACTTTTTATTAAAAATGTGTATTTTTCTTAAGATCTTTTTTTCTTTAAGGCTTTGGTATTACACAATTAATAACAATTAAAAACGAGATCCCTATTTGAGTATTTTTTTTTTGTTACTGAAAAAAATAATAATGCAGAAAAATGCACATAGTAACACAAAAGTAACACATTGAACTAATTTTTTTTTTTATTTACAAATTTTGAAATAGAAATTCCAAAAATCTTAGTTTTGTTTGTTTTATTTACAATTTCTAGCAATAATTTTTTACAGAGTATTAGCCTAGTAATAGGCTATATCTATCTATCTATCTATCTATCTATCTATCTATCTATCTATATATATATACTGTATATACAGTATATATATATATATATATATGTATGTGTGTGTGTGTGTGTGTGTGTGTGTGTGTGTGTGTGTAGCCATAGTGTTGTGTGGTAATGCTTAATAATTTAAACAACCCAATAAATTCACAAAACAACATTTTTCTCATTGATTTAAGATGAGTTGGAAGTTATCCTAACTTTTAAGAGATTATTTATATTTAGGCCTATTTGTTTTTATTTTTTAATTTACAGACATTTTTTTAGGAATTCAAATGATTCTGTTTAATAAAGTTGTCTTTAACACAGTCTTAAGAAAAAAAAATTGAACATTCTTAAGGAATGTTTGAGAATACAGAACACAAAATATTCATAACTTTACTCATAAGTTAGAAAATCTGAAATCATTTTGTAAATCCGAAAACTTTTATTCAAATTTAATTCATTTCTGATTGGCTGTGCCACACAAATTACTTATCGCTGGAAACTTGTTGCCTCACACCAGGGGCCTGTACCATGAAGCCGGTTTATCTGGCTAGCCAGGTAAGTTTCAGTTTAGTTTGCATCAATCCTGGGTTTTAGGTACCATGAAAGTGGCTTGGCTTTTAGCTGCGTTCATTGCTATAGTAACCTACACTGCACAGCTAACCTGCTCCGGTGCAGGTTATGTTCTGTGTTAGAGATCTCAAACTGAAATTGGACCAATCAGATGTGAGCAAAGTGACACATGTCTGACACAAAAAAAAAGTCACTCCCTCAGTTTCTCTTCCTACAAATTAAAGGTCACTATGAAGTACCTAAATATATATGTGTATATATATATATATACAACAAAATTGTCTGGCTTTAATGACAATTACAATTTACATATGATTTATATAATTATAATATGATTTATATTATTATTACTTCATTACACACAAGCACATTTAGTTTAACAATTATTATAAAGCATTTATTTTAAATGAATATTAATATATACATATCATATATAATATAAATAAGTGGTAGAATCAATAGATAACACTTTAAAAATGGCTACATGTGATCTTACATGTTCGAGTCTCTATCACTATATATTATCAACTATATAAAGTAACTTCACAAGTTTCACTTGTGACTGCACTGATAGAGCAAGATCATTTCCTTTATTTGTCCTCTTTCATGGACAAGTACTTCAGTGGAAATGCTTAATAAATAAATCTCTTAACCTTTAACAATAGAGTTTTGAATCTCGCTGGCTCTCTCGTGAGAAGTGAATCACACTTGCTCTGTGTTGTGATTGGCTGTTCACCGCTGATGTCACACATTCATGTGCACGCGCTCGCGCTCCATTAAATCAGGATCAAGCCAGAGTTGACAGACAAAGTTGATGATCAGCTTCATGGTACCAACAAAGCCAGATTGGAGTGGTTTGGTTTTGTCAACTCAAAATTTATCCTATAACTCTGAATTTGTTCATCTACAATCATGGTACAGGCCCCTGGCGTTCTTGGTTCTTGGCCACTGTTAAAACATCACAGGGGTGTCAAACTCAGTTCCTGGAGGGCCGGAGGCCTGCAGAGTTTAGTTCCAATCCTGCTCCAACACACAAACCGTGTAGCTTTCAAATAAGCCTGAAGGACTTGATTAGCTGGATCAGGTGTGTTTAATTAGGGTTGCGTCTAAACTCTGCAGGGCTCCGGCCCTCCAGGAACTGAGTTTGACACCCCTGATCTAATATAATATAATAACATATTAGCAATTTAAATGTTGCTACAGCAGCCAAACCTTGACTCTCTTGTCTGATTACTGTATCTGTACTGTCTGTCTCTGGCTGCAGGTGTGGTTTCAGAACCGACGTGCCAAGCAGCGCAAGCAGGACCGTGTCTCTCAGAAAGTGCTGCCGGTGGGCATGATGCCAGGACGAGGGCCTCTCTTCAGCAGCATGTGCGTGTCTTCCTCCGCCATGAGCCGCCAGTACCAGTGCCCTCATTCACTGCCACATATCCCCCGATTCTCATCAGTGCTGCCCCCTGGAGGATACCCACCCCAGCCGTCCTCCGGCTCTGCTCCATCATCGTACTCCTCCAGACAGCCTGATGACTGGTATCTGCGCAGCATCGGACCAGCCACCACTTCAGTGCTCTCCCTGGCCTCTGTGTCCACACTGGAAACCACTAGTCACTGGAACTAGAGAAAGTGCTGTTTTACAACCAGTAGAATTAATAAAGTTTTTCAGTGACAAAGAAAGATTGACATTTTCTGTCTTTATTACAGTTGCAATCACACAGAACAGATTCTCTCAATTATTATTGCTGTATCTACTTAGACAAAAATAATCACATTTATGTTGATTTCCTTTGTTAACAATGAACTGTGACAATTAAACTAGATTCAGTTTATATTGAACATACTGTAGACTTTGTATAAGGACTATTATGAAAATGTCATTCTCAGATCTCAGATGAAATGTACAATAGACCCTTTGAACATCTGAATTACATTTCCATTCAGTCATCACTAACAATTTACAGCTTTGGTAGAAATAAATTACACACGGTTTATGTCAAGCGCTGTTCTTCTTGCCATTTTATGCATGTACAATGAACAGATGTGGGCCAATGACAATATTTTAGAAATTTTGTTGAAAACAATATGTGCTAAGTTGCTAGAAATTCATGTTGGTTACATAGTTTTGAAAAAAAAAAAAAATACCATTGTCAAGAAAGATTTGTATTTTTTCAGCATTTTAGTTGCACCACACGATTTGACGGACATAAGTTTTTCCAAATATTAATTAGCAGGGTTTTTTTTTTCTTTTTCTAAAGAATAGCAATTAAAGATTATGCCAAAACACTTTCTGAAAAATTTCATTCTTTTGATGAAGCGTTTTTTTTTTCATTATTATATCAAGTTTTTTTTTTTTTTGCTTTATGCACTAAAAAATATTTTTTTAATTTAAAAATAAAAACATCATGATCAAAGAAGCATATTAAAGTTTGGAATCATTAGGATTTTTAAAATGTTTTTCAAAGAAGTCTCTTATGCTCATCAAAGGCTGCATTTATTTGATGAAAAAAAAACAACAGTAATATTACAAAATATTATTAAAGTTTAAAATAACTTTTTAAACTATATATTTTAAATGATGCCCTAATTTTTTTTTTTTAAACAATGAAAAAGAAGTGTATCAAAATCTCTATATGGATAAATTACATTTTAAATGTATTTCCTAATAAATGAACAAGTTCAGACAAAATGAGCATCATGTCATTGACCCATATTACATTTTTTTGTGTACATTCAGATAGCAATAGCAAGCTGAAAATCAGTGCACCATTATGTTTTAGAGGATACAATTCCTATTCCTGTTTTAGAAATGCATAACATCAAATATATACTTGTTTTTAATGTCAAGCAAATGAACATTAGGGCTACAGAGGGATTCATTAAGATGTACAGGTCCAAACAGGCATATTGCACATTTATATGTAAATCTAGACAATCCCAAATCTAGATAGGTAGATGATTTGTGCTTACCAATAAAGTATTGTCATTGCAGATAATTCTGAATGGGTATTTTTGTAACGACAGTAACAGTGATAATCCCTTTAAGGCAGAAAGAGCATGTGTTTGCAATTTTAGCTTCATTTAACCATCAGCTTTGCAGGAAAGGGTCACTGCAAAGCATTTATTCGATAACATAATTTATGCTTGTTTACAGTGGATAAATTTGGCAGTTTATACAATAAGGTCCATTCTGACAAGACATATGCAGATGTGAGTGCAACGATGAGTACATGTTACACTGATGGCATACATACAAAACGTCTCATGTCACTTCATCATGACCCTCACCACTTCATTGTATGATATTGTATACAGGTTATACTGAAGCACGAATATACTGTGCCTGTGAAATCGCACACACGTGAAGGAATGTGCTGGAGATTTGTACATCAGAGGTAATCTGCATTCACAGTAAGGCAGCGGCTCTTCCTGTCGTCTTTTACTCCAGAGATCTCGCAAACTCTGCATAGTCAATGTAGCCATCATTGTTTTTGTCATCGTCTCTGAGAACGTCATCAATGAGGTTGATCAGATCCTCTTCCCTCATTGGCTGGCTGTCATCTCCTCTTTCCTGAAAAACCAAGACCAGGTCACAATATTAGGTGTAATAAAGAAAAAACACATGACAAATGACAGAAAGAGAGGCTGAAACAAATGTACTTGAGCTAAGATTATAAAATACATTTAAATTCAAATTAAATCCCAAAAACATTTATATTTGTCATTATGAACTTAATATTATTAATTAATATAATAATAATAAATGGTGTAGGTGTGTCCGAGCTTTAAACTGGTGTAAAGTCAAGCTCAAAGTTGGATCACTCACCTCTCTATGAACATGAGTAATGGCAGTGGCGAGCTCGAGTCCATCCAGCAGATTGTTGCCATCATAGTCGTGCATCTTGAAATAGTGAAGCTGCAGATCTTGAGGAGTCATGTCTGACTCTGGCTTTTCAATCACCCCTTCTAAATGCTCCATGATGTGGCTACAACAGAACAGAAGAAAGGTTCAATTAAAGACTCGTGGAATAGTCACTTTGAGACGATCAGTATCAGTCAGTAACTCGGACCTTTGGTCGATTAAAGTTACAATTCACTGGAAGTAGCGACAGATCTTTTCTTTCATATTGTGACGTATATCCAAGTGTATCAGATTAAAGAAAGAATTAATGTAGTGCAGGGATTAGTTTCTATCCATTGATTTTGTGTTTGGATGTTGAATAACATTTCTATTTCTAATTATTTCTATACAGCTTTGATAGAAATAAATTACACAGTTTTCATCAAATGCTGTTCTTCTTGCCATGTTATGTAGGTAAAATGAACAGACATGGGACAATGACAATTTAAAAAAAAATTGTTCCTAGAAATGTGCTCTCTGTCTGTATTGACGTTGCTTACATACAGTTCTGAAAAATGTTTATACCATTTTCAAGAAAGATTTGTATTTTTTCTGCATTTTAGTTGCACCACACCGGGGATAAAAATAATTCAGCAGAGGCCCCCCCCGGCAAATCGCACCTTATGTATGTATGCATGTACTGTATGTATATGTATGTATGTATATATATGTATATATATATATATATATATATATGTACATATACATATATGTGTGTATGTGTATGTGTATGTATGTATACATATACATACATACATACATAATACACACACATACAGGGTGTTTCAAATTTGTGAAATATTACAATTTAAATTATTTTCTATTTGAATATATTTTAAAATGTTAATTATTCCCGTGTTGTAAAGCTGAATTTACAGCATCATTACTCCAGTCTTCAGTGTCACATGATCCCTCAGAAATCATTCTAATATACTAACTGGTGCTCAATTATTAATAATTACTAATAAGAATAATTATTAATCGTTCTTTTTATTATCAATATTGAGAACAACTTTTCTGCTTAATATGTTTTGGGGAAAACACGATACATGATTCTTCGATGATAGAAACTATAAAAGAACAGCATTTATTTGATTTTTTTTTTTTTTTTTTAAATATTTAATTTTGTAATTTTTTTTTATAATTTTAAAGGTTTCTTGCTAATGAAAGTATTAATGTCTTTTTGTTAAAACTTACCCCAAATGTTTGAATGGTAGTGTATCATAATTTCTGAATGATTAGTATGATTTCTGAAGGATCATGTGACACTGAAGACTGGAGTAATGATGCTGAAAATTCAACTTTGCGTCACAGGAATAAGTTCCTGGAAAAATACATTTAAAAAAAAAAGAAAACAGTTACTTGAAATTGCAATAATATTTCACAATATTACTGTTTTTGCTGTATTTTTGATTTTCTGAGGATGGATTAAGTATGACCTTTGTTTTCAGCTGGAAGACAGACGGAGATCAGGTCAGGCTGCTCCGGTGCAGAGGTCATTTGGCAAAGAGTGCATTTTAGAAACGAATCAAAGCTAAATCAACAAACACTATCGACATACGCATCACATGAACAGAACAGCTTCACTGATTTGGATATGTGTACAAGTTTTAAAGTAATGAAAAATACTCACTCTTTATCCTGAACCATATTCCTGTCCAGCCGGGTGATTGGTGGAGGCACTTGATTTGAAGCAGCTGGTTCTCCATGCTGTCCTCTATGAGCCCACACAGTCAGCAGCATACAGCTGGAGCAGAGCAGGAACCAGCTCCATAACCTGAGCTGCCCAGACCTTTCTCTCAATCTCATTACACTGAAATCACGAGGAATGAAGAGTTAACGCGAGAATACGAAAGACAGCTCCATTCATTACTGCTGACAAACATTTGACCAATGACAGCACATTATACTGATTAGATTATACAAAATATCTATAATGAAAAAAACAGTATAAATCTGATGGTAATGAGAAATGGGCGCGTGTGGTTGACATATGGAAGAACTTTAAGAGTGACATAAATCAAAAGAGATCGTGGAGGAAAGCAACAACATAATTGCTAAATATAATCAACGCTAAGCATGTGGAAGAATAAAAAGATAGATATGAATACTGAAATATTACAGGAAGAGCAGTCTAAACAGCAGTTGTAGACGTTGCCCGTTACACAGTCCTCTGAACGCTTTTCTGCGTTCCTCCTAATACATCTTACAGTGATATAACAACATACACATGCAGATTGACTCACCTGCTATCAATCACAGCTGACGAGTGAATATTCGCTCTATTTGTTCAGGCACAGCGAAGTAACAATGAACTCCTGCTGATGTTTACACAGCGCCGCTCTTTCTGACCGCCTTAGCTTGCCGTAGTTACCTTTCACCTCATGGACACGACAGCTAAACTCTGATTGGACGCGATAGTTTATTTTTTTTTTTTTTTTTTACAATGTTTTAAATGTTATTATGTTTTATTTTATGTGAACAAAAATAAAATAATGTGAACAATAATAAAAACGTTAAAATATGTTTTGCATTTATGTAAACTATAATAAATGCCTTTTAAAATGTTTTAATTTAATTTAATTACATTTTATAATGTTTTATTTTACGTGAACACAGTAAAAATACAATGTGTTACATATCAGGATGGAAGAAAAAATTGCACTATATTAAAAACTAAAACAAAACTTTAAATCTAAAAGCTAATTATATTTACATTTACATTTAGTCATTTAGCAGGCGCTTTTATCCGAAGCGACTTAAAAATGCATTTGAAGCAATGCAATGGAAGCAATCAAAATCAACAAAAGAGCAATATGCGAGTGCTATATACATACATACATATATATATATATATATATATATATATATATATATATATAAAAGAAAATATACCGAATTCCAGTGGCTCGGTTTTTTTTTTATTTTTTTTATTTAATTTTATGTACTTTTGTTTATCCTATTGAGCCTAAGAATTACATTCTCAAATTTCAAAGCGATATCAAGAATAAAGCTAAATGAGAAATGAAGCAGATTTTGTTCAGGTCAGGACGCCTGCACGCTGATTGGATGTGAGCAGTGCGTCATAAAGCCGAGTCTAGCGCAGCAGTAATAATCCACACGCAGCATAGCCGAGGAATGAATGTGCTCACTTATAACTCTCAGATGATGATGATTTTGCTCCTAGTTAATCAATCACCACGGTCATCTGCATGGCAAACCTCTGCAAAGAAAATGAGAGGGCCAAAGCTATTTTCCGACGGCTGGTTCGTTCTTGGTGTCGTAGAAATGAGACTTTAGGATAGCAGTAGTGCGTGATGTTTCCTAGCAACCGTAGCACCCCGAGTATTGAATGTAGGTGGATAATGGATATTTTATAGGCGGTCGATGAGTGATTGTTTCATTATTGGACTTTATGAAGTTTATAAAACCCATGTCATTTTGATAGCTGGAAAAATATATAGCTACATTTAATGCACTACTTAAAAAGTACTCTAAATGTGTTTTTTGGCATAAGTTGTTCCAACTACCCACACGATATCACTGATATAAATGGGGAAACAAGTAGAATTGTGTCGAAGTTCAGGAGTTACGCTACCAGCATGCGGATGACTTCAAAGCTAGCAGGTGTGACCTTAAAGCAATAAATCAATAAGTTAGTAAGAACATTAAAATGCAGTCCATTTTCTAGGCTAAGGTTTTGTGGGTGTACATGTGTCGCTCAGTTTGTCGTCCACTAGATGGCGACACTGTTTCGTTGGGTTGAGGACAGGCGGCTCATTTTATTATCATTTGCATTCTGTGGCAGGTGTTTGCATCAAATTAGTCAGTATTTTCATCTAAACAGACTCATGACTTGGTCTCATTCCAGACTATGATTGAAGCAGCTTCCTCTCTTGATCTGATAATTCAATTACAACAAGCGTTAAATAGATTTAGTCATCCAGCAGTGGAGGGATTTCAGGGAAATAGCCATAGGACATAGGCTAGTTGTCAAGGACAAGGCCTTGCTTTGAAAAAAAAAACCTGTTAAACTACATTTATGGTCTAAACAGACACTTAACACATTCCTGTCACAAGACTGAGACTTAGTTTTGTGAGTCTTATTTCTTTTTAAAGGAATAGTTGTCCTAAAAACGAAAAATTGCTGAAAATGGACTCATTCTCAGGGCATATTAGATGTTGATGTGTTTGTTTCTTTGTCTGAATGGATTTGGAGAAATGTATTAATCAATTGCTCAGCAATGGATCCTCTGCAGTGAATGGGTGCCGTCAGAATGAGAGTCCAAACAGCTGATAAAAACATCACAATAATCCACAAGTAATCCACACGACTCCCATCCATCCACTAAAGTCTTGTGAATGGAAAAACTGTGTGTTTATAAGAAACAAATAGAACAGTAATTTATTTTTACTTTAAATTGACGTTTTTGGCCAAATTACCAGTCAATAATCCATAATAATGCTTCTTCCAGAGAAAAATCCATCCCCTGTTGTCCTCTCACAGAAAAATCTACTGACGTTGTTTAGAACTGTTATGGACTATTTTTACTTGTATATGGTGCTTGATCTGTGCATATTTCTCTCCTGATTCAAGACAACTTTTTTCATTGGAGAAAACAATATTACGGATAATATTTTAGCCGGAAGCAACAGTTTTAACGTTAAAACATCTTGATGAATTTGTTAATTACTAACGTGCAGCTTTTTACTTCACAAGGCGATTATTGTAATGTTTTTATCAGGTGTTTGAACCCATTCACTGCAGAGGATCCATTCATGAGCAAGTGATATACTGTACATTTTTTCTAAATCTGTTCTGATGAAGAAACAAACTCATATATTTTGGATTGCCCAAGGTAAATTTTCAGCAAATTTTCATTTTTGGGGGGAACTATTCATATAAGTCTGGTCTATAGCTGGTTTCTGGTTGTTTTTAGCTGCTCCAAGCTGGTTATTATCAACATACCTACAGGTGGTTCAGCTGGATTTTGGAACATATTGCTGGTTATCCAGCTATGACCAGCTTGCACCAAATAATGACCAACTTGAAGCAACAACAGACATAGGAGAAATGGATAAGACCAGCTTGGCCAGCAAGATCAGACTAGCCTAAATCAGTGAGACCAGCAGCTGGACCGATTTTAGATGTTTTAAGAGCATTGCAATGTATTTTATTAATTTATTTTTCTATGACATTTTTCTTAACAGGGAGTTAGACTTCCCACTAACCTGTGAATATATGAGGGAATATTAGAAATGGAATTTCCAGGGTTGAAAAAAGTCATGGAAAGCAATCAGGAAGTCATGGATTTTTTCCTCAGTTCTAAAATAGTCAAATCCCAGGACGTAGCAACCATATGCAAAAAACTTAATTTTGCATATCCGTAGTGAAAAGGGGAAAATGTAGAATACAAATTTGCATAAAACAAAACCGAATCCATTAGCTAGGCCTACATGTCACCGCCCACGTTTTGATTCCGCAAATCAGTTCATTTGATCAGCAGACAACTTGATTAATATTCATGAGCCCAACATGCTGTTGAACAACAGATAAGACAAGAAATTACTCATATCTCTAGGCTATAATTATAATAATATATTTCAGATTTTTAACAGATAGGCTAATATGAATTATGACATTTTTCATTCATATACTTGATTAAATACTTTGTTTAAACCAAAGACTATAGAATACCCTTAAAGGGACTTTGATTAAAAGTTTTAGTTCTAACCCTTAAATTTTACGATATTCTTAAAGTTCTTTCAAATGTAGCCTACTGTGTAGCCTACTAAAGAGATGCTGATGATATTAGAATATCAAATAAAATAAAATAAAATAAATGTCATTTTTTACAAAGTTTGGTGCAACTGAAAACTCATCAAAACTGATTAATATTCTTCTGTCACTGAAATGGGCAAAGTCTTGTAATGTTTGTTTGCACATGCTCAGTGAGTTTCCCGTTGTCAGTCGGCAGTCACTCCTCTGGTGTCGGTGGAGCGCGGACACAGAGACGCGGGCGGGATGTCTTCGCGGGTCTCCTTCTCTCAGTACCGCTTAGAGGCGGAGGTCGAGCGCTGCCGCGCGGAGTGTCAGTGGGACAAAACACCGTCTTTACTGGAGCAGTTCGCTGCCGCGCGCCTGCATGACGACGGTAAGTGCGCGTGCCACAATAGAATAGAATAGAATTGAATAGAGGAGAGCCAGCAGTGATGATGAGTGAGAGAGAGAGTGTGTCTTGTTCCGCATGAACTTTGCACCTTTCTGTTAAACTCTGCCCATGTTTATTAATGTGCTGATATCAGTTACAGAAACTCACATGCACTTATTGAGACTTCAGTTTTTGCGTTTAGATTTGATTTGTCAGTGCACTCTGAGAGAGAGAGAGAGAGAGATAGCCTACTGACTGACTGACTGTGTGTATAAAGCCAGTTACTCATGCGAATCAGAGCTGTAAATGCATGCAAACACCCTTTAGTTAATACAGGTAGAAGCTACTTAAAGCAGTAGTGTCATAATTTACTCACCCTGGCTTTAGGGTATGTACTGAATTTGATGTTGTGTTCCTCCACTATTATGTTGATGCAGATGTGTAGCAGGCTATAAATACGTACCCAGACACACTACTGTTGGCATTGGCCTTTGACCCGGTGCTGTTACTTTGGTGTTGTTGTTAAACAACTACAATTTTACTCTGAGGAACAACTTTCTTGGTACTTATACACTGCCAAACTCATACTTTCTTGCTTTTTCTTGCCAAACTTTTGGGTTTCTCAAATCCTGGGGCATTATGGGATAGCAAAGTGTCCACCAGTTGATGTACATTAGTGGTCACCAAACTTAGTCCTGGAGGGCCGGTGTCCTGCAGAGTTTAGCTCTATCCATAATCAAACACACCTGAAGCAGCTAATCAAGGTATTAGGTATGCTTGAATCTTCCAGTAAGGTGTGTTGAGGCAAGTTGGAGCTAAACTCTGCAGGACACCTGCCCTCCAGGACCGAGTTTGGTGACCCCTGTTGTACATTATGCATTCATTTTCTGGACACCCTTCTTTATGCATACTGTCAGTAAGATTTTTGTTACTGAAAAAAAGTTAACTTTTTATTCAGTAAGGATGCATGAAAATGATCAAAGACCTTTGTAATGTTACAAAAGATCTATATTTCGAATAAATGCTGTAATTGCTTTCTATTGATCAAAGAAATATCAGAAATAAATATTAAGCAGCACAAATGACATTTTTTTAACATTGATAATAATGAAAAATCATTCTTGAGCACCAAATCAGCATGTTATAATCATTTCTGAAGGATCATGTGACACTAAAGACAAAATTCAGCTTTGCATTACAGGAATAAATTGCATTTTAAAATAGTAGAAAGTAGAAAGCAGTTCTTTTAAATTGTAATACGATTTCAAAATATGACTGTTTTACTGAATTTTTGATCAAATAAATGCAACCTCGGTAAGCATAAAATACTTCTTTCAAAAACTTTTTTAAAAATCTTACCAACCCAAACATTTTGAATGGTAGTGTACACTGTAAAAATGACCATGAATTTAACGGTAAAAGACTGTAAAAATGCTACAGTAAAAACCTGTTAAATGGTTAACGGTAAGTTCCCCTATACGGTGAAAAACTGTATTGGACATTACATGTAATTTTTGGAAGTGAAAAAGAATGTATAATTTACAGTAAATAACCCTAAATTGACATTCCCAGAATTCCCTGCATTACATTTCAAGTTTGATGTTTTTTTGTTGAAATAACTAGGCCTATGTTTCTTCTTAGTTTTATCTTATCAGTTTTGTACATTAGGGTTGTATGTTACATCTAATGTTGTTAAATTAATGTTTATTGCATTATTTAAGTTTCATGTGTTACCATGATGGTGTTTAGTGTTTGTGTGAATGACACTGTGCACCTTCTATGTTAATATTTAAAAGCTGTTTGTGATGGGCTTTGGTTCATCATATGACTCTCGTCACCACCTGCTTTTGGTGATTATCAGTGTATTACAAAGGTACAAAGATTTCAGTACTTCAATAGGTTGGTATATTAACATTATATCAGTTAATGAAATTACGGTATTTACCTGTAAATTTAAGTTAAAACCGTAAAACCTAAAATGTTGCTACCCTATTTTTTACGGTAAAATTCTGGCAACCACAGCTGCCGTTTTTTTTTACCAAAAAGTGTATACTTTCATTGTAAGGAAAACAGGAGTTTGGACTGTCTGCTAAATTGGTGTTCCACAGATGAAAAAAACTCAATTTGGCCTACAGTGGCATGACAAATGTAAATAAATGTTATGTCACAAAGGTGGTAAAAGATAAACATGTCTCATGTTCATTGTTAAATCAACAGCAGTAATCTAGAGGTTAACACATGGCACTCCCAGGAGGTGTGTCCACCACTGTCCAAATCCGGTCTCTGACCCAGCACGTCTTGTTTCGCCATTGCAAACACTCAGACACTAATTTCCCTGTGGGGAAACAAACTCAGTCAGTAAAAGGTGGCCACAGAATATAGTATTCAGTGTATTTTACAAATGCTACCAAGGGTTTTTAAGTGATGTACTGTGGTTACTTCATATTCAGTAAGGAAATGTCATGCAGAAACCTGGCATACAGTATAACACAAGTCTAGATTCAGTAGGGAGTGAAAAGTTGAACCAAACAGGAAACACCTCATCCACAGTGTTTATACAAAATATGCATGAAGGCAAAGCAAATATTTTCGAAGCACTATCTTGCTGTACTGAATACTTTTAAGTTAAAACAAAAACACTTAACTCCTCTAAACCTGATCAGAATGCTGTTGTAGATTAGTATCCAAACTAGACATTCTGTCATGATAAAGTCCACCATTGGATGAAAAATGCTGGTGTTGCTGGTGAGCATTTTATCCTTAAAGTAACCCAAAGAAGGTACCATAATCAGCCTACATCAAGCATGTTCTAGTCTTTCTTCTTCAACCTTTGGCCAACTTCCCTCTCTGTTTGTCTGTAGATGATTACAGGACACTGTTGTTGGCAGAAGCTCTGTTGGAGGAATGTCTGCTGGAGAACATGACCCTGCTGAAGAATTCTATGTTTCTGACTGAACAATCACAGCCCAAACTAGCCCGAGCCAAAGCTCACCTCGACAGCATCCTAAGCAGGGGACGCCTGGAGGTCTGGCACAGCACCTACCTGAGTTTCTCTGTTTCTCAAGTCTCTCTGTCAGTTAGGCATCTCTGAGAAAGAGAAGAAAGGGCTTATGGATTGCAGAAGCACTTTTGGGGATTTAGTTCAGTTTTGTGTGTTTAAATTCCATCAGTTTTATTAACTTAGTTAGAAAACAAAATATCAAACTAATAAGTATCTGCAAACAATGATGCAACAGTTTTTTTTTTCTCAAAACATCACTTTTCTGAGCACTTTTTTTCTTTGTGCTTAAATAAGTACTTTATTTATTTATTTGTACTGTATTGATTTGCACATTTATTAATACTGTATTGTTTGATATTTTATCATTTAAAGAAAAAAAGGAAATGTATGTTTTTTTTTCGTCCTTGTTGTTAGAAAAAAATTTAGAGGGATGCAAAAACCCTGTAGTGCATACATGTCGTCTATACATTTATTTTCTCTTTAAATTGTCAGTAGGGTTGCACAATTAATCAAAATAAAACCAAAGTCGTGAAATGGCTTAATGCAATTCAAAATTTCCAAAGGCTGGGAATTAATTAAATAAATATATTCATTATGTGTTTCAGAGGGAATAATGGCACCGTGTTCATTTATGCGTGAGCAGCTCATGATCTGCTGTTTTCAGTGTCTCAGAGCAGTTCAGTTTACAGTAAATGTTGCTCCACACAAACTCATCGCTCTCGCTTTAATGCGCATTTGTGAAGTGCCAACCATCTTCCCATACTTGTAATGAGAAATACTGATTAACAAAAGAGAAGCTTTAAGGAATCCGTGTTTTCTGTCAAAACAAAAATTTGATAGTTCAACATTTAAAAAACGTAAATCCTTAACTTTTTTATTTTACAGTGAAATATAACTATAGTAATATTTCTTATTTCGTTTGTATTTAGTAATGTATATGTTTTTATACAATAATAAAAATAATAATAACATTTTATAGCCATATTGATTTATAATCACAAAAAATTGGCCAAATTCAGCAGCCCTATAAACAAGCCCTATAAACATTTTTAAATCGCAATCACAATTTTTATCGTAAAAATCACAATTAGATTTTTTCCTCAAATCGTTCAGCTCTAATTATCAGTGATTTTTGGTCTCTTCCCCTGTAGCCGCACTACCTGAATGAAGCTCTGCTCCTGCTGGCTAAAGTGCACTATGTTCAGGGACGCTACAGGGACGCCCAGGGCATGTGTGCCAGAGCAGGTGTGGATGATTTTACCCACCACGAGAAGCCTGTCTACCAACTACGCATGCTGGCAGAGGCCTTTGTCATCAAAGGTATGAACAGTTGAGAATTCACTGACAGCTCATTAATTCTCCCGCATTATTGTATAATTAAGTTATGATGAGTAAGGCAATTAACATACTGTATGATTGAGGTCTAAATATTCAGCTAATTATAGAATGTGTTGTAGCTTCCTGCAACCGTTCAGCATTGACACAACCTCTTTAAAAAATTTGGCAATATTAATTGTATGAAAAATGTAAAGGTTTAATGAGGTGTAGTGGCTCTTAATTGAAAAAAAAAATATTATTTAGTCCATTAGACGCTAAAATAAAAGACAACGTTCCTAATATGGTCCTTTTAAGTAATTTAAGTATTAAGTAATTTCCATTGCTCCATTCCACTGAATATTTGCTTCAGGCATACTTTTATTGGATTCATACCCAGGCTAAAGTGTACACTGAAAGAAAGGTTGTGTCACAACACAAAGGGATCCAGAGGCAAAAGGCAAGTCAAAACAGAGAATTTATTATCCAAAAATGAACTCAGGCAGTCTGTTGTTCTCTAGCCGGATTAGGCATACGCAGAACAGGAAAAACATTCAGAAAAAGCTGGAACATAGAAGCAGACTTGACTTGAGCGAGAGGGTGTGCGGTCCCGGCCAGAGTGGAGAGCAGCAACTTGCACAGAAGGCAGTAAATTCAGGAGGGCAACGCCTGGAGGCAAACGGACCACTGGCCGCCGGCAACTGGGAGACTGGGCAGAGATAAGGTCAGACACTCGATGGGACTCGACTTGACTAGACAGGACTGTTCTTGTCAAAACACAGAGTAACGGTAATAGAGCGAAAAATAGCTGGCAGAATGGCTGCGAAACACAATATTCTGACAAAGAAGTCTAGAAACACACAGAGAGAATTGAGGGCTTTTCACACTGCGCTTAACCCCGGGTTATCGTCATTCTAAACACCGCTTTTAACCCCGGGTAAAGACACGTTTCACACCTGTAATTTGAAAGTGGTGTTAGCACCGCATTTTACCCGGGGTTATGAAACCCTGCTCCGGAGCAGGGTTAGCACTGCATTTGTGGTGTTAACCCCGCGTTGCGGTGCTAAGTTTGTTCAGTGTGAAATGAGCGATGTTTGCTTGTTGCTGCTGGACGCTTGGCAACAGACAGCCAATCAGAAATTGAGCAGTGAGGCTCATGTCACGTCAGTAACAGGAAACACGCGTCGTGTAAACTGCAGCCGGTGAGAAGAAATATCAAAAGACGGAAAGCATGTGAACTGGAGTGAATAGGAGACGGTATTATTCTTATGCTACTCTACAAGTAAACACTAACGTTAGTCTCTCCACACTTAAAAGAAATTCAAAGAAATATTCACATACTTTGCTCCTTGTTTTCTTTCTTTTGTACTTTTGTCTTTGTTTTCTTGGCTTTATGCGTCTCATGAGGCCGTTCACATGTTGCGCCTAAAAACGCGTTTAAAACGCTAAGCGCCGTTTTCTCCTTCTTTCCAAAGCGCTCTGTAGCTTGCGCTTTTATGGCGTCTGCCGTTGCTAAGCAACTATGACCTGCGCTCTTCATGAAGACGCAGAAGTTTCAGCAAAGGATAAATGGATTTCCAGCACTAAATCGCTTGCAGTAGCTCTGCTACTAAATTTATTGGCTATTCCTGCCTGTACAGCTATGATCAGCTGTTCCTCAATCTTCGCTGATCTAAAGACATAAGAGGCGACGTTGTTTTTAATAACTGGCAAGACGCGGGAAAAGCCGTGTAAACAGATTGGCTGCTGTTCGTCCAATCAGTGACAGTGACACCGCAAATATGCAAATAAGAACGTTAACCCGGGGTTTAGGAATGTACAGTGTGAAACGTCTGTTAATGAATACCCAGGATTAACTGTTAACCCCAGGTATAGTATGAGCAGTGTGAAACGTGATTACAGATAACCCAGGATTCCGTTTATCCGGGGTTTAGGATGACCCAGGGTTAACAATTTCAAGTGTGAAAAGCCCTATAGAGGAACAAATCAGCGTCAAAAGTAAACAGGTGCCGTCCCAATCAGCGCGAGCGCTGATTGTGAACGCGAACAGCTGAGTCTAGGAGGCAGAGCAAGAAATGGAAAGGAAAAGAAAACTGGAATCAAACCCGGCTCATGACCGTACCCCTCCCCTGAGGAGCGCCCCCTGGCGCTCCCGAGGAAGAAGACTGGCGAGAGCGAAGGAAGTCCTCGATGAGCGAGCGGTCCAGAATGTCCCGAGCCGGGACCCAGTTTCTCTCCTCCGGGCCGTACCCCTCCCAATCGACTAGGAACTGAAAACCCCTTCCCCGAGGGCGGGTGGCCAACAATCTCTTGACTCTATACACCGGAGGGCCCTCGACGAGGACAGGGGGGGAAGGTGGGGAAGGACGGGAGGGCGGGTTGAATAACGGGTTTAATACACGAGACGTGGAAAACCGGGTGAACCCGTTGTAAATAGAGAGGTAGTTTAAGCCGCACCGCCATCGGACTAAGGACCTTGACTATGGAAAAAGGTCCAATAAATTTGGGCGCTAACTTTCACGACGGAGACTGAAGGGGTAGGTTACGAGTGGACAACCACACTCTCTGGCCACAAACATATCTAGGGGCTTTAGAACGATGGCGATTGGCGGCCCGACAGATGCGTTCTCTAGTCTTACACAAAGTCTTCCTCACCCTCTTCCAGGTAAGCTGGCAGCGCTTAATAAGGGCTTGGACAGAGGGGACAGAGATCTCCGATTCCTGTGCGGAGAATAGCGGCGGCTGGTAACCGTGAAATGGAGATATCCCAGTGGATGACGACGGCAGCGAGTTATAGGCGTATTCGACCCAACCCAGCTGCTCACACCAGGAAGAGGGGTTGTGAGCAGCTAGAGTATGGAGCAAACGCCGGAGAATTTGATTGACATGTTCGGCTTGTCCATTAGTCTGTGGGTGGACAGACTAACCGTAGCTCCGATTTGTCGACAGAACTCCCTCCAGAACTGAGAGACAAATTGAGGCCCTCTATCAGAGACAATGTCAGTGGGTAGCCCATGGACCTTAAAAACGTGATCGAACACAGCTAGAGCTGTCTCCTTGGCCGCAGGGAGCTTGGGAAGGGGGATAAAACGGGCCGCCTTAGAGAAGCGATCAACGACTGTAAGAACTACCGAATTTCCTGCGGAGGGAGGCAGACCCGTAACGAAATCCAAAGCGATGTGCGACCAAGGGCGAGACGAAATGGGGAGAGGACGAAGCAACCCAGCAGGGGGAGAATTACTAGACTTGGACTGGGCACAGACAGGACAAGAGATAACAAAACGGCGTACGTCACGGGCCAAGGCCGGCCACCAAAACCGCTGACGGACGGTGGCCAGAGTACCCCTAATTCCAGGGTGCGCAACGAGCTTGGAGGCGTGACTCCAGCGGAGAACCGCGGGACGAACGGACCTGGGGAAAAACAGTCTACCAGTGGGACATTCTTGAGGAATCGTGACATGAGCGAGAGCTCTCTTAACCTACCGTTCGATTCCCCAGACCACAGCCCCCACCACAAGACCATCGGGCAGAATAGTCTCTGAGCCGGGTCTGTAAGAAATGATAAAGTCGAACCACCCAAAGAATAAAGTCTATCGTGCCTGTCGAGCATTTAATCTTTTAGCCGAACGAATGTACGCTAAATTTCGGTGATCAGTCCAAACAATGAATGGCTGGGCTGCCCCCTCTAACCAATGACGCCACTCGCCTAATGCCAACCGAATGGCTAGGAGTTCACGGTTACCCACATCGTAATTACGTTCTGCCGGTGAGAGGCGATGAGAGAAAAAAGCGCACGGGTGAACCCGGTCGTCCTGTGATGAACGCTGCGAAAGCACTGCTCCCACGCCAACATTAGATGCGTCAACCTCTACTATGAATTGTCTTGACGTGTCAGGGGTAATCAGGATAAATCGACGACGATCGAAAGCCTCCTGAGCCGCGTTGGACCACGTGAAACGGGACTTGGTCGACGTGAGGGCCGTAAGAGGGGTGGCCACCTGACTGAAATTACAGATAAAGCGACGATAAAAATTTGCAAACCCCAAAAATCTTTGGAGAGCTGTACGAGGGTCGAGGACAGGCCAGTCCATAACAGCGCGCACCTTAGCTGGATCCATACTGATGCCATCGGCGGACACGACGAAAACGAAACCGAACTGGCATGAAAAACGCATTTCTCAGCTTTCACAAAAAGACGATTCTCTAACAGACGTTGTAGCACCCCACGCACATGCTGGACGTGTTCTTGGAAGGAAGGCGAAAAAATGAGAATGTCGTCCAGGTACACAAAAACGAAAATATTAAGCATGTCCCTCAGGACATCGTTCACCAACGCTTGAAAAACAGCCGGGGCGTTGACGAGCCCGAACGGAATTACCCGGTATTCAAAGTGGCCTAAGGGAGTGTTGAAAGCTGTCTTCCACTCGTCTCCCTCTTTGATGCGCACTAAGTGGTACACATTGTGGAGGTCCAATTTCGTGAAAATCTTTGCTGCCTGCAGGATCTCGAAGGCTGACGACATGAGTGGCAGAGGGTACCAGTTCTTAATGGTCATCTCGTTAAGCCCACGATAATCAATGCAGGGACGCAAAGAGCCATCCTTCTTTTTCACGAAAAAGAACCCCGCCCCGGTGGGAGAGGTGGAAGGGACAATGGTACCGGCAGCAAGCGAGTCGGCTAGGTATCTCTCGAGCGCCTCGCGTTCGGGAGCGGACAAGGAATAAAGTCTACCACGAGGAGGCGTGCTACCCGGGACCAGGTCAATGCTGCAGTCATACGGTCGATGGGGAGGGAGAAAAGTGGCCCGTGAACGACTGAACACCGCTCGCATATCGTGGTACTCCTCCGGAACACCTGACAAATCACCGGGTTCCTCCTGAAAGACAGAAACAGAAGATACAGCAGGCATAGCTGAGACAAGACACTTAACATGACAAGACAATCCCCAAGACAAGAAGGTCCCTTCTACCCAGTTAAACTGAGGGTTATTTTGAGTTAACCAGGGGTGCCCCAAAACGATAGGCGAGAGGGGGGAACAAAAAATAAAAAAGGAAATTGTCTCTTGGTGATTGCCGGAAACGGTGAGATTCACCGGAGCGGTGGCACAAAGAATCATGGAAAGGATGCGACCATCCAGGGCATAAATAGTAGGTGGGTCACTTAACTCCTGAACAGGAATGCCGTGATCGAGTGCCCAGTTCTCATCCATCAAATTCCCCTCGGCCCCCGAGATGCCCCTGTGCGCCACAATACATGCATAGTCCCCCCGCGATGCGGCGCTGACGTTCAGCAGCAGAGATGCGAAGACCCCCCCATCTGCAAGGGTTCTGGACCTGGTGAGACCACCGCGGGAGAAGAGACAATGGGTGGGGCAGCCCGTAGCTCGGGCATGGTGTAGCGTGCGCGGCGGTGCAACTCAAAGAATTTGTCGAGGCGAATGGCCAGCTCGACCAGTTGGTCCAAACGGGTAGGCAGATCACGTGAGAGAATCTCCTCCTTGATCTCCCCAGAGAGAGCCTCCAAAAATCGAGCGGTGAGAGCCTGCTCATTCCACTCACAGGTGGCTGCTAAGGTGCGGAACTCTATTGCATAATCGGCGGCTGATCGCCTCCCCTGGTGAAGTGTCACAAGCTGTCGAGAAGCCTCGTGTCCATAGACGGAGCGGTCAAAAATCATCTCCTCCTTAAAGGCAGAAAACTGTTCACAGCAGCTCACCTCAGACTCCCACACAGCCGCTCCCCAGTCGCGTGCCCGCCCAGTCAGGAGAGAAAACACAAAAGCTACCTTGGAGCAGTCCTCGGCATAGGTCGTGGGTTGGAGGGAAAAAATCACCTCACACTGTGTCAAAAAGGCTCGGCATTCAGTAGGCTGTCCAGATTAACAAGGAGGATTGTTGATCCGTGGTTCAGGAAAATTACGAGGCTGCTGTAAAGCAGATTGGGCGGAACGCAGATCTTGTAGCTGACCGATTAACTCCGTAACCTGGGCAATTAGGATCTCCACTGCGTGCCTGACGGCAGCGAGCTCCACTTCATGTCGGCCCAGCATCACGCCCTGCAGTCTCACTGCAAAACAAATGGGAGTCTCCTTCGCCAGGTCCATGTTCTGGTCAGATTATTCTGTCACAACACAAAGGGATCCAGAGGCAAAAGGCAAGTCTAAACAGAGAATTTATTATCTTAAAACGAATTCAGGCAGATCGCGATCGCTGATTGTGAACGTGAACAGCTGAGTCTAGGAGGCAGAGCAAGAAATAGAAAGGAAAAGAAAATTGGAATCAAACCCGGCTCATAACAGGTTGGCATTGCAATCATAGAGAAGTGTGTGAATAGGAGTGTGTCATTTCTTCTATCATATCCTTGGACAGAATGTAACCACAGGAAAAAAAGGCAGCTTTACATCATTGTCTACAGGGAAGCTTCTATAAATATATACCTAGTTATTATTTAAAAAGGGTTTTTTCCAGCATTTTACTCATCATGTATTTGTGTAATGTCCCTTATTTTATAATTTTCCATGATTTTTAATACATAACATTCTCTCACAAGTGCAAAAAAGTATGTGCTACCAGGTATTTACAGTACTGTATGTATATGGAATTACCACCTGACAACATCAGTACCATTATACTCCCACAAAAGGAACACATAGGCCTATTGAAGTATTCATAAATATGACATCATGCAATTTTGTTTCGTTTTTTAAAAATCCCCAAACTAACAGGGCGATGCCAATTATGTAATAATTATGTACAGTAGTAATTGTTGCCACTAAATTTCACTTAATAATTGTATTGAAACAGAAGTTTCAAGTTACTTCCACAGACTGGTTTTTATATGGACCCTGCCATCTAAACCCCCACTACAGATTCACGCACATACACATATTATCAGACAGCAGGCTGGGAAAGTGTAATATTAGCTTCTCTAGCGTAGGAAGCAGAAGCCACCCAGAATCAGTCCCTTGAGAGACTCAGCAGGCACAGCTTGTGACAGCCGTTCCACTCTGCATTAACTCACTGCTGTGTTTACTAATAAGTTAACTACTGAGGGTAGTCAGCATCATCAGTCACCATTACAAGACATTTAATGCAAATTTACCAAATCTTACATAAATAAGGATCTATCTATCTATCTATCTATCTATCTATCTTGTATTATGTTGTAGTTCCTTATACAGTTCTATTTTCTCTGCTCGTCAAAGCCAGTTTCACTTGCATCAGGCACTTGTTGAGTGTTAATTGTGGTTGCTGTCTACAACTCTTCTCTTCAGATATGTATAGGTGGGGAACTCTTTTTAACAGTAGTTATGTGGTAAAGTTACACTAATTGCGTAGTTCCTCATTTTTAGTTCTCCTCTGTGTACTTCCTCATATTTGGATGGAACTAGTGACTTCTGGGAAAATTCAATGTAGGCAGAAGTCTTGGTACATCTGAGATATCAAAGCATTTTCTAGGAGGTTCAAATATTTGTTTGTCCATGACTATTTTCTGCATCTTGCCCTGCCGGAACCCTGGATGAATCACCAAGACGGAATGTTCCAGATAGACCGAATAAATTATGAAGTACTTCTAATTTCATTTAAAAAGACCCATTTGTTTGATAAACAGTTATTTGCTCTCATGGTGTTTCTCAATTATATGTATTAATTGGCACATACCGTTTAAGAATTGACTGTACCAAACATAGAAATCTGTTTTTGTTCCACATGTCTAATTAAGTCTAATCAGCAGTACTGTAATTGGAGATAGTGCTTTGCTGTATTCATTTTGCACGTCTTGGCTCCATGCTTAAACTATATTTCATTCTCTCTTGTACAGTTATTGTCCCAAATTACTATAAAGTGAATCTTAACCTAATTGTTCTCCATGAATGTTCAGGTTTGTCTTTGGACCATCAGTCTATGTCAGGTGCTTCCCGTGTTAGACTGTCCGAGAGAGAGGAAGAGTGCCTGTCCTGTTACCTCATGGCCTGTGATGCTGGCCTGCTGTACCTGCAAGAGCTTGACAAGGTCTGTGTGCGTTTTGCATCTTGTCAGGGGCTGGTTTACTCAGAACATGTTTTTCTGTGTAGACATGTCTCTAACTGTTTTCTTGGTGTGTCTCGCTGCATTTTCAGTATCTCGTGCATGATTGATTCAAATTTAAAGAGACGTTTAGCTTTTATAAGCACTGACTGTAAATGCAAGAATGTGTTCTGTGTGTATTATATGTTATATATAGAATCTAAAATTGGTTAGTTTTTGTATTTATCTGTGTTCATTTCCGGCCATCATTACATTGCATATGTGTCTTGTTCACTAGACTGTTTGCACGCCAAGTTCCAAAACCGCTAAAAGCAGTTCATTAGTCCCAAATTTTGACGTGGACCCAGGGTTTTTCCTGCAGGCAGCTCTTCAGAGCGCATACCTGTCGCTGCTGAGAAAAGGGTGAGTGTGCACGTTACTATTCTCAGACTCTGTACCCACAATTCTCTGCCCTTTATATTGAGCACTCATGCAGCCAAGCACATACAGTATTCACTGCACAGCTTGACTTAATCCATTTATGGACTCCATGTGAATAAACTGTATGACTGGGACCATGTAAACACACCACTGGTATTCTTGTGTCAACATGACCAGTTTGTGGTGTGGATGTGCCAGTCGTGTCCAGCAGGTGTCAGTGTTATAACACAAGTGATTTTATATATGAGCTCTTGTTTTCAGTCACTCTAAAATTAGCTTTGTTTGAAATGGCATACTGACATACTACAACTTTAGGACTGTCAATGGATTAAATTAGCAGATCATAAACATATTAAACAACATAATTTTTTCAGTTCCAGATAGAAAACAAAATAACATGTAAATTGTGTCAGAACATGGTGTGGATTATGTGTGCACATGTAGCATATTATATGTGCAGTATAGTCTATAAAGACACTGAACAGAGGTAGATTTCTGCATAGTGCTCTTTACTTGTCTCAACTGCCCTTCCCTCTTCTTCACAACAGTCCAGTGCTCTGAGACAGAAATCTGTGACTGTAAATGCTATAAATACAGTTCTATATTTCTCAAACGTGCATCAAAAGACAGGGGAAATGCAAACACTAAAATCAATCAAAAGCAAACTCACAATAATGATATAAAATAACACAACACACATTTTTGGACTTTAGTCTTTTTGTAACAAAAGTGTTTTTGCAGTGAATCACTGTAATAATGGCCATTTTAATAATAACCATTATTACAGTCTAAAAATATCTAGTATAATGTGAATGTATTACAATTCTGATATAATGTAAATGTAAAAGAACACATTTCATTTTTGGTGTTGTTGAAGAGCTTTAGCCTATGGAGAGACGTAAGACAAAAAAATTGATATACCTGTTGTTTCATACAATATAATGCAATGGACATGACTTGATCATCCATTTGATAATCCACAAAATAACCTGTTGAAACATCAGCTGTGAATTTTGAAATCTTCTTGACATTTTATTAAGCTGTCAAGATTGTTTTTTAAATGTAAGATCAAAATAAAGAAATTAATACTTTTGTTTAGCAAGGATGCATTAAATTAATCAAAAACAAAAATATGTATAATATATGTAATATATGTGTATGTGTGTGTGTGTGTGTGTGTGTGCGTGCGTGTGTGTATGTGAATAAAAAATAAAAGTAGCCTACATTTTCCCAGAGATTATAAAAAGTCATACTGTAACATACTACTAGGGTTGCCAGGTTTACATAACAAAACCAGCCCAATTGGTACTCAAAACTTGACCAATCGCGTTCCAGGGGGAAATGGGTATCAAAATTGCTCCAAAAAAAAAAAAAAAATATTCCAGGGGGTTTCACCTGGCTCAAAATTACATTCCGGGTGGTCAGAGGATTGCACTTCAACCCCAGGACTGAAAAAAACTGTCCGAAGCAGCAGTATAAAAGTAGCCCAATTCCGTGGAAAAAACACAAACTTGGCAACACTGCATACTGTAAGCAATATCCACTGTATACAGTAGAGTCTGCAGTGAGCAGGACACTGACACGCCATTGTAAACTAAAGTTTGTCATAATCATCCTCATCCACCCCCTTCTGTCTCTTAATAACTGACACACGCTCACATGTACAGTAGTTATGATATAATAATCATTAGTGTTATATTGTCCATCCATTAAGTCAGTCATCGTCTTCCCACAATCACTTGTGCCTATTTGTGTTTTAGTCACTTGGCTCAGGGAACTCAGCAGCTGCGGCGGGTCATGAGGGCTGTGGAGAGTCGGGGCTCTCAGAGTTTTCGTAAGGTGAGATCTGGGTAAATGAGATTTTTGATGCTCACAATCACACAACAGGAGTCAGAGGTTGTTGTCTGTTGTGTCGTGTTGTTCAGACAGTAGCGTGCAGACTTGCAGAAGTGTTGCTGGGCTCAGTGTGTGAGGAAGCGTACTGGGGTCCACTGTCTCCTCCACCACCCGGCTGGCTGAAGAGAGAAGGAGCCACACACCCCAAAAACGCCATCTACCCCTCGTCCAGACCACCACAGCGCTACAACACTGAGGGGTCAGACTCTCTTTCCATTCCCATTCTCTGTATATTCAAACTCATTTTTCATGTAGAATACAATATCAAAAGCAGGGGTCCTCAACCCTGCTCCAACCTTGATCAAACTCACCTGCCTGTAGTTTACTAGTAATCCTGAACAGCTTAATTAGCTGGTTCAGGTGTGTTTGATTAGGGTTGGAACTAAAATTTGCAGGACAGTGGCCTCAAGGACCAGGGTTGAGAAAGCCTGATCTAAAGCATAATCAGAAAATAAAAGCACAACAAAGTAAAGTAAAGTTTGATGACTTGACAAATTTAAAATAACTTTTAAAACCTTGAAGTTTGAATGTTTTACTAAGATAAGTCATGAAAAGTCAGTACAATAAAAACTAATTTAGACCACATTAGACCTCATCAGACTAACATAAAACCATTAGACCTTTACAAAACCACCTGCTGCTTGTTGCTTTGGCATTGTTAACATACAGTTGCTTAGGGTGACCATACGTGCCATTTTTCCCGGACGCGTCCTGGCCAGGATTTCTATATTGCTTTGATTCAAAGTACACTGACCAAAATTATAAACGCAACACTTTTGTTTTTGCCCCCATTTTTCATGAGCTGAACTCAAAGATCTAAGACTTTTTCTATGTACACAAAAGGCCTATTTCTCTCAAATATTGTTCACAAATCCGTCTAAATCTGTGTTAGTGAGCACTTCTCCTTTGCCGAGATAATCCATCCACCTCACAGGTGTGGCATATCAAGATGCTGATTAGACAGCATGATTATTGCACAGGTGTGCCTTAGGCTGGCCACAATAAAAGGCCACTCTAAAATGTGCAGTTTTACTGTATTGGGGGGGTCCGGGGGGTCCTAAAACCAGTCAGTATCTGGTGTGACCACCATTTGCCTCACGCATGACTCAGGATCTCATCACGGTATCTCTGTGCATTCAAAATGCCATCAATAAAATGCACCTGTGTTCGTTGTCCATAACATACGCCTGCCCATACCATAACCCCACCGCCACCATGGGCCACTCGATCCACAACATTGACATCAGCAAACCGCTCACCCACACGACGCCATACACGCTGTCTGCCATCTACCCTGTACAGTGAAAACCGGGATTCATCCGTGAAGAGAACACCTCTCCAAAGTGCCAGACGCCATCGAATGTGAGCATTTGCCCACACAAGTCAGTTACGACGACGAACTGCAGTCAGGTCGAGACCCCAATGAGGACGACGAGCATGCAGATGAGCTTCCCTGAGACGGTTTCTGACAGTTTGTGCAGAAATTATTTGGTTATGCAAACCGATTGTTGCAGCAGCTGTCCGAGTGGCTGGTCTCAGACGATCTTGGAGGTGAAGATGCTGGATGTGGAGGTCCTGGGCTGGTGTGGTTACACGTGGTCTGCGGTTGTGAGGCCGGTTGGATGTACTGCCAAATTCTCTGAAATGCCTTTGGAGATGGCTTATGGTAGAGAAATGAACATTCAATTCACAGGCAACAGCTCTGGTGGACATTCCTGCAGTCAGCATGCCAATTGCACGCTCCCTCAAAACTTGCGACATCTGTGGCTTTGTGCTGTGTGATAAAACTGCACATTTTAGAGTGGCCTTTTATTGTGGCCAGCCTAAGGCACACCTGTGCAATAATCATGCTGTCTAATCAGCATCTTGATTTGCCACACCTGTGAGGTGGATGGATTATCTCGGCAAAGGAGAAGTGCTCACTAACACAGATTTAGACAGATTTGTAAACAATATTTGAGAGAAATAGGCCTTTTGTGTACATATAAAAAGTCTTAGATCTTTGAGTTCAGCTCATGAAAAATGGGGGCAAAAACAAAAGTGTTGCGTTTATAATTTTGGTCAGTGTACCACGAGAGCGTTTCGAAAACATAAGGAACCGATGTCATACAACGATTGGTCTGCACACGCAAGCAAAGCCAAATCCTTGATATTTTAGGCAATATAGAAATTCTCGCCATGATGCTTCTGGGAATAATGGCACGTATGGTCACCCTACAGTTGCTAGCATGTTCTTAGTTTTTGTTAACATGCTTAATAATATGTAGCAGAATATTGTAACATTTTTAGCATGTTTAACTTTTTTTTTACACATTACCATGTTTATAGCATGTTTTAGCATGTTGCTAACACATTCTAGCACATTGCTAGTATTGTTAAACAGCATGTTTTAGCATTTGATTGCAAAATTTATCACATTTCAAGCATTTTTGACATGTTGCTAACATGTTTATCATGTTAATATGTCTCTAGTATATCCTATCACATTGCTAGCATGGTTTAGTATGTTGCTGCGATGTTTTAACATGTTGCTAGCATTATAGCACATTGCCATAATGATTTAGCAAGTTGCTGATGTTTTAGCAAGCTGCTAGCATGATTTAGCACATTCCTTGCATTTTTAGCATGTTTCTAGTTTGTTTCTAACATTTTTAAACATTTTGATAGTTTACCATGTTTAAGAACTGCTAGCATGTTTTAACATAGTATCCTATGTTAGTATGTTTTAGCACATTGCTAGCATGTTTTAGCTTGTTACCAACATGTTTTAGCACATTGCTAGCATGATTTAACACATTGACAGATAGGTAGACATATAACGGAACAAATGCAGGAGAATTGTAAGCCTGATCAGTCATAAAAAATATAGCATACCATCAGAACATCCTAAAAAGCAAGTTTGTCAGTCTCTAGGATGAGTTACTTTTAGAACTTTTGTCTCAAGACAAAGAAAAAGAAGAAAAAAGTCTTAAATAGTAGATCAGTATGCTTTGTCAAGCTAAAATAATAACTGTTAATTTTAGCAGTTTGATGTAAATCTCACTGCTCACATTAAATTGTATTGTGTACATCAGCCATTGGAAAATATTGATCGATTACTAGAATCAGAGAGCAATGAACAAGGAGACGAGCAGAGGACAGCGCTGGGGTTTGTTTGCCTGCTTTAATATTCAGGACACGGCGGAATGCTGTGTTGTGAATAAAACATACTGTAACTGTACCTGTGAGTCTGCAGACGCCAAGCAGAGAAAGGAAAAATACAAGAGAGATGAAAAAAGATGGATAGACTTTTGACAATGCGTCTGAAGAACAGAAATGAGAACAGATGAAAGGAATATTCTAGTTTACCATTCCTGGGACAGTTCAGTAACACACTAGGATGGGACTCCAGATGGTATGGAGGGAAGTAGGATAAAGGAATGAGAGGGGAAAACAGGGATGAGAGAAACAGAGCCTTAAAGAAAGACAAAACTGTTCAGAATACCAATAAAACATGTTAAAAATGTGACAACTGTGAGTACAGAGAGCTCAGTTACAGACTTACATATGTAACTAGAGACTGACACACACACACACACACACACAGACACACACACACACCTTTGTGACGTGTTTTTTCCTTTTCCTGTTGCCACCCTGCAGAGCTTTCTGTCCACAGGACGTGGTTGAAGAGGCGGTGCTGGTGCTCCTCATCACAGAATCAATGGTGAGACAGTCTTCCTCACATTCATCCTTTCTTCCTTAACATGCTGTGTTGTGACGTCTCTTCTCTTTAACTGCATCTTGAGAACCATAGCATAACTATATTATGAAGGAATAGGAAAATTTGCCAGAAAGTTTGTTGTTATTTGTCATGTGGAACACAAAAGGAGGATTCCTCTCTTCCATACTAAGATTAGCGTGACCTCTAAATTGTCCTTTGGAGGTGGGACTATTTTTCTAGGTGGATGAACTTGGATGCCCCAGTATTATAAATATACTGCATTTGGCATTGAAACAGTTTGACACATAACATTCTTATGACATACACTACTGTTCAAAAGTTAGATTTTTTTTAAACAAATTAATACTTTTATTCAGCAAGTATACATTAAAATGACCAAAAGTGACAGTAAATACATTTATAATGCTACTTTTGAACTTTACATTAATCAAAGAAACCTAAATATATACAGTATATACTGTATATCAGGATTTCCACAAAAATATTAAGCAGCACAAATGTTTTCAACTGATTATAAGAAATGTTTCTTGAGCAGCAAATCAGCATATTAGAATGATTTCTGAAAAATCATGTGACGCTGAAGACTGGAGTAATGATGCTGAAAATTCAGTAAAAAATAATTTTAAATCACTTTTTTGATCAAATAAATGCAGCCCTGGTGAGAATAAGAAACTTCTATCAAAACATTAATTCACAAAAACCTTACTTTTTTTAGTAACTATTTAGTAACTTTTTTTTAAAACTAAACCTTACATAATCCCTGACATTATGAACGATAGTTTATTTATGGCTATTAGACAATTCATTTGTGTGGTTTTTGCTAGTGGTTACTGACCATAGTTAAGTGCTTTGACACAATCTGTATTGTTAAAAGCGCTATATAAATAAAGGTGACTTGACTTGACCATGGTAAAATTTTGCAATTATTTGACATATTTGACATTTTCTGGTAATACAGACCCAGACGTTTTTACATCTGGGGAACGTTTTAATATAGGAAAATGCCATGTTTATGTTTATTTTTGAGCGTTACCACAAAAAAAATAATTTTCATCATTTGTCAGATACTTGTACCTAAAGCAACTGCAGACGACACACATTAAATGACAGAAATTATTGTTTAATGAGTTAAAACAACAAAAAAACATCATACAGGTTTGGAACAAATAAATAATACATTTCCAAGATTGTAAATTTTGGGTGAACTATCCCTTTAAACACAGGGCTTCGGCCCCCCCAAAACTGCATATTTTGTGTGTGTCCGTATATGACACCCAGTTCAGTTCTTGAACACTTTACTAATGAGCTAAAGAGTTGAATTAAACATGCAATGTAAGAGAGTAATCTAAAATGTGCAGTGCTGGAGGTTCACCTGGACCAGGATCAGGAAACACAGCTTTAACATATTCCTAACCCTATCTCGGTTGTCCCCTGTAGGCCAGTGGCGAGGCGGTGATCAGCCGCACACCGGAGCATCAGGAGGCGAGGGAGAGCAGCATACAGGACGCCTCCTCCGTCTATGACCTGCTGAGCATCACCATGGCCAGGAGGGGGCAGTATGCCATGCTGTCAGAGGTGAGATGAGTCCGCACAGATCCGTATCGACCCCCCGCTTTGCAAACAGGAGCAAGTGACCTGTATTTTATGTAGTAGCTTATTTCTCCTCCTTTGTCACAAGTCACCTCTTTCAGTCTATCAATCTCTCTCTTCTCTTCTCCCAGTCGTATGGGTGCTTATTGACCATTCCTCCTTCGTCCTGTCCTTCAGGTTGTTTCAGTAGTTGGGCTGTTGTGTGATGGTGAGACGTTCTCAGGTGAATCTGAATCTAAGTTCAATGTTTTCATTCAGTTAATATCAACTGAATCCATGTCATTTCACTGGTAACCCACTGCCATTACTCGGTATTACCAACACCGTGTATGTCGAATGTAAATCCCTTTCTAATCAAATTTAGGCTCACTTTCTCATGCATGTGCCATTATGTGATGTGTACAGGATACACACAATCCCTTATCTGTGCTGAAAACAACAAGATCCTTCCTAGAAATAACTAGTTATGCTGAGCAATGTCAACCGCATTATCATTTTCTTGGAAGGCTGATTCCTTGATTTGAAGTTTCTTTCTGACTGTGATGTGGTGTGTTATTGTTTGTCATCAGTGTTTGGAGCGGGCCATGAAGTTCTCCTATAATGAGTTTCATCTTTGGTACCAGCTTGGCTTGTCTTTGATGGCAAGTGGGAAGGTGAGATTCATGTCCTATTGTCGTCATCATCATTGTTCTATTCATTTATTAGTCATTCATCGGCTATACTATAGAGTCAGTTAAATAAATATGTTCTGGTAACTGAAAGAAAGAAGATAGCGAAGGTTTTATCTAAATTAAATATATTTGAAATTGAAAAGGCCTATTATGGTTCACCCAAAAATGAACAATCTGTCATTATTACTTACCCTCAAGTTGTTTCAGACCTGTAGTTTCTTTCTTCTGTTGAATACAGAAGAAGATATTTTGAAGAATGTTGGTAACCAAACAGTTGACGGTAGCCATTGACTTCTGTATTATGGAGTGGCTGCCGTTAACTGTTTGGTTACCAACATTCTTCAGAATACTTTCTTTTGTGTTCAACAGAAGAAAGGAATTCATACAGGTTTGAAACAACTTGAGGGTGAGAAAATGATGGCAAATTTTTTTGGGTGAGCTATAATTAGACTTGTTAAAAAAAGAAGGTTTAAAGAGGGTTAAAGGGATACCCAAAAATTAACCCCACCACCCAAAAATCAAAATTCTCATCATTTGCTCACCCTTATGCCATCATAGGTCTGTATGATTTTCTTTCTTAAGATTTTTAGAAAAGTAATGTATCTGATACAAGTGAATAGGTTTCCAAATACAACTCCAGTGGATAATTACACATTTTCTAAAGCAAAACAATTTTACACTTTTTTTTTTTTACTTTAACTGTTTAACTATAAACTATTGATGCACTGAAATATATATATTATTATTATTATTATTATTTTTACCAAAACACTTTAAAGTTTTCAATTAGCCTGAAAACTGAAAATACAGTAAATTGGTTATTTGTATCTTTATGCTGTTTAGGGTGTCGTATTCTCAGGTGATATAACGCCAGTAAAAGTTCTTCAACAACGAACTGCCTCTCCATATTTCAGAGAGGTCGAGTTTACACATAAACTTAAGCACGTTTTGAAGCATAATGTGAGTACCTTGTGAAGTTTGCACAGGAAGTGAGACGGAAAGACTGTCACCTCTCATGTGAGCTTCACAACACACTTACATTTATGTCAAAAGTATTCTCAACACTTTCATGAATGTGTTTACAACATTTGGCTAGAGTCAATGGCTTTATAGTAAAAAAAATACTGTATATATTAGCATGTACACTGTAAAAAAAAATTGTTTCAACTTAAAATAATTTGTTACCCGCTGACTTAAAATTTTTAGTTTATTCAACTAAAATATTCCAGTTGTCCCTTAAATTAACATTGAGTAACTTAAAATTTCAAGTTGATTAAACTACAAATTTTAAGTCAGCGGGGTAACAAATTATTTTAAGTTGAAACAACTTTTTGGAACAATTTTTTTTTTACAGTGTAGGCTGGGTGATATACCGGTTCAAACGGTAAACCAATTGGAATTAGGCACCCACCACGGTATGATTTTTTTTTTAAAACAAGTGGATAAGCAAAATAGACAGTGTCCTGAATTGAGAGGAAATCCTTTTTTTAACTGCATACACTTCTGGCTAATTGTTGGAGAACTTTTAGAAATATTACACACAACTAATTCTTTAACTGGGCATGTAAACCAACTGTAAACGGCCACTAACAGAAGCCAGAGATGCTGAAGATGAACACAAAGAGGAGAAAATACTGTAGCAGGCAGAGCAAACTCACTTCACCATGCGTGAAATATTGGAACAAAATCCTAAATAATGAATTGGGGGTGGGGGTTTATATAAATGTATCTCTGAGGGGAACTGACTGTCTTCAGAAAAGTATTTTCTTTGCATTTTACCTCCATACAATGCATATTAATGTGGTATTTAAAAGCACAGCGCTGCTATGTTTACAGCGGTAACCAAGGAACCGCTTTATCACTGCTGCTGAAACAATTTCGGTGCTACAAAGTTAGTGCGAGTAGTGTAGTAACAGACCACCAATCATAAACTGCCTCAGTGTCTGCCTCATTGAATATTCATGAGCTTTGTAGATGCAGGAGCTTTAACATGCTGTGTCTAGTTTCAGAAATATAAAACATCAAATGGTGATGGCAAATCCCACTCTGCATTTTCCTTCAAGGGTTTAGTCGTTGTTTTGTATTATGTTTCAGAAGTCTTAAGATAACCAGAGCAAATACTGTATTTGTGACAACATCTCCACACATAGACAAGCAGTTATATAAAACAGGTCGTGCTCTTGTTGTGTAATCTGCTTGTCCAGTCAATGTTATTACCCTCATGAATATGCAAATGAGAATGTTCATCAGGGTTTACGGATGTACTGAGTGATAAGCCACAATGACCCTGGGTTAACGATATTTATGAGTGAAGGTTCATGCTTCTTCTGTTGTATGTTAATGAATGTCAGGGTTTGTGTCACTGCTACATTTTGAATTACTATACTATCTTACATGTGTGTTTGTATATTTGAAAGCTGTATTATTAATAATATTTTACAGAACGAGGGTGCAGTGTCAGTGCTTAAAGAGTGTGTAGCAATGAAACCACAGGACCCCATCCCACCTCTGCTTGCAGCAAAAGTGTGCATCAACCAGCTGCACTGGGTGAGAGAAACACAGCAAGCAGCACATGTGCACAATGTGCAGATTCATTAAGCAAAAAAAAATAAATAAAATAGTAAAAATAATAAATAAATAAAACAATATTTATATTTAGAGCAGTTACAATATAGAGCAGTTCCAGCCTCTACACTAACTTTTAAAAAGTAAATTAATACTTTTATTCAACAAGCATGCATTAAATTGATCCAAAGTGACATTAAATACAGTATTAATGTTACAAAATACTTATTTTAAGTAAAGCTGTTCTTTTGAACTTTATATTTAACATTTTACATTTTACATTTTAAAATATACTCAAATAGAAAATAGGTACAGTATTTTAAATTGAATTAATGTTTCACAATATTACTGTTTTTACTGTATTTCTGATGAGCGTAAGAGACTTCTTTCAAAAACATTAAGAATCTCATCGACCCAAACTTTTGAACCGTAGTGTGCAACATCCCAGCAAAAGGAATACGCATGCTTTATGCTATGAATGAAATAAGCAGTGTGCATTTCAGGAAATTCATTCATTTCCAAATTCATTGGAAATATTCACTTTGGCATCCTTAAATAAATCCATTAATCCTAATCCCATAAATCCTATATAATCCTAATATATTTATATTAAAACTAGCTATGCTCATAGCATTATTAATTTAGAAGTGATTTTTGATCCAGATCAAACTAGAAACATTAAATCTTTTTTTTTTAGCCTTTTTATAATACTCAGTGTACAGTATTCATCGCTCAATCCTAGAAAAGATCTCGATTCATATCACTAATGACCTCTGTTTTACATTAGTAACATTGCTATACTAGTTATACTAATAAGACACAATGCAATGTACTGTACAGTCACAACACTATCAATCAAATACACACTGCAGCGCTGTTGACAGAGATTACGGCACATCTGTTGGAAGCGCAGCGCTGAATACAGACAGCACGCCATAAGAGGCTTATAGCACAATAGAGCCGTATAGCCACAAAAACTTAATGCAAAGGCTTTAATGTCAGATAGCATGCCATCCCACAGTCACACTTCAGACCGGCCCTTTATCATCCCAGCATCAAAACAGGGCATGTGGGGATTTGTCCTCAAGCAGTTGTCCTTGATGCTGATTCATGTCAGCATGTCTGGCATTTCAGTTAAAGAATATCATACAATATTAAGTCATGATTACATGATTAAATAAAATATATATATCTGTTGCAATTTCGCATGATATGCTTGGGCATTTGACATGACCTTTTTTCTGTTTATACACTACCGGTCAATTTGTTGTTTTTGTATTTTACGTTTCTTTTTTCTTGTGAAATATTAGTACAATTTAACTGTTTGTTATTTTAATATATTTATGCAATTTATACCTGTGATGGCAAAGCTGAGTCTTCAGTGTCACATGATCCTTTAGAAATCATTGAAATATGCCGATTTAGTGCTCAATTATCATCAGGTATTATTGCCGCCCAATTATTAAACATGGTTCTTATTATTATCAGTGTTGATCATTTTTGGAGCTTGATATTGTGGTGGAAACTGTTTGAGTATCTAAAAATATTTTTTTTATAATGATTTTCTAACAATTTCTAAAGGATCATGGGACACTGAAGACAGGAGTAATGATGCTGAAAATTCAGCTTTGATCACAGGAATAAATTATATTTTAATATACAGTGGTGGCCAAAATTATTAGGATACTAGTATTTTCATCAGCTAAAAATTAGTTTTTCTATCTTTTGCTGTAGTGTGTCAGTAGGAAATATCAGTTTACATTTCCAAACATTCATTTTGCCATTAATTGTAATAATCCAGTGAGATTTTTGTTTGCACAAGGAGTCTGACGACAGCCAGTGCTCCTCAGAGATCTGATCTGATCATCATCCAGTCTGTCTGGAATGATATGGGGTTATATCTCTGCCACAATTCTGAGTGCGAAAGATCATATTTTGAGCGCACAAAAGTGCATTTTGCACGCGCAAACTGAGTTTTGTGGAGAAAATGTTCGTCTCGCAAACCTGCTTAATAATTATGCACACCTGAATATAAGGCGTTTTTCACTTCCAGCCTTCATGAACAATTATAAATCAGTTATAAATGATTAAATACAAGATTAATAGTAGTTATTAAGATTGATGTTGTTTGGAATTGGTAAATTATGCTTGGAAAAAAGTATGATCAGAATATCAACTTGCATAATAATTATGCACGCACTGTATTTTTCCTCTTCCGCTGTCATCAGTAATGCAGGGAATGTTGTGATTAGTTGTCAAAGCAGCCAATCAGAATTTAGCAGCCTTGACTCTGATTGGCTGGAATTATGGCATATTGTAACGCTGGGTTGTGTTGAGCAAGGGAGCCGTCGGCATTTAGAGAGCACTGAGGGCAGGCATCAGGGCAAGCAAGTGAAACGTCAAATAAATGCCGCCTCTGTGAACACAGGGAGAGACTTCTTTAAAAACATTACAAAATCTTTATTTTTGAAAACTATTGACTGGCAGTGTACAGTACATGCAGTTTTTATGACCTTATAATAATTGAGCAACACATTTTAATCTAAAATCTTATTTTTTACAATTACATTTACATTTATTCTTTTAGCAGATGCTTTTATCCACTTTCTATCAAAAGTTTTTATTTAGCTTAAGCTTTTGTTCTAAGTGAATATATTGTTCTTGGTTGGATTTGATCCCATGACCTTTCAGTTTCCAGCTCAGAGCTTTAACCTCTACACTACACCACCAATATATCTCACTGTAAATTGAGAAGCACTGATATAAATCATCCATACATCTTACGCATGTGTAAATGTGTGTGTGTCAGCTGGAGGATGCAGTGTCCCTCTCAGCAGGTGTGGTTGCTTTAGGAGAGGGTGCTGGAGAGTCCCTTCCTCGAGCTCATCTGGCCATCGGACTGTGCCGTAGTCTGCAGGCCTCTGACGGTAAGCCCGGCCTTTAACCGCGGTTATCCTTCTCTGAACCTAAAAATGATCCAGGCCTCCAGCTGTCCTCAGCTGCTCTCTGCTCCCTCATGTCTGCAGTGACTCACTCTTTAACTGTGTGTTTGCAGCTACGCTGAAAGCCGATCGCGATGAGTTCAACAGAAGAGCGCTGCAGTCACTACGGAAGTACGCTTGATGTTTACCTCTTATATTTCAGCATGTGTACTTAACACAGATTGTGTTAAGGAGGCTTCAGCCACCCACTTTGAGTGGGAATTGCTTCAGTTGACCCTTTGCTAAGTTTATACCATAACTGTCATTAATATTAAAACAAACTGCATAATTTTTTCCCCCTCAAATCCACACCACCGTTTAGAAGTTTGGAGTCTTTTTTAAAGGTTTTTGGAAGACATCTCTTATCCACCAATGCTGCATTTATTTGATTAAAAATACAGTAAAAACAATAATTTTTTGAAATGTTATTACAATTAAAAAAACTGTTTTCTATTTTAATATATTTTACAATTGTATTTATTCTTGTGATGCAAAGCTGAATTTTCAGCATCATTACTCCAGTCTTCAGTGTCACATGATCCTTCAGAAATCATTCTGATATGCTGATTGCAGCTCAAGAAACATTTATTATGATTATCAATATTGAAAACAGTTGAGCTGCTTATAATACATTTTTGATTATTCTAAAACAGACTGAAATTGGTGATACATAAATTTGGTCAATGTCCACGTTAATTATTATTATTTTTTTACAATAAGCATATTTATTAATGTTATCATCTTGAGTTCACTTTTTTTTCTTATCATGGTTATGTAGTTAATGTGTTATGGAAACTTGATTCTGAATCCAAATCTTTTCATTTACACCAATGCTAATGTTTTCAAAATGTTTAATCACGTTTTTTAATCATGTTCCTATGCAGTTTGACAACTTCCTAAAAAAATTCAGTGTCACAATTAATTGCAGCATCTAATCTTAGTAACGAGTCAGTTGTGAGATGATTGACAAATGTCAGACTGGTAATAAGGTGATGAAAACTTCACACAGATTCTGTTTTGTCTTCAGAGCACATGCACTGGACCCTGGGGACCCTCAGATCTCCTTCTATCTCTCCCTGCAGCTCGCTCTGGTTCGACAGGTTAGCACGCTTACACATCAATCTCACTGCAGAATCACGTCAGCGTATCAGATTTCTGTTCTTCATATCTTCCAAGAAAGTGGATTTTTGTAGCTTTTGTTTACACATATGACTGTCAAGGTCACTTGATTGTGTGAATAGTTCTTTATCTCGTCATATTCCTCCCCACTGTACGAGACCTCTTGTGTTTGTGGTAGGTGTCAGAAGCGATGGAGCCGTTGCAGTTGGCTCTGAATATTTGTGGGGATGATCTGCACTCTCTACACCTGCTGACTCTACTGCTCAGTGCCCAGAAACAAGACCAACATGCCCTTGATACGCTTAAACTCGCCATTAACCAGCACCCGGACAACTTTAAGTATGTTTTATGTGTTTGTTCTACTTCAAATGGGATAGTTCTCCCGAAAATTAAAATTCTGTCATTGTTTACTGAACCTCTTGGTTACACTTGATTGTCCACTTTCTACTAAGTAAATTTTGCAACTACATGTCAGCTAACTCTCATTAACATTTTAGCAGACTGTTAAGTTAGGGTTAGGGTTAGTAGAATAAGTTGACATGTACTTGCAAAGTCAGTAGAATATGTGTTGGGGGAGCATCAAAGTAAAGCAAAAATTAAGCAGACAGTGTACTAATACTCTAATGCAGGTCCTGGAGAGCCACAGTCTTGCAGAGTTTAGCTCCGACCTTGATAAAAACTCACCTGCCTGTAGCTTTCTAGTAACCTTTAGACCTTGATTAGCTTGTTCAGGTGTGTGAACAAGCTAATCAGTTAGTTGCTACATTTATAGTTCATCACATGAGCCACTAACATTTGACAATACTTTTTGTCTTAATTCCCAACTGTATCTACTGTTACATAGTTTTAAACCTAAATTACTTTTTTGTGAAATGTGCACAGTGCACATTTTATTCCGAATATTTTCAGTTTTTACATCTCCATGTGGGGTCAGTGTTGCACTCGAGATGAGAGTGGAGAGAAAATAATTAGGATCAAGTTCATAACAGAGTAACACATAAGAGTGTAAAGACCCCCAGCCTCTCACACACAAACACACTGAATATATTGTGTGTCACAATGGTTAGATTGTCACACGTCTCATTCCAAGAACATCTGCATTTGAAGAAAACAAATCATCACTTTATCAGTGGAAAAAGTGAAGTCAGCTTTCTAGAAACTGTGTTTGTTGATGTATGGGAGGAGGACAAGTGAACCATGCTGCATGTAAACTAAAATTTTACTTATTTAATCTGACATTATTTTAAAATGTACAGTGTCAATTTTAATTGCATGTAGACTTTGTATATTAGAGTTTTAGTGCTTTTAAGTGATCTGAGTGAGTATAGTGATTTTAAGTGAAATGAGGAAATGTCCTCTTGCCTTCACCTGCACCTGATCTCCAGTTACTCCCTGACCTCCAGTCCAGTTCTCCTGGCCCAGTGTTGCTATTATTAACTAAAACTAAAATTAATACATTGTTTTTGGTATTTGAAATAAAATAGAATATAAATACTAGATGATAAATTTAGAAAAATTAGTGTTTATACTGAAATAAAATAAGTTGAAGTACTAAAATTACTTAAATAATATAAAAATAAATTAAATCTAAATTCACAAGCATTTAAAAAAAATGATAAAAATGACAAAAAAAGCACATAACATAATTACAAAAATTAAATTTATAATAATTCAAAATATTTATAAATACTATAAAAATATATTAATAATACTAAAATAACACTGTCACTATCCTTTATGGGGTAATGACAATTTTGTCTGTACACCAATTTTAGCTTTAGTCCTTCTGTGGTAAATGGGTGTAACCCTACTAGGGTAAATTCAGATGTAAATGTGTACTTCACCACCACACTACTGCTGTTCCAGAACAAGGCCCCGTCTCAGCAGGAGCGTCTGCTGGTCTCGCTGCATCTCACTGGTGTGAATGCTCTGCTGCCCTGTTTACACACACGCTCTTAATAGCACACACCCACACACTCACACACCTTCACATTCATCTCGCTTCACCCCTCCACCCTCGAGCACACACAGACGTCCACCCACTCGCTAAACCTTGCTAAAGAGAGGGACAGGTCAGGGGAAGAACGTCTCCAGACAGCTGCAGAATTGCTAGTTTCTGTTAGAAGCAGCTGAAGCATCGGCCACTGATGATGGAGAACTAGGGCTGATAGTGTTTGACCCAAAGAGGTCTGAAATACCTGCAGAAAACTGCTATGGGTTAGCATTCATACCATCTCAATGACAGTTGCTCGTCTGCACATTCATCTCAGGAATTATGTGAATTAAATACATTTCCATCAAATCATGGGACACAAGTAAATTGAGCATTTTTCATGTAAGAACAACAAAACAGTAAATCATATATTGTATATAACATACAACGTTTTAAATTGCAAAATGTACTATTTGAGTTATTACACCTTTAATCAAAATATAATAACTTATTTCATTTCTAAAATGAATATTTTCCCTACTCTCTAACTCCATTCTAGCCCTCAGGACTTTTTCCTTGTTTTTTTTTTTTCTAGAGTACATAAGTGAAATGAGTTGATTATAACTTTGTCATCAGCAAAATCTTCTGGATATTTGATATACTGCACAGCCATTATATGTTTATTTTTTTTTAAATAGTCATTTATGCTCACCAAGGCTGCATGTTTTTATCAAAAGTACAGTAAAAGCAGTAAAATTCTAAAATATTATTAAAATTTAAAGCAACTGTTGCGTATTCTAATATATTTTAAAATGTAATTTATTCCTGTTATTATATAATTAGAAACTTCAGAATAACTTTTTTTTTAAAAATATACAGTATATATATATGTTAGTGCTGTGAAACGATTAATCACATCCAAAATAAAAGTTTTGTTCACATAATATATGCGTGTATACTGTGTATATTTATTATGTATATATAAATACACACACATGCATGTATATATTTAAGAAATATGTGTTATGTTTATATATTAAATATATTTATATATAATATAAATTATATGAATATAAATATATGTAAATACATTGCAGGTATTTTCAAAATATATACTGTTTATATAATATATTTAAAAAAAATCTGTCATTACTGTTGTAAAATATATGTGTTTGTATTAAATATACATAATAAATATACACAGCACACACACATATATTATGTAAACAAAAACCTTTATTTTGGATGTGATAAATCGCGATTAATCATTTGACAGCACTAACATATATATATATATATATACATTTATAGTATAAGGGTTACACCCATTTACCACAGAAGGACTAAAGCTAAAATTGTTTTTGGTAAATTGGTAAAAATTGGTTAAAAACACAATTTTTTCTAAATTTCTTATCTAAAATTTATATTCTATTTTATTTCAGTTTTATTTCAAATAATAAAAACAATGTATTAATTTTAGTTTTAGTTAATAATAACAACATAATATATATTGTAGCATTATAATGTCTTTTAATCAATTTAATGCATCCTTGCTGAATAAAAGTATTAATAAAAAAAAAAAACCTTACTGGCCCCAAACTTTGGAATGGTAGTGGAAATGTATATAACCCTGTATTATCAGGTTTGATCATTTTACATCAAATATACAAAGCAAAGCTGTTTCTTTTTGGTGCATGTAGCACTGTAGTTTATTTGTTTTTGTGTGTTTTAGTCTTCTCTTTACCAAAGTGAAGCTGGAGGAGGTTTTGTTCGGACCCGCTGCAGCGTTACAGACCTGTGCAGAAATGCTGCAGCTGTGGCAGAGTCGCTATGATTTGACCCGCCTCAGGTAACATGCTGCATGTAACGTGTGTGAGTGAGTCAGTGTTGTATGCTGTGATTTCATGCATTCTGCTCTCTATTCCAGCGAGGAGGATGACACTAGCAGCATACCTCCTGATCCCGGACCGCTGAGCAAGAAACCCAGCGGCCTCTATCTCACGCTCCCAGACTTCCAGGAGACAGAGACCGGTGTGTATCACGAGTGTGTGTGTGATTGTGTGCGTGTTTATGTGACTGAGACGTGTGTCATGTCGTGTCAGGGTCTCAGAGCGCCCCGTCTCTAGCTGTGTCCCGTCTGGAGCAGGCCATGTCAGAGGTGTCGGCCATCAGCTCCGCCCACAGGCACGGCCCCGCCTACATTTGGACCACCCTGGAACGCATCTGGCTGCAAGCAGGTACGGCTCAACTTTATATTATTAAAACCTATTATTTCTGGAACTTTTATTAACATTAACCAGGATTAAATTACCGGTTATTAAATATTTGTGTAACATTATAGAAAGGCATAAATAGCCGTTTGGCTGTTCGCTGACATTACTTTCCTGTAATCGTACAAAAACTACTTTTTACTTGTTGATCTTAATACATTTGGGAAGTCTTTGACGTACTATGACAGTATTTGGATGTTATTTTTGCGTTATTTATATGCTGCTCTGCATGAAATGTGTTTCCCAGGGATCTTATACTGGGTGTTTGTGCCCTCTTGTTCCCATTCCCAGCATTCCTCTGGCATGGGTTCATTTCCTGTCTAAAATGGGACACATCCTGATTCTGTACAAATGAGTGAATGTGAGCGCACCGGCAGAGCGGCCCATTGACATAAAGAATGGGTGTGATGTCATACTGATAGTTTAAAATAGTAAGGGTCCACTGAACGCAGTCCATCATGCAGCAAACATTTCATTTTTTACATCAGCTGTCACTTGTAATGTGTGAGTGTTGTTATGCGCTTTGTGTCAAAATAGCATATTATAATAAATAATATTACATTAAATATTATAATAAATCATATAAAATTAAATATTTTAATAATAGTAATAATATTAAATATTTTAATATGTATTATGTATTTGTTATATAATTAAAATGTGAAATTAATATTTTTAATTAAAATAAAAATAAAAATCATTGTTGTCATGACATTCAGCATATGTAGTCTTTGAAGACTCAACACAACACAAAACCGTGCAGCTATACATGGTTAAATACATGCAATAAAGACAGTTTACTATGCAAATAATTATTGGAAAGATGACCAGTATGCAAATATTACAATAACGCCTTCATTGCCAGTTACATTTTGAATGTTAATCATTGCAACAAAATCCATTGGGAAATTTGCAGCTTTCACCTTGAGTTTCCCAAAAGTATGAAATGTGTTAATATACATTTGCGAAATTTTACAGGCAAGAAAGACCCATTATCTGTTGTCAGTAGTGTAGCAATGTCACTTTCAAACCAGTATTATTTTAGTATTACTGATATACTATTATGTTATTTAATAAGATTTTGAATTAGCTTTTATTTTTATTTTTTATGTTTAGCCTATATTTTCAGTTTTCATTTTAATTTTAGTTTATGCTTCAGTGATTTTGTTGTGTTTTTGTCATTTTTAAATGTTTTTTTTTTCTATTTTTTTTTTTTTTTTCTATTTTGGTAATTTAAGTACTTAAACATATTTACTTGAGCTAGTTGCCAAGGCAAAAATATATATATATATATATATATATATATATATGAAATGACTATATATTAAATCATATGTTTCATGTTTGTTGCTGAATTAACATGACAAACATTAACTTGTTGCAAATTCTTGGAGAAATAATGGGAAAATCTTTTGCCACCCAAATCACATTGATTCCTATTCCTATTATCTACAAAACAAAGTTTGAATAGAGTCTGTATGTTAAGCAGTTCAGTCTGAATTAATTTAGATAAGTGTGAAGAAAAATTTCAATACATTGCTGTCCTGAAAACACTATAATGAACATGTACGCTGTTTCCAAATGTTTGTAAACCCTTCTTTCTTGGTGTAGTTGCTGCCTAAATTGTCCTACCAGGGATTCTGTGTAAACAAACACAAACACACAACAGACAGCAGTTGATATGAACACAGTTTATTTGCCGTGGTGAGTCCTAAATGCCAGAGTAGAGCTGCAGATGCTTACACAGCGCTCCGTACATGGCCTTATTTAGACATGACCATGAATATCCCTCTATGAGCATGTGTGTGAGATTTTGGGTGGAGGGGGAGGTCAGCATGTATTTGCAATCGCAAATGTTGCCAAAGCTGCATTTGAAATCATCTGTACAGAACAAAATGCAACATGCGTGCGATTCAGCTTGTCTGAAATGATGGAGCATGTGGTATTCATTGCTTACTCTGAGTGAGTATTAATGCTGGGGCAGCAGATGCGTCTTTGAGAGAGTTTATATTCCAGATGGCTGTGTCACGGCTGTGAAATCAGAGACGTTTCATAAAGATGAATCATCATGCACTCGATGATATCAATAAGAGAATCTCACGATATGACAAAGCAGTCGATGAAAACGAAGAGTTGTAACTGCAATACTATGATTTTTAGTGCAATTATGTATCTCATAATGTTGTTTTATGTTTTGTGATGTGGTGCCGAGCAGGAGAGATGTTCATGGCTGATGGGCGGATGAAGGAAGCTCAGTTCTGTGTGCAGGAGGCAGGAACTCTCTTCCCCGCCTCACACTCAGTGCTGCTGCTCAAGGGCCGCGTGGCTGAGCTCAGGGGCAACGACACGGAGGCCAAGAGCCTGTATGATGAAGCTCTCGCCATCAACCCCAGAGGACACCACATACTGCTGCACCTGGTGAGTGACACCTGCTGTACATCACACACACACACACACTCACTTTAACATCTCCAACCCACACCACTGTTATTAGTGTCAACTAAAACAATAACTAAAGTCATTTTTGATCATTGAAATGAAGCTGAAATTGCAGGTAGGTTTCTTGAACCACAGTTGCCACAGTTCTTCTGGATTTAGTCTGTCTCAGTTTGTTCTGTTTCTTCATGTCACTAAAACAACTAAAACATTGTTTGATCAGCTCAGATCTCTGAGGAGCACTGTCTGTTGTGTGTGTGTGTGTGTGTGTGTGTGTGTGTGTGTATAAAAATGTATATATATATACAGTATATATATATATATATATATAAACAATGTTGCCTTTGCAACTAAATGAAATAAGTTAATATTGAAGTACTAAAATTACTATTACAAAAATATAATAAAATTGTAACAATAATGACAAAAGCACATAACAAAATTACAAAACTTAAACTAAAATTAAAATAAAAACTTAAAATATATGTATGAAACACAAAAATCACTACTATTATAATACTTTGTGTTTGTTTTTTGTTGGTTTATTTATTTAAAAAATGTAGTTTATTTTAGTAATTTTGTTGTGTTTTTGTCATTTTTATTTGTCATTTTATTGTTTATCTTTAATTTATTGCTATTTCAGTGTTAGTAATTTTAGTACTTCTTTTTCAGCCAAGGCAGCAATTCTAATTTTCATTAAAAAAAAAAAGTTTTACATTATTTTATTTTATTGGAGTTTTATTTCAATTAAGAAAAAGTAAAAATTAAATTTTTGGCAAATCCACATGAGCAACTTTAATCTACGTGGGGAACTTTTTCGAACTCGTGTGAAATTCCCGATCACATGGATTCCTGAAATGACTGTCTTGTAATTGAAATAAAGCTGAAATAAAATACAATATTTGATGAAAAACGTTACTACTACAAAAATTAGAAATGTTGCATTGGCATCTATCTGAGATAAATAAGTTTAAATTGAAGTGCTAAAAATGCTAAAACTGAAAAAAAAACTAAACTAAATTGAAGCAAATATAAATAGATTGATTTTTTTTAAGTAATAAAAATGTCAAAAGTTTTATTTACTAAAACATAAACTAAAATGAAGATAAAAAACTGAAAATATATTAAAAGGAAGAGTTTAAAAGGAAGAGTATTAAAAGGAAGAGATTCAAAATACTAATAATTATGGTCACACTTTATTTTAAGGTTACATTTTCACCATTAACTACGGATTTTGCCTCAGTAAACTCCTAATTTTCTGCTTATTAATAAATAGTAAGGTAGTTGTTAAGTTTATGGGTAAGATTAGGGATGTAGAATATGGTCATGCAGAATATATGCTTTATAAGTACTAATAAACAGTCAATATGTTAATAATAGGCATACTAATAAGCAACTAGTTAATAGTGAGAATTAGTCCCTGTACAAAAGTGTTAGCATAATTATTACTGTAATAGTATATAAATAATTCTAAAATAACTTGACTTGAATCCAACAGTCTGAGACTATAATGAAATTCTGGCATTTTAGTCAATTAATTGTGATCATGTGATCTTTTTTACAGACAGTGAGATGTTCTAGCTTCCATTGAAGCTCATGAAGTTCTTCTGATCATTCTCAAATCATGTTTGACACAAACTTGCATGCTGCTGTCATTAAAGCAAAAGAGAGACAAACCAAATATCAAGAGATTATAAATTCATATTAATGAATATTTCATGGTAGTCAATCAGTGTGAAAAGTTTTGAAGACCACTGGAGTCCTGGGATATGGTGATTGAGTCATTGCATATGCAATTTACTGTACATACAGTACAGTACGTACATCTTTACAACCCACAGTGATGTGTGCTAACATTAGCTCTGCCTCCACTCTCTGCTCTCATTGTGACTGCATAGTGTCAGGCCCTTCATTACTCATCTTCACTGGAGTAACCGGAGTGAAGCTAGGCCATTTTCTCCCTATATCTGGCCAATCAGAGCACACATCCCCGCTATTTTTGGACAAAAGACGTACAATATAAATTCCCTGAGCTGATGAGAACTAATTCTGAGCTGGCTGGTGATGCCCTGCATAGTTCACACACACACACACACACACACACACACACACACACACAGCCGGTCTTCATCAGAGCATCACAGCACTGATTTCTCAGGATTATGATTGAACTGAGGTGGAGGTTTGTGGGAATTCATCAGCTGGATCCAATGAGGAGAGGTTAAACATTTCTGTTCTTCGTGACACCTGTGACTAGAGCAGCAGCGCTCTCATTACTTCTGTCCTTCCTCTGAGACAATTTATTTCAGAGCCTCTCGTTCACCCAAAAATGGAAAATTATGACACAGTTTACTCACATGCTGTTTCAAAACCAGGTAAATCTCATGGAAACATTTCCAAGTCACCTTGAAGTTGTGATGTAATTAAAGTAGAGACAGATCTTTACTTCCATATTGTGATGTATATTATTATTATTATTGAAAAGATTATTGAAAAAGAAAAACATGTAGGGCGGGGCTTGATTAAATCAATCGGTTGTTGATTGGATGGAGGCAGATCTGAATGTGAGCTTACAGTCGATTGTAAGAAAGGGGCGGAGTTTAAGTGGACTAATGCGGTATACGTCACCAAAGAGAAATTGTAATGGATCGAATTATGATATTTTGATTAAACATTACAAGATCAAATTAAAAAATACTTTTTGACTTTAAAATCGAAAGAATACAAATGAAAATAAATATTTGTAGGACCAAATATTAATTAAGGTGATGCATCTGGATGTTTTCCTTTTTTCTTTTTTTTTTCATTTATTCTAAATATAGATTTCATTACAGTATTTTTTTCTGTAATAATTCTTTTTAGTCCAGTCCAAAGTACAACCAATACTACCATGATGTAAAATACTTTCAAATTGGTATTTTTATTTAAACAATATTATTTTTATTTTATTTTTTGCATTAAACTAACACTAATGATTTGTCATTATGCTAAACAGAGGGGCATCCTTAAAATTATAATGTCACAAAAAATAAAAAAGTAAAAAAATTGTGGTACTACAAATAGACTTTGTTTTCTTTAAGCAAAATATTGTATTAATTTTTATTTTGGCCTCATACGACACAGGCATGTATATAGGAGGTTTTGTGAGATTCACCCACCCAAATAAAAATACATTTTCTTTATTTCATTAAACACAAAAGAATATAGCCAAAATATGGGAGAGACTTCAAACACCATGAGCCAACAGCTCCTATGTCCCACTGCGCCATAATACAACATTCATCAGCGTCATTTCTGAGGAGCTACTCCTTTAAATAAGGGTGGGAGATGGCAGGGTGCAGCTGAGGACAGAGGAGCTCTGCTTGATTTAACCATACGCATGTCGGCCCATTTTTATACAACTCATTCGGTCACGTCATTAAAACTCACACTTACAGCATATATGAATCTGCGTCTGTGGGATCCACGTGGACGTGTGTGTTTGAGTCATTGCTCAGGGCATCTGGTTGGGTTTTTTCATTTTGTGATGTCAGCTGAGGTGAGTCAAACACGATCTCATGTCATATGAGTTTACTGAGCTGTGACTCAGCATCTCATTTGATTCTCTTTCTGCCTATACATGTGCTTTTTCATATCTTTCTCTGTTTTTTTATGGCTCTTTCCCTCTCTCCTTCTGTCTCTCGTCTTTCTGGCTCTCTTCCATTGGCCTGTCAGTTGATTAGATAATGCAAATACATTATTTATAACACTTCACTCCTTCTCAGGCCTTTATGGGATGCCTAGCAACCAGGCAATTGTATCATACGGTGCAAGAGAGCTGATAACAAGACATAGAACCAGTGTTAAGGCCATTTCATATGAGACGTGGCATGCATTAAAATCAGTCGAGGCAGAGCGCACGTCACGCTTTCACAGGCTGATGTTGCTTTGGTCATCATGCACTTGCACCAAGTCACCATGTTGTAACGTTGAATTCAGTCTGCTAGGATCAGGATGCGTTATTGTATTTCATATTTTGGAAACCACTTGATTTGCCTGCACATTCACTCCCAAACTCACAAGCCAAAAAAGATCGAATCTAATTACTTTTTTTTTGTTGTTGTTAGAAAAAATTTGCAATATAAAATGCATTTTTAAAAGAGGACACGGTTTGCTGTGCTTTGTCTTATTGTAGGGATGCTTTGCACAATTTGGCCAAAAATGTTGTGCTTATGCATTAATATAATTATAAAACAACAACAACTATTATTATTATTAATATTATTATGCAAAGTAAGAAATATGAGTACTGTAATAATATTATTTTTGTGTAAATTAAAAAAAGTTAGTATTTTAGAAAAATAACAATACTTTTATTTTATAGTCAAAAAATACAATTAGGTGAAATTACAATACTAATATTTATGTTTTTAATTTCTTAATTTTCAAATGGGGAGGGGGATCTAATTGAGATTTTTGTGATTAAAATTTGTGATTTAAAATGTATTTTTAAAGAGCTCCAGGTTGCTGTGCTTTTTGTAGGGCTGCACAATTTGGCCTAAAAATGTTGGATATTATGTCAATATAATAATAATAATTATTATTATTAAATTAAAAATATTAAACAAGTTAAAAAAATATTACCAATAATATTTCACTGTAAAATTAAAAATCAAATTATTATAAAAAAAAGTTTGATATTACTGTAACATTACAATAATAATATTTATATTTTAATTTCTTCATTTTCAAATATTAAACCATCTACCTTTTATTTTGGCCAAAAACTGCAATGAACTTTTCCTTTGTTGGCAACAGGTTTATAAATGTTTCTCATTACAAATCTCCCAAATGCACATTATAAGCAACCAAAGAGCAGAGCAAATGTAGAGATGAATTCATGTGGAGCAACATTTACTGCAAACTGACTTGCTCTGAAAGACTGAACACACTGGATTGTGAGCTGCACATGTGGAAATGAACAGAGTGCCGTGCTTTGCTTTAAAATGTGCAGTTAATTTTTTACAGTTAATAATGTGTAATTAATTTTTTTATCATAATAGTTGCACCAAGTCATAATGCGATTCCAGTTTTATTTCAATTAGAGAAACAGCAAGAATACAGGTCTCTGCATGTGTAAATGTTCTGGCTGCTGTGTTTCTCTGTAAAGTTGTGTGTTTGTTTACACATGAATCAATGGTGCATCTATGTTTGTCTGCTTGAAAACACATGAATTAGTGTTTGTGCTGTGTGTGTGCATTGTCTGTCTAGTAGCTGACACTTGTAATCATAGCTGGTCCCAGCTGGATGGGATCAGTATCCCGTTGGATTACAGAGTTCAGATGCAGGGCTGTGACCCTACGTCAGTTCTTCAAGTGGCACCTCTACATCACTACATAAAACTGAGCTCTTTTATGTCCACATGTGCCAGCCTCAAGTCTATTTACATTATAAAACTGCCAGCGTGTTGCTTTGCTGTTCAGTCCTCCAGGTAGAATCACCAGTACAGCCTCTTGCTGAGCTGTGATTGGTCCACGGGCCTGTCAGTCAGTGTATTCCTGCAGCTGTGTTATGATCGTTCTTTCAAAATATGCTCTGCCTTTGGCAGCTTCTTTCACTTGTGCATGTGAGAGCCTCATTTCCTGCCTCGCTTTTCTCTCCCCCAGCGGAGTCATTCTCCTCTGTGATGTGCTTTTGAAGTGCCTGCATAATCAGCAGTCATGTGCTGCCACCCAGAAATACAACTCTGCATTGGTGTGTGTATGTGTGCTGAAAGAGGGGACGATAAAATGTAATTGCAATGAGTAAATCATTGTTGGCAGGATTAGGGAAAGTAACACAATTTAACTCTAGGCATACACACCAACATACACTGCTGTTCTAAACACACTTTTCATGCCATACCGTTAATTTACAATATAAATTACATTGAGATTTCAGACTCGAGAAGCTTTATTGGCATGGGGGAAAAGGCTTCACGTTGCCAAAGCATTAGTAAATATGCATATATGCACTTTTACAAACAGAGTGCAGTCCATGATTTATAATAAATGGTTTTCGTTAATTTTCCAGGAAATGAAGACTGTACATTTTATAAGTGTAATAGTAAGCTGCAAGTATGTATGTATGTGTACTGTATGTGTAGGCCAAAAAAAAAATACAGTAAAGCCATGCTTGAACTACATGAACCGCAATATTCATCAACCTTTGACCATATTTTATATATTTTTATATTTGTTTGACCTCCAAATGGCTTAAAAGTTTTTTTTTTTTTTTTCTTCAGATGAACCCTTTTTTTAAAAAGGGCCTTTTACATGACACAGTTTTCAACTAAATATGTAATAGTTTTTGTTTTGGCTATTTATTTACATGCAAAGATGCATGTAAATAGAAGATGCAAACTTTTGAAAATGGGTTTCAAAGTGCAAGTTTTTGAAAACGAACCGCGGATTTGTGAAACCTGTGATGTCATGAGCATGTATTTTACGTGTTCAGCCTATAGAAATGCATAAGTTTGCAGGAGCGTAGTGTTGCTTTACAAAGTGACATCGCCAACTACTGGCCTGGCATAAATAATACAGCATTTGTAGTTCTGTCATGACAACGCTCTGAGAGTTTAGCATGGTAGTATACATGACAATGTTAATGTGTTTGGTCTTGGCAGAATAGATCTGCTATGTTGCTGCTGCTGCAAGTACTGAGACTTGCTACTGCCAATACATGCTGCTGTGAGCATGTAAGAAATACTGCTGCTCCACATATAACATACATAAAATTACCTGTTGCAGATCTAGACAGGTGGAGCTGGGGAAGGTGGAGGGTTTCTAAAGCAGTGTAACTGCTACAGCAAGCACTATTCAAGTATTTGAATGTTGAGCAGCAAGCTCATTGGCTGCTGATGCGAAAAGAAACCAATCAGCTGTGCCATGTACAGGTGCATCTCAATAAATTAGAATGTCGTGGAAAAGTTCATTTATTTCAGTAATTCAACTCAAATTGTGAAACTCGTGTATTAAATAAATTCAATGCACACAGACTGAAGTAGTTTAAGTCTTTGCTTCTTTTAATTGTGATGATTTAGGCTCACATTTAACAAAAACCCACCAATTCACTATCTCAACAAATTAGAATACTTCATAAGACCAATAAAAAATTTTTTTTAGTGAATTGTTGGCCTTCTGGAAAGTATGTTAATTTACTGTATATGTACTCAATACTTGGTAGGGGCTCCTTTTGCTTTAATTACTGCCTCAATTCAGCGTGGCATGGAGGTGATCAGTTTGTGGCACTGCTGAGGTGGTATGGAAGCCCAGGTTTCTTTGACAGTGGCCTTCAGGTCATCTGCATTGTTGGGTCTGGTGTCTCTCATCTTCCTCTTGACAATACCCCATAGATTCTCTATGGGGTTCAGGTCAGGCGAGTTTGCTGGCCAATCAAGCACAGTAACACCATGGTCATTGAACCAGCTTTTGGTACCTTTGGCAGTGTGGGCAGGTGCCAAGTCCTGCTGGAAAATGAAATCAGCATCTCCATAAAGCTTGTCAGCAGAAGGAAGCATGAAGTGCTCTAAAATGTCCTGGTAGATGGCTGCGTTGACTGTGGACGTCAGAAAACACAGTGGACCAACACCAGCAGATGATATGGCAGCCCAAATCATCACTGACTGTGGAAACTTCACACTAGACTTCAAGCAACATGGAATCTGTGCCTCTCCAATCTTCCGCCAGACCCTGGGACCTTGTTTCCAAATGAAATGCAAAATTTACTTTCATCTGAAAAGAGGACTTTGGACCACTGAGTTCTTTTTCTCCACAGCCCAGGTAAGACGCTTCTGACGTTGTCTCTGGTTCAGAAGTGGCTTGGTAGCCCTTTTCCTGAAGACGTCTGAGCGTGGTGACTCTTGATGCACTGACTCCAGCTTCAGTCCACTTCTTGTGAAGCTCTCACAAGTGTTTGAATCAGCTTTGCTTGACAGTATTCTCAAGCTTGCAGTCATCCCTGTTGCTTGTGCACCTTTTCCTACCCAAATTCTTCCTTCCAGTCAACTTTGCATTTAATATGCTTTGATACAGCACTCTGTAAACAGCCACACCTTTCAGTAAAGACCCTCTGTGACTTACCCTCTTTGTGGAGGGCGTCAATGTTCGTCTTCTGGATCATTGCCAAGTCAGCAGTCTTCTCCATTATTGTGGTTTCAAAGAACAAGAGATACCCGGAATTTATACTGTATGGATGGTCATTTATTGAAACTCAAATGTAAATATTCTAATATTTTGAGATACTGATTTTTGACTTTCATGAGCTGTAAGCTCTAATCATCAAAATTAAAACAAAAAAAACTTTTGAAATGTTTTACTTTACATGCAATGAATCTAAAATATATGAAAGTTTCACTTTTTGAAATAACTTACAAAAAAAAATGAACTTTTTCACGACATTCTAATTTATTGAGATGCGTGGATCTGTGTGAATAGAGATGTTTTTGACAGTGTTGCTGTCTTTAGCAAAATGCAAATAAAAAATGTTTCCATTTACAGTACGTTATTGTTGTGTACCCTGAAACTGTTTTGTACTGATTACAAGTTTAAAGCCCCATTCACACGAAGAACGATAACTATAAAGATAACGATATTAGCGTCCACACCAGCGGACGATATCGTCTGTAAGCGCACGCTCGTCTGCCACTTTAAATTCTCGAGCTCATTATAGCAGGATTGATTCCGATTGGCTGTCAATGTTTTTATCGTTCATCAGCTGGAAAAAATAGTTCTGAAAGTGATTCCAGTGATATTGTTTCTCTGTGCCTTTATCGTTATAGCTGTGGTGTGGACTCTGCTATTCTTTAATATTGAGAACGATTTTTATCGTTATCATGCTTGGTGTGAATGGGCCTTAACACTTTCCACTTTACCCATACCAACACTTTTATGTATAGAGTGATGTGTAACATCAGCACACCATCACAAACTCCCCACATTCATGTTTTTCTTGCCCAAAAAACAAGTTAAATGTTCAGTTCTGTAAAAATACTCTCCCTCTCTTCCTGTCCACAGGGGAAGTTGTTGGTGCGCACAGGCCGCGTGGGTCTTGGGGAGAAGGTGCTGAGGGATGCGATTCAGGTGGAGAACACAGCACACGAGGCCTGGAGTGGTCTAGGGGAGGCACTACAGAGCAGAGGCAGCGCACAGGCTCCCGACTGCTTCCTCACCGCACTGGAGCTGGAGTCCAGCTGCCCTATACGGCCCTTCACCATCATCCCACGAGAACTCTGAAGCGTCTCTTACATTCATACGTGTGTGTATGAATGACTGGACCGAATGCTGTTCTACAATCTCTTTAATGACACATACTGTATAACAATAACATTGCACGTTTAGGCTTTTTACTCTAATGAAAGGGAATGGTCTAAAGGTGTTGTCACATTAGTGAAATATCAGCAAAATTTTGGGGGCAAAAAAGGTCCATTGTCAATAGAGATGTATAAAGCATTGATCACCCAGAAATCTCTTTCAAATCAAGCAGCTTTCTGTTGTTCAGCTCGGGGAATTCGCATGACCAACTTGAATATGAGCGGAAACTGGGTAGTGAACTTTTTGGACTTTGCATGAAACTCATGTGGAAATGACTGGATTTTGCCTGCAAAATTTTGCCAAGCAACTGTAAATGTGAACGCTCATTAATTCAGTGGCTAAAGGCACGATCACATTAGCAAATTTTAATGGCCATAAAAAGTCCATTGTGAATTGTGTATGAAACACTGCTCACCCAGAAATTAACTTTCAAACCAATCAGATTTCCATTGCTCGGTGTGGTGAATTCACATGAAAAACTTGAATCTGAAGAGAAATCTGCATATGGATTGTTTTTGCCCTGACACAAAATTCTTGAATTTCTATTGAAATGCCTACGAATTGTAACTAGCAACAGTAAATGTGACCTTAAACACACTGTCACTTTCAAACCAAGCAGCTTTCTGTTGGTCAACAATGCATATTTGTGTGATAAAATTGAACACAAGCAAAATGCGCATGGGAAACTTCCAGTCGAAACGTCCAATCGAATTTTTATTATAATGACTGGATTTCGCAAACCCTCTTTTAGCGTTAAAAAAAGTACTGTCAGGAATTACTGAAGAATTATTTTAAAAACTTAGTTATTTTTGCAGCTGATGCAGGCTCCAAATTTTATGGGATGAGAGTTTTTAAATGAATCACGCAACATGATTTACTAAGGTTTGCGGTAGTGAATTTACTACTTTCATTTGCGCTGTTATTTACCACCCCAAAAAAGCATGTTTTAACACATTTTGTGCTTGACATTATGGAAATAAGATGTTGCGTCTGTGTTCTTTATTTAGAGCATTGTCAGTAAATCACTTCCAGAAATTTCCACTCCCATTTGTGCTTTTTTGGAATTGTGCTCTAGTGCTAATTTGCCTTGTTTAGTAAATCTGGCCCTCAGTCTGGCAGAAGTTAACCAGAGAGCTAACATCTTTTACAGCTCCTTTAGCATGATGAAAAACATGTTAGCCCAGGGTTTTGTATAGTGTAAAAAGTCTTTATTATTATATAATACACTGTACATACAGCACTAAAATAGCGCTGCCCTTGTGACCAAAACATAAACACAACACAGAATGACTGAACACAACAAATTTTCTTTCTAACTGCAATAGTTTTTGCAAATATGCTGCAACATGTTCAGATACCGAGTCTTGTTTCTCAGGGAAAAAACTGTTGAATTCTTGACTCTTTAAATTCTTTAGTATTTATAAACCTAATAATCTTCTGTACTGTATGTTGTTTAAAAATTGTTCGTCTCATAAAGAGTTATTTTGCAATCCCGGTTTCTCTTGTATTCATTGCATATCGGTTTCAGTCCTGTAGCTCCAACCCTTAAGATCTTATGTAATGTTTCCAGTGCTGCTGGTGAAAGCCTTGGTCTTCTTTCTCTGGGGCGGCTGCGGTTGCCTAGCAGCCGAGCCTTGTTTGAGTTTCTGGGGAGGCTGTTGGATCTTCAGCACGTGGGTCTAAAGCCTCATGGAAAACAGCGCTTTGCTATTTTAGCTGGTTCTCTTTGATGACGGGATCAAGATGTTAATTAGGGCGAGCATTGAACGAACGAGTTGAGTTATGTAAGTGTTATAAGTGGGATTCTTGTTTACTTGCACACATCTACAGTATACTGTACATTGCCTACTGTTTCTGCTGGCACAGATGAACAAGTGTTTATTACATGGTATTTCTGTCATCCTCCCATTTCTATTGTTTGAAACCGGTCTTCTGGCCTTTCTGTTTATTTTGATATGTGGAAGTGATTCAAAACAATACACTTTTATAGAGCTTTATTTGTTTCGCTACTGCTTCTGCACAACAGTTCATGTTTCACAGCAGGAACAATACGTAGGTCCTATTAAATGGGTCAATGACATGATGCTTCTGTCTGTTCTAAAATACATTCATATGCAATTCAAAACTTACATTCACATCCATGTTGAGACAGTTTAAATTTGAAATTATGAATTTGAGCATTTCAGGACATGGAAGAGTTGTAAGTTTATAAGTGCAGGCTTTCTAATGCTAAAACCCAATTTAAAAGAAAAAATGTGACAGAAATGCCCATGCTTTATGTGAATATTTAATTCAATAATTGACAGTAATACCACCTGATTTTTTGTTAAAGATTGCATTGCTAGAATATTTTTATTAGTACATACCTAATTGTTAAAAATGTGTTCAGAGATTCATAAAAAGACGTGATACATAACATGATATTGGCTAATGTCTGCCAGCATTCTTTTTTAACATATTTCGTCTTTCTGTTAGCTGTTGTGTCCTGCAGTTGGAGTGGCAGTGGTGATGTATGGGGTTATTTGGAGAGGTTCTGACTGATAAAGTCATGCTATTTATCTCCTAGCATCAGCCTGTATAATTATCCTGACCAGGCCAGCCGAGTGATCCCAGCATCCCTTCACATAACAATGTTCCTGCATGGCTCACACAGGAGAGCTGGGCTCATTATGGTGCATACATTTTGAAAGAAAAGGGAATGATTAGATGGAGGCCTTTGAAGTGGAAGATTGTCCTTTGGGATTTCCTTAGTTAATCATTTAATGGAGCAAAACAACAGGGTTCTGGAAGTAAAACTCCCGATCATGTTCTCCATAGAGAAACAGATTATGTACAAACCTTTTAGGACAGAAGTACCATGAGCTCTGAAATTGTTAAAGGGATAGTCCACCCACAAATAAAAAATCTGTCTTCTTTACTCACCCTCTTGTTATTTCAAACCTCTATGACTTAATTCTTCAATTGAACATAAATGATGAATAATTTTCAAGAATGTCAGTAACCAACAGTTTCAATTTCCAAAAACTTTTATTTTATTTTTGTGTTCTGCAGAAGAACGTCATACAGGTTTGGAATGACATGAGGGTGAGAAAAGAAAAATTTCTATTTTTGGGTGGAGTATCAATGTGCCTTCAATTTTCTTCAAGTTAAGTTCAAGTCAAGTTCTTCCACACCAAACGTATCCAACTTTGTTTTTATGGTCCTTGCTTTGAGCACCGGCCAAAGCCATGCTGGTGTAGAATGGGGTCTTCCTCAAACTTCCCACAAACTTCAAAACATGGTATGCTTTAGTCTTGGAATGTACAGTGAAGGCAGGCAGGTAACATTCTCCTAGCATCTGCCAAACCCAGACTTGTCCATCAGAATGCCAAACAGAAGCGTGATTCGTCACTCCACAGAACAGGTTTCCACTGCTCCAGAGTCCAGTGGTGGCATATTTTACGACGCTTGGCATTGTACTTGGTGAGTCTTGCATGCATCTGCTCGGCCATGGAAACTCATGGAAAAACTGAGTTTTTGTGCTGATATTGATGCCAGTGGAAGTTTGGAACTCTTTAGCCATGAATCAGCAGAGCGGTGGACACTTTTACACCCATTTATTGTACTTTAGTCCATATAGTATACATAACCTAGTAAAGAAGTATTAAATAATATATTTAAAATACATTTATTTCATAGTTCTAATCTATTAACATTTACTGAAATACCGCTCGAGACTTACTGATAAAAAATAAATAAAAAATCAACTTTATTTGGAGTACTACTTGTGCACAATGCAATTTTCGTAATATTGAACCTAAAATGTGTTGTAATGTCACTATTGATGAGGACTGGTCTTTAAATGCAAGGTATTTAAAGTGTACCTGAAGTTTACTTGTTGCAATAGTTCCACTTCAGCACAATCAAATATACTTCAGTATATTTTTAGTTGGTATACTTCAGCACTACTTCCGCACAATTAAAGTGCATTAAATTAGTTGTTCCAATTTAGCAGACTTTAAGTATACAGTTTAGTATACCTAAAGTGCAACATATCTATTTTCTCTGGCTTATATATAATTTTAATTATGGTTTTTGATTAGTTTTTATGGGTTCATATTTCTTGCCTTTCATGTGTTTTAATATCTATTTACTTATTCTATAGGGTGAGACCCTGTTCAATTGTTTAGTTGTGCTGATTTTTTTATATTCTTTTACTATTTTTGAATCGCTGTGCAGCACTTTGGTCAGCCGTGTGGCTGTTTTATATGTGCTATATAAATAAATTGAAACTTGAAACTTGAACTGCAGGCTATTGAAACTCCTGAATGTTGTATTTATGAATATCCACGATCACTGACCAATTCAGTAAAATTAATGGGAAATAAGAGAAGTTACTCTATTGCAGATCATGGTAATGCTTTTGAGGGCATCAGCACATGCAGGTCACTAAACAGCATGTTTGTCAAGTTCCTGCTCATTTGATTATTATTCTGGATTGATTATGTGCTAATGAAACAAAGCGATCGCCATCATGAGAAAACCTTTTCTCTCAGGTTTAGCTCTGCCGTGTGTGACACTATCTCAGCCTCGGACGGCTCTCTGGTTACTCACAGGTGGCAGGCCAGCCCTGCTGCTCCCGCTCAGACTGAGGCGGGACCCTGGAGTCATGGAAGGTCAGGTGTCCAGACTGAGTTACAGCCCTGACAGCTGGCTGCCCACTGATTGATGGCTTTGTTTATTGATGAGGAAGGTACAAAGTTATGATGCTGGAAAATGACACAAACCCAATTACATTTTGTGTTTCTTATGTTTTTACTGTTTATTTACAGTAGATCTATTTTTGTGTGTTTGTGGTAGTAGGTAGGTTGTAAATGCGGACAGACCAAATTTTCAGTATCTAAATCAAATTTATTGGTGTTTTAAATGGGTTGTATAATGGCAAATCAAATATTGTCATTCTGCTTATCTCTAAAAACAAATGGTGCTATATAGCACTAAACGTGGTTATTTGGCTCGTAATCATAGGGGAACCACTTTTGGTGCTGTATAGCACCAAAGCTTGGTGCTTCAGTGGTTCTTCACCGGTTCTTTGGCATGACTGAGGGGCTATAGCAACGTTACCATATATAGAACCTGTTAAGCTCCTGTATGGTTCTTCAGCGGTTCTTCAGCGGTTCTTTGGGGTGATTAAGGTGCTATATAGCACCACTGCCGTACAAAGAACCTGTTAAGCCCCTTTAAAGGTTCTTTACGAGCCAAAGAACCACTGTTGGTGCTGTTTAGCACCATTTTTGTTGAAGAAATACAATGCAATATGGCACCTCTTATGGTTCTACATAGCACCATTTGACAAAGGCGCTGTATAGCACCTTTAAAGATATGGTGCTATAGAGCACCAAAAGTGGTTCTCCTATGATTAGCCAAGAACCACTTTTAGTGCTATATAGCACCATTTGTATAAACATGGCTGAAGTTTACTATTAGAAATATCAAGTTCAAGTTCAAGTTCAAGTTGAGGTGGGATATGGGTAAGGTTAGGGACAGGTTTGGTGGTATGGGTAGGTTTAAGGGTGGGTTAAGGTTTAAGGGATGGGTCAACAGTGTAATTATAAATGTAATTACAGAAATTAATTACAGATGTAATTACATGCAGGTGTATATAAATATAAGTACAATGTAAAAACATGTATGTACACAATAATCGCATTGTATCAAATTATTAATTTAAATTTAAGTACATAGTTAAGGACACCTAATATAAAGTGGGACCTTTTTTATTTTTCATTTTCATTTAGTTTAACTTGATGCACTAAAATAGCTAAAACTGAAATAAAATTAGTATAAATCTAAATTTCAAAGAAACCAATTTAGACATGTTTATGAAATAAACAAAAAAAATGACATCACTATTACTAAAACTTAACCTAAAATTTAATTATTTTAGATTAAATTATTTAAAATTATATTAAAAGTAAATATAAAAATAAAAAGTAATTCAAAATATTAATTAAAACCATAAAACTGTCTTAATGACCAAACAATTATGCAGCACATTTCAATATGAATTATTGTATTAATCTGTCATAATGTGAGGCGGTTACTAAAGAATAAGACAATTAAAAACTGTATTGATCCCAACAACAAAGCCACAGATCACACCATAAAAGAAAAAGCAATATTACTCATTGTACATGCAAAGAGGACGTGACAAAAATAAATAAATAAAAAATACCCATTTAATTTTTAGAATCAAAAAGAGGATGAAAATGGTCATTAAAAACACTGGTTTGGGTGGGGGGTGGGGTTTTACGAACTTTAAAAAAAATGATGATATGACCACTTTAAATGCATTGATTGTCATTGATAAAACCGAGTTTATAAACTGAGTTTTCAAGGTCGTAACCTTGCATTCACCCTCACATTCGGAGTGCTCAATCAGTTGTTGTTCTCAGTATGGACAAAATAAGCTGTTACACAATTTGTGCTGTTTATATTTCACAAACAATAGTACCACTCCCCGCTGTCCTGATCCCAGACCATCCTCTTTAAAGAATTATGAGTCATATAATAGACCTGTGATGTAGTACCAGCACCTGACCATTGCAATGTAAAATGATACGAGGCCTCCAACCACTTTTGTCTTGTGTGATATTGACTCTGAACCTGACCCTGTTAGAAAAGACTTGTGTGATTGCATGAAGCCCTACAGCGTCACCTGACTGCACACTAGTCTCGTTCATATTCTATTTTGGGAAGAATGGAAATGGTCACCATCTTAGCAGCGCAATAACACTTACTCACTTATCTTGGGGACGGGTGTACTAATTTTGTACTGACTTTGTGCAGTTGTTGATTTGACACCAATAGTTTTGGTTTCCCTTCTTGCTTATTGCTTTTATAAAACAGTATATATGAGCAATATCACACAAGTAGCCGTGTGATATCTCACTATATCAGCATGGCTGTGATTCGGCTGTAGACATGAGATGCATGCATTTTACTAATGTTTCTCTATCTCTCTCTCTCAATATATAACCCATACGGAGGCTACATTCTTAGGCTCATTAATGTCAGCAGAATTATTCAGGACCTCAACAATGGAGTTAATCTAGCTATTGGTGTGAGAGTGTTGTAAACAGCTGTTTTATTGTGTGACACTGACCTCTTTGTTCAGGCTGAATGAGTTATGTGAGTGTGAGAGTCATCACAAAGCTTTGTGCATTATCCACCTTTTTCCTACGCCCCATGACACTTTGTGCAAATTATGGGAGTACCTTCCGTTTACACTGTAAACAATCAGCAAAATGTTCGCTCTGTGAACGCAATAACAAGCATTTTCAAAAACTGGGTCCAATGAGGTGACATTATTTTACTCACCCTTCAACCATCAATCATTAAAAGGAAATTTAAAAGTGTAAAAGCATTAACAAATTACTTTCAACATACCGTGAATAATTCCTAAAGATCCTCCTTCTATCCACAGCAATATTATGGACTTGTTAGCCCGATCTCACGGCAATTCGTACATATTTTACGAAGTGGCAAATTCGTACGAATTCGTACGACCTCACTCGTATTAATTTATCCGATTTTTGCTAAATCGTACGTATTTTACGAGTTGCCAATTCGTATGAATTAGTACGAATGACCTACACCTAACCCCGCCCCTAAACCTACCCGTCAGTGGGGTTTAGACAAATCGTACTAAATCGTACGAGTGAGGTCGTACGAATTCGTACGAATTAGCCACCTCGTAAAATACGTACGAATTGCCGTGAGATAGCGTTGATATATTTTGTAACAATTACATCTTACAGCATCCGTGTGAAAACAAACCTGGAAAGTGATATACAGTGCATTCCAGGGAATTATTCATGGTTTATATCATAAATTATATTGGGAGAGCAAACCACAAATGCGCAGTATATGATGTATTTTTTTTCATTTACAGCGGAATACAACGGAAGCATGAAAATAATCAGGAGGAAAATAATGCAGCAGGCTGAAACGAGCTATTCTAGATATTGTTGTTATATCACGTCTCATTAATATTGTTATTCTCTTGACTTCTGAAAATAGAAAATGAATGAAAATTTACAGCCCATTCAGTCAAAATGACGGATAAGGATTATTTGTAGTGCAATCTTATGATTTGAAATGATTTGTTAGAGTCTTTTTGAATGGAACTTTCCTAAACCGGAAGTTTACATTTACATTTATGCATTTAGCAGACGCTTTTATCCAAAGCGACTTACATTGCATTCAAGTTACAGTTTTACATTTTATCAGCTCTTGCTTTCCCTGGGAATCGAACCCATGATTTTGGCGTTGCTAGCGCCATGCTCTACCATTTGAGCTACAGGAAAGCCTACACATAATTTAAAACGCAGTGGGCTCGTTAGGAAAAAGGTGGATATGGGCGGTTAGATCATGACATAATAGAGATAGCAATGAAACCTCCCCTTGTGAAATTAAAGTGTGTGAAAATGTATTAAATGTGCACCTAGTATACTTTAATCTTAAATCTTATATGTATTTCATAATCATTTTTGGTTGATTTGTACCCTTTTAAGAGGCAACCAGCCAGCATTTCAACAATTATTCACAGGTGAAGTAACATTATGGATTAAGGTTGAATCACTATTGAATTTTGTTTTGATTTTTCAAATGGAATCAATGTAAATATGGCAATGTTGTTTCAATGTCTCTTCAATATCTTGTTAAACTTTCAGTGTTGATACATACATCTTTTGTTAACTTTTTTATTACAACAATTCAGAATTATTGATTCCCCCCCCCAATGTTAAAACAACAGCTGACAGTGCTGTATTTCAACCATATTTCAACACTGAATGTCAGTCAAGGTCAGCGGGAAACACTTTAATTACAAAAGAATGGGAAATATAAAAGGAATACATGAAGTTCAAGGTATGTTGCGAAAAAGGAGGTCATGGGCCCAGTCCACTTTGACATCAGTGCTAAGCCGCTGACCTTTGTGCCATGTGGGCTCATACACACCTGGTCCTGGAGTTCCCTGTCAAAAACAGGCAAAATGGCAAGGTTTTGAGCCTTTTAACTTCATTTCACTCAAAAACATGTACTTCTTTCCTATATATGATGGTCAATACACTGGCTGTGGTGTTTTTTGGCCTTAAAACTGGTTTTGCTGTTGTAAAACAGGCATAGAAATGGAGCTTACCGAGTGCACGCTGTACAGCCGTGGTACAGTAGACCTAAAGCAGGAAGTGACTGCAATGCCTGTGCTTGGCCTTGGGTTGTAATGTCCAGGTGCTGGTCCCTCCTTCTAAATCCGTCAGTGGAAGTCAATGAAACAAAAGAGAAATTACAGTTTTATTTAATTAACCAGTTGATGGAATAGTTCACCCAAAAATGATCCTTTTAGGACCTCTTTTATAATTTTGGACCATATCAGTTTAAATCACCATCCACTTCCATTGTATGGAATAGAGCAGCTAGGACATTCTGTTAAATTGCTCCTTTTGTGTTACACCAGGCTGAACTATTTATTTAAGATCAGAAGATCCAAAATCAAATAAGAAGATCCAAAATCGAATCCAAAGAAAGCAATTCATCAACTTTTGCTTTAATGCATAAACACCAATAGGCCTATTTATATGCTTTCAAAAGTGTAGTTGAGAAGACGCCTGTGCTAAAAAAGCTGTCTGCTATCATTATATGCCATTTGATTCCACCGGCGGCCTCACTTGATCCAGCTGGCCTGTGCTGTGGTGTGTGAAGCGGGTTGAACTGTGCCGGAGGTGTTAATGCTGGTCGCAGGGGAGCTCGCTTCCCTCTGCCTGCTTGCCCATGAGGTCAACTTCCAATGGTTTTAGAGCCCTCATGCCGTTGTGCCCTTCTTCTATGGGACGGCCAGCCAGCTCGACATTCCCCTGGATAAGAGTGGATAGCTGTGCCATACTGCACATGTCTGTAGAGGCACTGAGCTATTATTTCATTAAGGGTGTGAGTCCTGTCCAGAAGAGCCAAATTCAACACCCTCCACCGCCAGCTACTCACAACTCAGCAAAGAAAAATATGATAGTAGTAATAAAAAAAAACGATTTCATTATATTTTCTAATGTTGGATCTGTGAAGGCCAAAATGACCCAGGAATGATAAGGTCTTTATAGTATCTCAGTGGTTCCCTTAGGTATCAATTAGGTTAAATGGAGAAGAAAGTTCTTACACCTTTCCCCTGATAGAAATACCCTGGTAATTTATAATGTCTCCTCTTGAGTTTTAGAGACAAGAGATCTTTTTCTAGACATTTTTCATCAAATAACCTGAACTATGCTATCCACATTCATTTTATAGCTCTATATGCTTACTTTATGCCAACAACTGTCTTATTACTTGTGTCTATTTTTAAATCTCCTATCAGAGGGTTCTGAGATTAGCACACAGCCTGATGTTACAGTCCAACAGCACTGGGACGTGTCACTGTTTGAATCACTCCGCTTGTCTGTTTTTGTATGTTGCAGACAGACTCACTTCCAGAATAACAATTTCCTGATAATTTACTCACCCCCATGTCATCCAAGATGTTCATGTCTTTCTTCAGTCGAAAAAGAAATTAAGGTTTTTGAGGAAAACATTCCAGGATTTTTCTCCATATAGTGGACTTCAATGGGAGGCGACGAGTTGAAGGTCCAAGTTGCAGTTTCAATGCAGCTTCAAGGGCTCTACACGATCCCAGCTGAGGAATAAGGGTCTTATCTAGTGAAACGATGGGTCAAGTTCTAAAAAAAATAAACATTTATCTACTTTTTAACAACAAATGCTCGTCTTGCACTAGCTCTGCGATGCGCATGCGCGTCTTCACGCATTGCGTAATCATGTTGGAAAGTTCACATGCAGTTAGTTCATCGTCTGTATATTTTGGTTCAAAAAGGTAGGGTAAGGTGAAAAACTCTATCTCATTTTTTCCTCCAACTTCAAAATTGTTCAACATCATTGTTTTACCCTTTTTTGTAAAGGGCGTTTGATTTTCATTGCACATTCGCTTTGTAAACACTGGATCGGTACTTCTGCCTACATCACACATGCTAGTGCAAGATGAGCATTTGTGGTTAAAAAGTATATAATTTTCATTTATTTTATTTTTTTTTAGAAAATGATCGATCATTTCGCTATAAGACCCTTTTCGTGTAAAGCCCTTTGAAGCTGCATTGAAGCTACAATTTGGACCTTCAGCTCGTCAGCTCCCATTGAAGTCCATTATATGGAGAAAAATCCTGGAATGTTTTCCTCAAAAACCTTAATTTCTTTTCGACTGAAGAAAGAAAGACATGAACATCTTGGATGACATGGGGGTGAGTAAATTATCAGGAAATGTTTATTCTGGAAGTGAAATAATCCTTTAAACAAGGATTCATTCAGAAACAAAACTTTATGAGTAAGTCGTTGAATTATTCAATTAACCAATTGTTCGAACTCATCCACAATCGAAAGAAGTATGAGCGAGTCATTGAATCATTCACCAATTTGTGCAATAGCATTGATTCATTCATGGACACAGTGGTTAATTATGCTTTTGGAACTATTTTTATTGGCAGAACAAAAAAGACCAAGTAACTGATTTGTGTCTAAAATGTAAGTTACTCAATAATAGAAATATCAAACTCGATTGTGTTATTGGTTTGATTATCAGCAGGGCTGTGTTTACCTGCAGCCGAATCAGACCAACAGCACTCTTGTTCATGTGATATTCTGAAGATTTCTTTGGAAGAAACGTCTGGGGATAACAATTGAAACCTCAAAAAGACTGGAATACCTGACTTTTTTACTGATTTTTGGCCAATTTACAGTCTGGGAGTTTGGAGTCAATGGTACTTGCTGAAATTCAGAGTCAGTCTGCAGATTTTGGCAGAAAATTGCACAGTGTATGAAAGGACAAGACTTTTCAGACAAACAGACAATCTTTTATATTCAGACTGTGATTCTATCCATGTTTATTGTCTCCATAAGTTTATTGTGTTCAGAAAGACTTGAAAGTCTGGTAGTGTGTGATCCTCACTCGTTTAGTGTATGATGCCTAGTATAACCATTTACAAAATTGGCAAGTGTATGATGTCTAGTGTTTTAATATATGTTCAGAAGAAGTTTTTTGTGTATTACATTCTTAAAGGGGTCATCAAATGCAAAATTCACTTTACATGTTGTTTGAACACAAATGTGTGTTGGAAGTGTGTGTACACATCCATCATATAATGATAAAAACCCACCCAGTGTTTTTTTTTTTAAATCCCTATTTTAAAATCCCCTTTCTCAAATCAGGCTGTTCTGAGATTCCTGTCAGAATGACGTAGTTCTGTACAGGCCACTCCCACGATAGTTGATTGACAAGCCGTCTTACCTTAGACCCGCCCTGAGTGAGCTGAGAGCTGTCTGCCTCCGGTGCAGGGGAAGACAAGATGTCTCCGATTAAGCGATTGAGGCGTTTTGTTGTTGGATGTAATAATGAATAAAGCAGTCATCATTTACTCCCGACATCTGAGCCGCTGAAGACGCAGAGGATTAACGTTACTTTCGCTTTGAAGTGAATGCGCCAATCCCGATCTACATAAATGCGTCTATGTTCGCGCAAATCATTCGTGATCCAGCTTCATCTACAGAAGAAGTGAGTATAACGTTTTTTTATGAATCTTTGCAAATCGCCTTTCCTAATAATGTACTAGTTAGCCAGTTTTGCGGCTAAAGGAAACAGTACTGCTCGTCACCCCCAGAAGAGAGGGGCGGGGTCAGCAGAACTCATTAGCATTTAAAGCAACATGGACTAAAAAACGGCTTGATGAAAACAGAGCTGATTTTGACAGGGTAAAGAAGGTGTTTTTTACACTACCATTGAGAAATTTTAACCAAAGTATGTTATAGACTTTTCATTAAGACCCTAAAGAATCATATCAATTTGTGGAAAATGGGCATCCGATGACCCCTTTAAGCTAAGATAAAAGATCATCCAGTGAGTAATAGAATTTGGCTGTTTGCTGTTGATCTGTCATCTTAAGAATAAGCTTGAGGTTTCTTAGCTACTTAACCTTTGACAAAACACTTGTCTTACATGAAATGACACCCTCTTACAACCACACAAAGCCCTAATGTTCTGCCTAACGAGACCCAGAGGATGCTTTAGCATCCTCACTGTTCCGTCAACACCAGACAGCTGCCAGCACAGCTCGAATAACCAGCCAACACGCCACTGAAGCCATGGTGCATGAGGTGCAACACTGACGCACAGCAGTGAAACTCACTCACAGGAAACTAGATGCTTTAGAAAACATTCTGGGCAAAAACAGGAAAAGCATTTAATATACACATAATAGGTTAGGTTGAGATTTTTCTGCTGAAACCGGACACTTACTGGGAGAAAGCTGACCCTCTGTACCACTGATCGGAACATCACGTGTCTGCAATAAGAGACCAGTGTCATAAGAGAAGACAATAAAACGCTGCAGACAGGAGAGGAAAGAGTCAACAGACAGGTGAAACGCTACAGGCTTTAACAATAGGTCAGGCTGTGATTTAGATTTGTACTTGCTCTGCTAATATTTTATTGGCCCCATCACAAAAATAATGCATTGTATTTATTATTCATTTATATTCTCATTTGTGGAAAAATGGGTAGTTGACATGAAATTTACAGCACTTTTATCACTGTCCTGTCATATGACCTTCTATAATTCAGAAGGCTGTGAAATACTTGGGTAACTGTATTTCATACTATTTTGTGGAACTTGTGTACTACTGAAACTGAATACTTCTACTTTTACTCAATCACATTTTTTAAGAAGTAGTCATACCTTTCAGTTGCATTTTGAGCTAACGCATTTGACTGGTCATTATGAAGCAATATGTCCTCTCATTTCTTCTTATTTAGTGGAAAAATCTCCACTGTTTCTTGATTTCATCAGTAAATTTCCAAAGCTAAGCAAAAGTGTTAACTTTTAATTTAAGGCCTTTAAGAACAATTAAATTGAGTAAACTTTGAAAGTTAGATATTTGGCTAGATATTTCAACGCTCAATTGATTAATTGTCCACATTAGTTAAAATATTTACTGAACTGGAGTTTTAGGATCTGAATGTTCCTCTACATTTAACCAGTGTTAAAGGTGTGAATTAAAATAAAAATATATATATATATTTTTAGCTACTTTAGTATAATTTAAAGCTTGTTTAGTCTTATCATTTTAAGTTATCATAAGTTGACCCCGGCTGCCTGGTTGAGAACCACTGCTCTAGAACTTTTAAAAATGTAAATGTCTTGCAGCATTTAAAATGAACTAGTGATCACAAAATGTATTTAAAATGTTGAGAAGAAATGGTGACAAGTTACAGAACTTAAGATAACTTATGTCAATTTTAACCTTAACACTTTTTGTCAATTGTATGTCAATATATGTCTATATAAGTTTTTCCCCACAATAAAAAATGTAACAAATAATTTGCTATAACAGCTGGAAATGATGTGTTTAAATCAGCAACAACAGTGTTCAGGTAAGTACATCACAGAAAGCCAGAAACACATGGATTTGAGCAACAAATGCAATGGAAAGTGCCAAACTGTCAGACTGGCCCAAGCCGTTGGATCATCCTTTTAGTTGAGGCCTGCACTAAAGCATCTAAAGGCCATTCTGTGAACTGCCTGAGATTAAGGAAGAAACCAAGAATGAGATGGAAAAACATGTGTGATGTTCTCTGACTAGGAGTGTGTGAAAGGGTGCTGAGCGTGATGGCTACTCACTTGCAGGGTGATTTGGTGACAGGCTTCTCCGTAACATCATAATGACCGGGTGAGAGGTTAATATCCTAAGTTAAACACACACAAACACTACATCAACCAATTGTTTTGACTCCAGGTCAGGTACCAAGAAACTTCAGCGTAATGCTGTTTACACTAAACATATACATACATGTCATGGAATACAAGGCAGAATGTTGTAGCCACCTTGAGGAACATTTTAATGCTTAGAAATGATTGGGGTCAGGGGTGCGACAAACAACTATTTTCTTAATTAAAACTCTGTCACATTGTAATCTGGACAAAGTTATAAAGCATAGAAACCAATTCTGAACAGTTGTATTATTACCTCATCAGCTTTTTGAATCAATTTGTTGAAACCTGTAGACCAGAAACACCTACCGGCTGGAAAAGGTACTGTTCAACAGCAGACTAATGTTTTTCCATTCCAATTGACCATATCGAGGAGTGAGAACCAGAAAGGCGTAAGTGACATTTCACCAACTTTACAGGAGAAAATTTTACCATAGTTTGTTCTGACTTTGTATAACTGATTTCAATTGTTTATAATACAAATTTGTACACTCATGGATGACAGTACTTTTGCCGGTAGAAAGAGCTCATTAAGAACTTTCATTTGATATACAGTATACAGTATATATATCCATTTCACCAAAAATGTCACTTACGCCCTTCTGGTTCTCACCCCTCGATATGCACTTGTTCTGTTCCATTTGTTTTCCTATGTCAACGTGCACTAGACTGTCTAACTGTTAAGAAGGTTCAGTTTTTAAAAATGCATCTCAAAACTCTCACATCTCACTGCACTATCGTGCTTTTAACAGTAAAAAGCATTCTGTGTGATTCGTGTGAACTGCGTTCTTTCAGCTCACTATATTTTGTTCTGTGTGTCGACCCTGCGTTTTTTCCATTTCACTGCACTGCATCTTGCGTTTTTAACAGTGAAAAACTGTACGCATTCCGTAAATTCAGCTCACTGCATTTTGCTCGTTCCAAGACCCTGCACGTTTTTCATTCCACTGCACTGTCTCGTGTTTTTAACAGCAAAAAAATCGTTATGTGTGAACTGCGTTCATTCAGTTCACTGCATTTTGTTCTGTGAAATGCATCTCAAGACCCTGCACATTTTCTTTTTTTTTTTTTTTCTTCTTCTCATTTCATTTCACTCCACTGCATTGCGTTCATTCGGCTCACTGGGTGTTTTTGCAATTACGGCCACTTTTGACTCTCCAAAATGTAAAAAAAATTCAACCCCTATGATTTTTAATTTTAAGCATCAGAGTCTGTAATACATATAAAAAGGTCAACAAAATTGCATGGAGTCATTAAGATTTTAATCTGGAACATGTTTATTTTTTATGTTTTTCAACTCTTCTTCTTACAAAAAGTCCTTACCGCAGTGTTACAATAACATTTTGTGCCGTTTTGTAAATACTGATATTAAAAAGTAATATACAAAATAGGGATTTCATGGTTTTCTCTATGCCATGTAAAATTTAGACAGTAACCTTAGTTGTCAATTGTTTCCATACACACTAAAGATAACATATTTAGCTTTTTATGACAGATGTTGCCATTTCAAAGTGTAAATCATCTCAACTTAAGTGTTAAAACTTTTTTGCAAATAAAAATATGAAAAAAATAGAATAAAGCAGAGCTGCGGTAATGACATCTTGTGTCGGTAAGGACACAATGTTAAAGTGCCATGAACTCAAAAACAGGCTATAGAGAACAACAGTATAAAAGAAACAGAACACATATAGACTGAATATTTGTCATTTAATATACAGTAAACCTTGAACTTGTCTACCGCAACACCTAAATTTGCTGCGGTAAAGACATGTTGCGGAAATGACATTTTTGCTAATATTGCAGCTAATTGGCAGCTAGCAAGGTCTACTACATTAGTTTTGACTCTTAGCATCTTAATATCAATGAATTAAACAGTAATATACATTTATTTTTAAAATGTAGTTCAAAGTACAGAATTACTAAGCTGTATGGTAAGGACACACAATAAATACTGACACAGAAAAGATGATATTTACCTTATATTTTTGGGATCTTGTGAGTGAGGTAGTGAGGTGGCCCAATCTGTCAGCAATGTGCTCTGCTAATTTCGGTTTCCATAGAAACTAGACTTGTTTGTCTTTGATAAAATGTCATAATAAAAGCCTTTTTTCATTGTTGCGGTAAGGACTCAAAAGTGTGGAACAGGCACATTTAGTTGAAAAAAAAAAGATCAGTAAATAATACAAAAAAAATTAAGCTGCTGTAAATTAACATGTATATTAAACAATTCCATTTGAAATAATGTCAAATTGTTATTCAATTAGCTTATTTTACGTATCTCAACATTGTGACCAGAGTTGTGGGACATGAACAAAAACAACATTCCAATCAACCAATCAGAATTTATGGATACGTTTACAAGAAATGTCAATGTTAGCCTTACAACCAGAGTTAGGTGCTTCTACACCCTTGTTATTCAACGATCATTTCCCTCTGATTTTAGGCATATATTATGGGTAGGGTTAGGTTTAGGGGTAGGGATAGGGTTAGGTCTGTATTTTTGGACAATAATTTTGATCCTGGATCAACAAAAGATGTTGATTCCAGGAACATGTCTTGCTTGGCACAATCACAGTGACCGGAAAAGAACCATGGCAAGGGAAATGTCACCCACATTAAAAAAATAAAATAAAATAGGGGCATACATGGTTAGTGACATTGAGAATTTAGAAATGATGTGTTGAAATGCTGGTGATGTCAGGGCACAGGCCGGGCCGTCACTGATTTCGGTGACTGACTGACCTTATCCCTGAGGCCCAAAGTGTGGATGTCTGGTCTGGGGCAGCTTTTGAAAGAGCAAGTTGCCTGGCGCCGCAGAGCCTCATTGGTTGAGTCGGTGAAGTTATATGCCCCGGGCAATAGCACGTCCCCTCGACGCACAGTCGACATGAGGGTGTTTCGCTTGGGGCCTTTGAAGCTATACGTCCTAGGCACAGGGTTAAGTCCCATCTCCTCTATGAAGTCCCGAATGTGGTAACTGCCAGGAATGGGATAGTCCTGGTGGAAGAGAAAGAGGAGACCTCTTTTACGCCAGTTTCACGCCTAACATGATTCCTTGGGTTACTACACTGAATATTATGTGCTTTTGTAACATAGGAAATACACATTCACATCCAAAGGGCTATTAATCTACATGATGTGAAGCCCAAAGTTTAAGAAACGGCTGGGCTGAAAACAACATTGTATTGATAGTAGGTTTATAATGCTTTTTTTCATGGCAAAAATAAGCTCGACTTGCAGCTGCAGCTGTGCTGTGCTGCTTATACAGGCAGCGTGAAAGCTGTAACCTGTTAATATGAGAACCAAAATAAATCTGCTTTCATGTGTGGTTTGAAACAGACCTTATTTTTGAGACAGAGGCCACTTGAACACCAAAAATGCACATAAATGTCATAAATGTTTCAGAACAAGTGTTGCTGGATATTTAGTAAAATATCACCTACCTTAATAGTGTTTCTCCACCAACCACTTCTGTCAGTGTACATTTCTTTCTGTTTCAGAATAAAAACAACTTTTTTTTCAGAATACTTTGATGAATTTAAGTTTAAAAGAAAAAAAAATAATAAAAGTGTTTTGTAAAATTATAAATGTGTTTACTGTAACTTGATCCATTGAATGCATCCTTGCTTAGTAAAAGTATTAATTAAATGAAAAAAAAACAACAACAACACTATATTGTCCCCAAATCTTTGTAGGTGCACATTGATCCAACTCAGATCAAACACACCTTAACAAGGTAATCAAGGTCTTCAGGATTGTTAGAAAATAACTAGAAGGTGTGTTTGGTGAGGGTTGGAGCTGAACCCCTTAAACTCTGCAGGACTGAAGATCCATGCACTATAGAGAAATATTGTCTTCCACCGCAGTAAATGTGAAAACTTACCCCATCTATACATTTTCCTTTGGGTAATGTTTTCTCTCTTCCTGTGGTCATACTTCTGTCGTTCCTGTTTGTCTTCTGTAACAGACACCTCAACAACAAGAAGCGTTGCTTAGATACTTACACTATTTAACTATTAATCAAGAGTACTGAATACACAAGTTCTGCTATTTGTTCGATCCCTTATTCTTTAGTTACATTTACTGATTTTGTAAAAAAGAATCTTGATTAGTTTGTATATAAAAATTCTGAAATTTCAATCTAAATTCAGTCATTTCTTATCATTTTTTTTCCAGACTAGATCATCTGAGCTGCTATTTTACTCATTGGACCACAAAACTAGTCATAAGTAGCATGAGTATTTTTGTAGCAATAGCCAACAATACATTGTATGGGTCAAAATTATTGATTTTTCTTGTATGCCAAAAATCATTAGGATATTAAGATTATGTTCCATGAAGATATTTTGTAAATTTCCAACCGTAAATATATAAAAATTAAATTTTTGATTAGTAATATGCATTGCTAAGAACTTCATTTGGACAACTTTAAAGGCGATTTTCTCAATAATTTGATTTTTTTGCACTCTCAGATTCCAGATTTTCAAATAGCTGCATCTCAGCCAAATATTGTCCTATCCTAACAAACCTTACATCAATGGAAAGCTTATTATAAATCTAAATTGACCCTTTTGACTGTTTTTGTGGTCCAGGGTCACATATGTGTCAAATTAGCCAAACTTTGAACGGGATCTATTGAATCTAGGTTGCTGAAATGATATAAACTAGTTTTATTTGCGTGTGATGCATGCGTTTGTAAGGGTTTGTCACACATGAATAACAGCAGAGAAGGCAGCTCTCTCTGGGAGTTTAGGGTGGAATGTTCTGCTCTGTTGCTAGGTGACCAGGAATACACGCTTCTAACAAGCAACTGAAGGGCCCAGTGTTTACTGTTTGTCAAAGCCGTCTCTCGTACCAGTGCACTTCAACACTGACATACCGTGAATAACCAAGCCATGCTTCACGGCTTACTGCTATTATTGAAATGAGCTATTGAAATCAGTGCAACATTCTCATACTTTTGCTCTGTATTGCCCAAAACGCTCCTCTAGTGGTAGTCTAGAAAAGTCTTTATACCCAGTGCATGCATGATGCTTTAAAGGGGTCTAATAACTTAGCTAATATTGTGTAACACTAGGTCTTAGTACAGCATACTCCAAAGATACATAAAAACAACAAGCCCCACAGCTAAAATTCTGAATAGCACATTTTTACACAACAGAAAAATGACTTACAACATTTGTCATTCAAGAGTACTTTAATGAGCTTTTTTGACATGGAGGTTTCACCCCAAACCTATTCTGTGAATACACATTTGTCCAGCTGACTCAGAGACGCATTGAATTGTGATTTACAAATGAATCATTTCAACTATTACAATAAATATTGTAAACATCTCGGTTAAATTAGTGGTTTCAAACCACTAAAAATCAGCTCTGGGATGCATAATGATTAACAAAAGTTTTAATTAGAGGGCTAAAAGACGCATCGCAAACAAAGAAATTTTCAGTATGGGTAAATAGTAAATTTTATTGGAAAACAAATATACAACTTGGAATGAACTATCTGAGGCATGACAATGCCATTAAGCGGCTTTTTAAAAAAAAAGAAACGAAGAAAGAAAAAAAAAAATAGTGTGAATAAAACATTAAAAAGCATTGTAAGATTCAAACAAGTTCTTGGTATAGAACAGCAGATACAAAAAGAGTTTATGTACGAGTATCTTGTAGATACACCCGTGTCTTTTTCTTTTTTTTTTTGCAATAGTGCAATGCTGAGAAATTTCATATATATATTATATACTTTGTCCATAGTCCATGCAGAGTTACTCCTCTACATTGATGCCATGCCAGTGTCGCTGCCAAGAGACAACCAGCTGGCAGGTCTCCACTCTTGCTACGCATGAGGAGGGCAGACAAACGTGACGTGAGGTTTTTTTGCACGTCACAACCCCCTCTTCGCGGCAACAAGCACCTGATCGTGTAACCGCACCGCCACTCCAAAAACACGATGACAGCAAAAGAAAGGGACATGAGGACTGAAGTTCCTATGCAGTTTACATGCAGTTCCTTTGGACAGCCGGGAGGACGAAGGGGAGGGGACTTAACGTTTTACAGATAAATTAAACAGAAAAAAGGCAAATTATTTATAGAAGAGAGAGGATCTGTACAAGGCCTTCATTTCGCCGTCATCATCTGTACAAATTCTGTGGAGACAGAGAACATGTTAGTCAGTTTCTGAAAGATGACAAGATTTCATACGTGAAGTAAAGTTGCATCCCGACACAACGGCAACAAATTACATTTTGCTGGTTGGGTGGTAGCCCGCCCAAAGTTGAAACTTATTGCCCTAAAAATCCCAATTAAACAAACCTTAAAAGAAACTCACGTTCTGATAAGCTGTGATTGTGCATTCTCACTCTTATTGAGGACAAGTTGTTAATAAATCAACTTCACAATGAGCTCACCTTCGTAGTTAACCTGTCCGTCTCCGTCAATGTCTGCTTCTCTGATCATCTCATCAACCTCTTCGTCGGTCAACTTCTCTCCGAGGTTTGTCATGACGTGACGCAGTTCAGCTGCGCTGATGTAACCATTCCCATCCTAAAGCACAGGATATCCAGGTCAGCGACTGCACGTGACTTCATGTGTGGCGCTATTCTGGAACGGGACGAGCTTTACCTTATCAAAGACACGGAATGCTTCTCTGATCTCCTCCTCGCTGTCTGTGTCCTTCATCTTCCTCGCCATCATGGTCAGGAACTCTGGGAAGTCTATCGTCCCATTTCCTGTGCAGAAAGCAGAAGTATTTATTTAGACAAGCCCCAACTTTTAACATTCAACACTTGGGTCGAGGATGGATGCACGCAGTCGTCCTTACCATCAGCATCCACTTCATTGATCATGTCTTGCAGCTCAGCCTCTGTTGGATTCTGTCCGAGCGAGCGCATGACAGTGCCCAGCTCTTTGGTTGTGATGGTGCCATCGCCGTCCTTGTCAAAGAGTGAGAAAGCCTCTTTGAATTCTGCGAAGGGTGACAAATAAATGAAACAGGACCTTGTATTAACAGAATCTCCCAAAGATAAACAAACACTGAACACAAAGACACACAGAGGAACCAGTGGGGCCAGTTCCGAAGAAGGGATGCCCTTCTTTACACATTCACTTCCAAAACAAGCTCTTTCAGATATTAATGCAAAAGAAGCTTGAAGCCATAGAGCATTTAAAGTCAACATGAAACATATTGACTTTGTTTACATTAACAAATGTTCCTGGTCTTAATGAACGATTCATCAGTGCCTGTTGTTCTAAAGAAAACAAATGTTTTAGCTTTTTGGCTGACATCATAAATCCATCAGGCTTCATTCTGGAAAATAACGGCCACTTTTACAAATCAAACCAACAACATCCTGATGTATATTTGCTTTCACTGAAATTCATGCTGCATTCAGAAAAAAAGCAAACAGGTTGCAAACCAAGTTTCATGTCAGCTTTAAAATTTATGATCAGAGAGACAACTACAGAAAGCAACAGCAAAGCTGTCCATACTCACAATGAACATTACAGTGTGCACAAAAAAAACAAAAAAACTCTGCATACACGCCTGCATTGCTACAATAGTCTGTAATTATCCGTTTATTACGCAAGGCACACACAGGAAGAACATGTGACACCCAAACTAGAACAGGCTTGAATGACTAAAATGGAAAACAAAAGTCCCAGACATCAATTCCTCTAAAGAGAAAAGTGACGTATCTATGTAAAAATGCCACTTGCTGCTACAAAGGCCTGTCCCCGTGCAAACGAAACCTTACCCTGCTTCTATGCAAACCATTGACTCCGAGGCACGGTTTCTATTGAGATCCAGCACTTGTGACCTCACTCTGTTCCTATGGAGACCCGCTGAACCATATGGAGATCTAATGCTGTGACCCCATTGAGCTGATATAGGATCTAGACTTCAGAGCAGTATGGAAACACTGTCGTGACCTCACACGATCTTCAGGGAAACACACTTCAGTGACTAGGTCTCGATGGATAAACCACCATGACCTCACTGTCGCTATAGTGACCGACCACAATGACCTAAATGGTTTCACAGCCTTTCTGTTTGAGGCTCTCAACTGTAATCGCACAACCACGATTAAAACATTAGTCAAAAAACAAAAGCCGTGTGTCCTGAAAGTAAGAGGTTTTCACATCCATTTTCTTCCAACACGTTTAGAATAGATTGATGGCCTTTGCACGTAACACCAGAAACATGAACACCAAAATATTTCTGTTGACATAAACGAGCACACTAGCACAATACTAGCTCACATAAGATATACAGAGAAAAAAGCATTCACAAATGCACAAAAATGTAACACTTGGCCACTAAAGTTACCTAAATAAGCCAAAACACCCTAGAAATGCATTATAATGACAGCAAGAACCACTGTCCCACCTGTACAAGTCCATCATGATAGTAGAACCTGCAATATCAGGTCATAAATGACTCAAACTGAACCAGCGCCTGGTGAAACAGTAACTTCACGTCAAAGCCATCGAGATGTTCAGTCCAACAGGGGACACACCCTTGTTCCTCGGTGCCTGCAGTTACTAACTCTCTCCAACAGAGAAGAGGGTGTGCTCATCGAAAACTACAACTAGCCCTGGGAATTACTCATTCACTTAGTCTTAAACACTGGTGTTACAGGCTTCCCACCACAACAACCTGTCCATTCATTCGGGGAATGTGTCCCGACCGAGTCTCAAGGCTCGCCATAAAAGGAAATAAGATAAATCCACGGAGAGAGGGGGGCGGAGAAGGGGGTAAAACCACGGAATCCACACCACCGGCCATGTGCAAGTGGACAGGAGGGGGGGGGGATGTCTTACCGGCAATCTGCTCTTCTGTCAACTGGTCAGCCTGCAAGGAGAAAAAGAGAAGACGCACACTGAAAACGAGAATGACACCTCATCTAAAAACTTACAAATCAGCCATCAGAAAACATATACTGATCCACTATTAATAGTAATATTGGTGGCTTAAAACATAGAAATCACAAAAGATCTGATTCTCTTCTATTAAAGGAATAATTCACCCCAGAATTAGACAGAATGACAGCCTCAGTCACCATTCGTTTTCATTATGTGGGGATAAAAAGCAATGAAAGTAAATCTCGACTGAGACTGTTAGACCCTTACATCTCCTTTTGTGTTCCAAATTAGAAAGTCAATCAGTCTTATGGATTTGTAGCAACACGAGAGTCAATAAATGACAGTTTTCATTTTGGGGTGAACCATCCCTTTCAATACCAACTGCAGAAGGTGGCGCAGTCCCTCTCCACTGCTCGTTAAAGTCTTTGTACTGCTTTATTCATTTAAAGATCGTTAAATTAAAAGACCACAGACGTCAAATGCTTTCCATATAAGTGTTTGATAACGAGCATATATTCAAACATGATCTAGCGCGAGAGAAATGCGCCATATTTGCAGCTGACGCGCCTGTATTCGCTATCAATGAAGCTTTTCCAAGCTGTTGCTTTAAATTATTACAGGTTACAACAAGAACTGAATAATTAACTTAGTGAATTCATGTATACATACGAAATTAAATGTCTACGCCTACATAAACCCAAGGCAGAAGACTGCCTGCTACTAAACCATATCACTCCCGTACGTTACAGGAAACTTATATACAGCCATTCAATATCAAGGAACTGTATGCTGACTGTAACGCGCATTACTTTAGATATGCGGACTATAATAACTGCATTTTGCACTAAATAAAGAGTGAAGTTAAAATATAACAGTTTTTACTCACCATCGCGCTGTTTTAACAGATGTATCTCCACACAGAACAACAGTCCGCAGCTGGCAAACAAACAGGATGCACTCATACAGAGCTTGACGCGCCTTTAATGGTCGCTTATAAACTCCTCCCCCTGCTTTCTCTCCATCCGCCAACACACTTCCTTCCCTATCAGAAACGATCGTCAAAAATGTCACTATTGTGATGCGCGAAGGTGCAGTACAGAGTACCGTGGATCTTATACGATAGCGACGTGTTCAAATCGCGAAGATGTGCTATATGCGGCGAGGTGGACCTGTTTTGAGCGGAACTAACTAACCGGCGGACTCATACATTCTGCTAAAGTGTGATGCGGCAATAGCAGTAATGTACGCTATGGCCAGGAGAGGCGGCTTCTGATTGGTCCATTCGTAGCCGCAATGCGTCACTCGCTAAGATCCGAGTAGAGCTGCATTCCCAGCTAGACTCACTCACTACACATCAGGGTCAGAAATTAACCAGGGCTCGTGGCAGGAATGCCATGGAAAGTGACAAATTTAATCAACTATTTAAAATATTACGGGGGAATCTATAATGTAATATTTTATATATTTAGAAATATTATTTTCTAGGCTTATCACATTAATTATGTGTTGACTGAACATAAATTGTTATGATGCAATGAAAACTGGCTTGAAAGTCGACACCCTAATGTTGCCTAGTAATAATAATAATTAAAAAGTTTATTTTTGACACTACAACAAGTCATGCACATGGAGATAGTGTAGCATTTAAGCATCAAGTGATCTAAGACATATTTAAAGTTTTTTTTTATTATTATTTTGATGATATAAAGCAATCAAGTTAAATAAAAGATTGTTAAAACTGAGCAAATGATTCACTACAATCATTATGAGTGGCAAGCAATGTGGAGAAGCAAAAATGTCTCCACATATTCAGGATTGAGCCCCATAATACATTATTAATCAAATCATCAAAAAACATAACGGTCAACCACTAATCTGAATATTGTGGGGAGCGTGTCGTTATCAATGCAACTTGAAGAAAAAAATATTAAATGTATAGGCCAGGCATATAGTAGGCTATAGAACATTGCATGTAATATTATGCCTTTAATGTAATCAATTAAATAAAACATGGTTGAACTGATCCCGCTCTGTTAAAAGGATTTGAACATTAGTTATGGAGAGCAATCCACTTAATTTCTTTATCAGATTGATTTGGCAAGGTTGGCCCGCTGCAAGCTTTGCAGAAAGTCTGCCTACAATGTTTTATATATGGCATGAAGAATAAAGCATTTAGAAGCATTGGCAATTAAAAGCCCCCGTGACGATTCAGATCCCATTAATAGGACATATAAATCAACTGAAGTAGAATAAAAATCAGCTTGATTGCAATTAAACCGTATGGTTATGGAGATATACAACATCTCACTGTATTAGATCCATAGCTCCTCATAACAGGTTATGCGCAAGTGACTGACGGTGACTGATGTGTGTGTATGCTTTCGGCGTGCATGCAATCGAGTGTAACATCAGCTGAGACAGGCTCATCTAGCGATATGTCAGATGTGGCATAAGGAGCAGCAGGTTTGTGGGCACACGTACAGTAGACGCTAGGCCTGCTTGTGCTCACTGAATGCATGGGAGTATCTGATGCCCTGCTTCTCTATGCTTGGCTGCCTGGCTCTCTCTCCCACTGGCCACCTGTCTCTGGACCAAACCCAGGGAAGCTGCAGGTGGGAGAGAGTGGAAACTCCAGGGTCAGTTTGAGAGTAACGCAACAGGCCTCATAGCAAAACATGAGGTTTTTGTCCATGCAATGAAAATCAGGGACCAGAGTTGTTCTGGACACCGCTGACTTTCACTGCATGGACAAAAATAGTTGAAACATTCTTCAAAATATCCCCTTTTGTGTTCTGCAGAGGAAAGAAAGCCACATGGGTAAGTTTTCCAAACAACAATGTACCTTTTTGCTTAAGTACCATAGTGCAATGCAGTGTCAGAGAAACTAACTAACAAGTCATGACTGTTTCCTTAAAACAGGAAGGAACTTTGTCATAGATTGTAGTTTAAATCATGTTGGTTAGAACTGTTGTTAATGACATCAAGCAGGTTGTGGAGTGATAACTTCTGCTAATTAATCCATTCAAGATCAAATTAATGTCAAATTACAATCATGGCATCTGAGGAATGTTTCGCTATTGTTCTCTGTTGTTTTGTTGTATTTTGCGGGTTTCCTTACTAGCAAGTATACAGACGTGCATTCTTCAAAAACAGTTTTAATTCTCTTAATATACTGAAAGATGTAGAAAGAAATTGATTATTTATGGAATGAAAGATCACGATTGTACATGTTAACTTGCTTACTTTGCTCAAGTGCATGATCTATTTAAGTTTTATAATCACAGGTTGAGAGCTGTAGTTCCAACCACACAACTTTGCGATGCTGTTTGCGAATGTTCGTTAGAACTATGGATTTTGGAAACACCCAATCATTGAACTGTGTTGGTAATGATGGAAATTGTGACCATAGTTGGCTAATATTCTTTTGAGAAATGCACCTCTGGTTTGGAACAAACATAAGTGCAAATATAGCTGCAAGCAGCAATTAAGGAGCCAAGCACTACAGAGGCAATATGAGAAGCTAAGCATGGCATGGAGCATCAGACCAAATGCAACAATAAGTAATAAATGCAATTTTAGGATGACTGTAATTGAAATGGCTGAAAAATCAAAAATACAACCACTAGTAAGATGATTAAATGGCTTATCACTTTTGACCAACAGGTGGTGCTGTAATCAAATCATTTTGGTGTGCTCTGTGTGAGGTGACAATGGCACACACACAGTTTGTTGTCATTATGTCAAAGCTTTGCAGAGATACAGCCTCAGAGTCATTTTGGCACTATGCCTAAAATTTATAGTGGCGCTGTACGAAAATGGTTTTGTCTATCGACACGAAATCCATAAACTTTTTGTCAGCACAGTCTGAAGATGATTTGACTCGATTTTGGTGAAAATCGGACCAACGGTTGAGGACGAGTTCGAAAAAGTAGTTTTTCAACATAAATCAAAATGGCAGAGAGGAAGTTCGGCTTACTATGGCATAATTGGTATGTATGTTGTCGGCATGAACCTATAAATATTTTGAGATGAGTTTCATTACAATAGGCTAATGCAGTCAAAAGTTATTAGCATTTTTGGAAATTTCATAATTAATGGTTAATGAATAGTTTATTACTCTTGACCAATAGGTGGGGCTGTTACCAAATTGATGTGGCGTGGTCAGTTTGAGGTGACAATGGCACATACAAAGTTTGGTGTAAATATGTCAAAGCTTTGCAGAGATACAGCCTCAGATGCAGTTTGGCATCTTTCCAGAAAATTCGTTGATGCGTTAAATAAAAGCCGTTTCGTATATCGACACGAAATCCATAAATTTTTGCCAGCATGGTCTGAAGATGATCCGAGTCATATTTGGTGAAAATCGGACTGATGGTCTAGGAGGAGTTCGAAAAAGTAGGTTTTCAACATAATTCAAAATGGCGGACAGCAAATTCAGCCAATTATGGCATAATTGGTATCGATGTTCTCGGCATGTAAACAGGCTAATGTAAACAAAAGTTATTAGCATTTTTAGAAATTTCATTATAACATTTGACCACAAGGTGGCACTGAAGAAGCATACCAAGTTTCGTAACGATACCTCAATGCAATGCGTTCGTAAAATACAGCATTTTACGACAAAATGCAAAATGGCCGATGCCCAAAATGGCTGACATAGGAAAATTGGATATCATTCGACTTTTAGAGTAGAGACCAGTTCTGTGATTTTTGGCCAAACCATTCAGAAGTTATAATCAAAATTATGCATTTTTCATATCTCCTGACCACTAGGTGGCACAGCACCGAAACACTGCAGGTAGCCTCAGGTCATACTTTTTATAACACACCAAGTTTAGTCTCAATATGCCAAACCGTTGCGGAGATGGCCTCAAATCAATTTTTGTGTGCTTTTCGTAGACTTTGTTCGTCTGTTATTTGAGAACGGTTTGATGAATCGACTTGAATTCCATAACTTTTTCTGAGCCAATTTTGGTGAAAATCAGACAAACCGTCTAGGACGAGTTCGAAAAAGTAGTTTTTTTGAACTATTAAAAATAGCGAACAAAACTAAACCTTACGATTTTTAAATTTTGATGTTCATTCGAAAAAACTAAACCTTACGATTTTCACATTTTGATGTTCATTCGACTAGTGACCTTCGGTGCTTGGCCCCTAATTAAAGCATGACAGAATTTTCATTTTTAGGTTAACTATCCCTTTAAACTGACCACAACATGTTCCCAGATTGCATAATTAACATGAAATTGTTGATCCATAAATAGATGCAAACATTCACACACAAACAGGAAGCTTACAATCCGCACCCAGCCATATGCATAAACACACAGACACACACATACAGTACACAAGCACACCATTTAGCAATCCTTATAAGTAACTGCTTCAGTGTACACTTGGCACTTGCCACCATCTCTGCTGCCTAATCCCTAACACAGTGGCGTCTATTCATTCAAATCTGCTTTTCTACACTGGGATTGCAACTCATGGAGAAGATTATGCAACAAAGAAAGGAGAAACATCATAAAAGGTCTTGCTATATTAATCACAAGGGGAAGATAAGCTGGATTCAGAATGAGCATGAATGCACAGTCTTGAAGAAAAAGAAACAAACATATTTGTAACAATGGCTAAATGTTAACATGTTCTAAGGCTTTCTGTGTATTACAGCTTTGAATGAGATCCTCTTGTTTAATATAAAGATGTTTTAAGATGCTTTTTTATTAGTGGAAGTTCTTCACCTACTCCAACATGCTGGGGTTTTGTTTCAGGTCAGAGTTTAATGTGAAAATAACCAAATAGATGTATAAAATTGGTCCTTGAAATATTTGATATAGCAAAGGACTATATATTATAGAATGATGTTATTAAACTGATCCTGCCTTCTGATTGGTCAATACAGAATTGCAGCCTTGCTAAAAAAAGGCAATAAGGCACTCAAGGTTGTGCTGTATATTGTGAATATAGTCACCTGGGCTTTGTTTTGTTTGAGACTTTTGTTATTTATAAATTTTAAAGTTATGTTTCTGGATGTTGACTGGTCAGTTATTGATTGGATTGAGCTAAATCTGAATGCGTGTTTGCAGTCGATTGTATGAAACGGCGCAAATTTAACCAGACTAAATGATTCTGGATACATTGCCAGAGAGATGTCTGTTGTTTGTTGTAAAAATGAAACATGCATGGATTAATCATTCATAATAAGACCAACAACATTAATTTAGAAAATAAAAGTGAAAATTTATACTTGCCTACTATTAATTTGTAATATATATCATCAATATATACCTGTCGCTCTGCACCAACACCACTATTCTCTGTGACTTCTACAGATAAATGAAAATCTAATTAAATTCATATGCTTTTGAGAGCAATATTGTCATGAAGGCACCATTGTGGGTGTTAAGAATTTAAATCTCGAGCTATTTTGAGTTAATGTGGCAGTATGCTTTGAGCATGTTTGAACGTAAACCTGCATGACGTGTTTGCCCTACAATAGTTTTGGGTAGTGCTTGAGCGATGGTACCATACGTGGGCTGGAGTGTGAAGGCAAGTCGTTTATGTATATACATCTCTAAATGTGTTGTTCTCTTGAAATGACTCACTCTTCCATGTTTTTTCAAGCCCATTTATCCGCTCGGCGCTTGGCTCTTCTCTTGTGAAGCATGCAGAAATGTGCCACTTCAAGGAAGGGAGGCCTTATCTGCCACAGAACATTCCAGATCTTTACAGAGTTCTCATACCTTGAGCATTTCTAGGCAAGACAAGGCATGACTACACAGGGTCAGGCACTCAAAAGACATCGCAGAACACCTCTTTACAGGAAAGCAGACTGCATATTTCTCCTCTTAAGGGCAAATGTTGAGAACCGCGAGGCGCGCTCAGGTTTGTTCGCTGCAGGAGTCTTCATCAAAGGGCTTGTGGGAGTGGATACTGAGGCCAGAGCAGGTGTCTGGGTGTAGATGTCCGCCTGTGTAACTGGAGGTTGTGTCGTCTTTAATTTATGAAGCCTGACGATGCTGGAGGGGATAGAGTTGGTTTTCACGGGTGTATGAGGATGTTGAGCTCAACAAGAATGTACAGTGGTGGTTTCAGATGGTAATACCATGGTATTTTTTATTTGTACCATGGTATTTAATGATTCAACTATTCATATAGCATTTTTACATATTACAGCAAGAATACCATCCAAAAAACAAGCTATTGTGGCCAAAAAAATTAAGTATACTTGATAACATTTTAGTATAGGGACCAATTCTCAGTTGCTTATTAGCATGCCTATTATTAACATACTGGCTGTTTATTAGTACTAATAAAGCACATATTCTGCTTGACCATATTCTACATCCTTAATCTTACCCAATACCTAAACTTAACAACTACCTTACTAACTATTAATAAGCAGCAAATGTGGAGTTTATTGAGGTAAAAGTCATAGTTAATGGTTTGTTAAAAGCGAGAATTGGACCTTAAAATAAAGTGTGACGGAATACTCTCCCATGTCTTATTAATTTGTTCCCTCGTTTTAGTTAAATCATGGACACAATTTACAGTAACTAAATTAAAACAAGGTAATAAATTAGTACAATGTAGCCACTTATTTAGCTCCTACAAGCTACTTGTAACAAGGACGTACAATGATGGTATCAGATGGTAATAACACAGTACTAATTACTAAATGATTAATATATTTATGTAGCATGGTTTTATGTATAAAATGTAATGTATAAAAAATACAGAGCTCTGCATATGACATGCAGGGGACATCAAACAAGATATTTTGACCATGAATTAAGAATTTGTTCCCATGATTTATTTATTTGTTTCCTTGTTTTAGGTACATTGTGGATATTTGTATTAATTCATTCCCTTGTTTTAGTGAAATCATGGCAATGACTTACACTAAGTAAATTAAAACGAGGGAACAAATCAGTGCAATGTGGCCACTTATTTACCATTTACAAGAATGTGCAGTAGTGGTAGCAGATGGTAATACTATAGTATTTTTGATTTGTCCCATAATAATAATTAAAATATGCTTGTAGCATGGTGTTTACATGCTGCTCCAAGAATACCATGGTACAATGTCTCAAAAATACAGAGCCCCATATGACATGTGGGGGACGAAAACAAGATATCGTGTCCATGAATTAAGAATTTGTTCCTTTGACTTATTAATTTGTTCCCTCGGTTAAGGTACATTGTGGCCACATTATACTAATTTGTTCCCTTGTTTTAAGTAAATCATGGACAAGACTTAGAATAACAAATTAAAATGAGGGAACAAATTAGAACAATGTAGCCACGTTTTACATAAAAGGGGTCATATGATGCAATTTCAAGTTTTCCTTTCTGTTTGGAGTGTTACAAGCTGATTGTGCATAGATAAGATCCCTGAAGTTGCAAAGACTAAAGTCTCAAAACCAAAGAGATATTCTTTATCAAAGTTAAGACTCGACCACACCCCCCTAAAACAGCTCATTTAAACACGTCCCCACATGTCTACGTCACGGTGTGGGGAGATTTGCAAAACACCGCCCAAATGTATACGCAAAGAAACGAGGGCGTGATTTTTATTCTCGCTGTAGTATTGTTGCTGCCGCCGGCGCCATGTCCTGGAGACGCTGTGTTTCATTGTGAAAGCAAAACTACTTTGTTTGGGCTTCCAAAAGAGGACACAACTAGAAATCAGTGGTTAAGTTGTATTTACAACACTGTTCCAGAACAGTTCAACCCAAATAATAGAGTGTGTGCAGCGCATTTTACAGAGGACTGTTTCCTGAACCTGGGAGTAGCCTTCCAGCTGTGCTCAAAGGCTGTTTCTATAAAGTGGGGCAATTCCAACTTTGCAAGAACAGTCTGGCGCTTCTGACTCACAGCCTGTAAGTACGTTTTCATATTTGAAGAATTTGCCACTGACGATTCAAACGCGAGTTTTGAGCAGTGTAGAGTAGTGCTTGTTGTTTGCCGTTTCTCCGATCACAAATGCACACATGGCAATGCGATGCAACGCGACGCGTAAAAAGACAATTATAATTCATTATAATCAGTAATTATGTCCCCACTGGATGCAACAAATGCCTCGTTTATAATGGGTTTTATTGTTTTTGTGTCGTCGCGCAGGACACGGCATCACAATACGGTAAGTGGGCATAACATTTCCGTCTCACACTTGAGATATTCGGCAAATCACAATGCACTGGATAGCTGGCCAATCAGAGCACGCCTTAAACCGCATAAACACAATGCATTACACCAAATACACCAAATAATGTTATTTTTAGCAACGTCATATGACCCTTTTAAATAAAATGAGGGAATGAATACTACAATATGGCCATTTATTTAACTCTTACTTCTATGAGAACAGTCGTGGTATCATACGGTAATACCATGGTATTTTTGACTTGTAACCATGGTAACAAATAATTAAAATATAATTGTTTTAGTTAAATTATGGCCACAATTTAAAATACCTAAATTAAATCAAGGGAACGAATTAGCACAACGTAGCCACAATTTAAGTAAAACAAGGGATGAATTACAACAACGTGGCTACTTGTTTAGCTCTTATAAGAACATATAGAAGTGGTGGTATCAGATGGTAATACCATGGTATTTACATTTTTATGCACATCTCTTCTTGTAGTTTAAGCAGTAGAGCATAGCGCTAGCAACGCCAAGGTCATGGGTTTGATTCCCAGGCAAAACAAGAATGGATTAAATGTGTACTTGAATGCAAAGTAAGTAGCTTTGGATAAAAGTGCCTGTTAAATGCCTAAATGTTACTGTTAATTTGAAACAAGGGAACAAATGAGCACAACGTAACCATGATTTCACAAAAACTACAAAATTACTACAACGTGACCATGATTGAACTAAAACAAAGTAACAAATTATTACAACGTGGCCATGACTGAATAAGTAGTAGGAAATTAATTCTTAATTTGTGTCTACAATATCTATTTATTTTCCCATGCTGGTCTTCATACAAAAACACATACTTTTTATTATCGATCCTTATGTCTGCTGAGCTGTGAGAGTCTATTAAAACCATTAAGCTCTTGTGCATCCAATAGCGATGTGGGCCGTTTAAAACAGCACAAGTACTTTCACCCTCGAGTTCGGTAAAGATTTACAGCCAGATGTTGTTGCATTCATGCAGTTTCTTAACTGCTCTGTTACACTTAGATTGAAAAGCTGTACTCAGCATTACTCAGAGCCCAACTCTGGATTAAATTGTTGGCAAAAAGCAAGTCGAGGGCTTGCAGAAATGACGTAAAGGGGAGATAAGGCCGGAGCATGAAAGAGCTTAGTTCACATCCCAAACTTTATAGTTTTATGGCTGGGAGATAAACACTGGCAAAGTGCAGAGTCCAATGGCAGGACCATAAGAGCAACCAATAGCTCTTTCTTTTAAGAGTTTACTGCTTCAGTGTGGCAAACAATTCAGATTCAACTAGGCATCACCTTTGATCCCCAGGTAATATAACTTCATGTCATTAAACAATGTCACTACAAACAAAAAGAGAAAATGGGTGTCAAAAATACATATCGAGTCTTATCTGAATGGAAAAAAGGGTTGTGAATAGAAGCCAGTTGTTTACAGGTAACCTGAAAAGCTAACATACCTAAGTGACAGTCGTACGCCCAGGTTACACCTTTCAAATTATGCAATACAATGACAGATTTACATGTAAAAGAATAATTCTGCTCTCATGACAGTGAGAAGCTCATGTTGTTTTTGGGGACTCAGAGACCCCAAGATTTTATTAAAGGCTCAAATATCATACTTGAAATTAAAGAACTAAGTAGATAACTCAATAACTAACTTCAAACAACCTCCAAGGAAACATATTACGTTTGTTTGGGGTCTCAGAGACCCTAAATATAAAAGATGAATAAATGCAAATGATTTGAATTCAAACTGATCCCATGGCTTTGGATTCTAGTTTATTTTTTTCAAAGAACTGTTCACTGAAAGGGAACCAAAAATGGTTCTTCGGTCACAATTCTCGCTATTAACAAACCATTAACTGAGTTTTGCCTCAATAACCTCCTAATTTGCTTCTTATTAATAGCTAGTAAGGTAGTTATTAAGCTAAGGTATTGGGTAGGATTAGGAATGTAGAATGCAGAAATGTGCATTATAATAAACAGCCAATATGTTAATATTAGGCATGTTACTAAGCAACTAGTTAATAGTGAGAATTGGTGTTACCGGTTTTTCTATTGCATCGCTACAAAAAAGTGCGTACTATATTGAACACATTTATGAAAAGTGCATGTCTGCTTTTTGACACAAAAGAACTGTACTATGCATTAACACCCAGAATTCATTCCTAAAGCCAGAATGAGTGTTTAACCAGAAGAAACAAGAGTAAGAACAGAGTAAGAAACAAGATTTATAAGTAAAGAGTCTGCAGTAGGTGAGGGGCTGATGGGGAAAAACAATCGAAAGGTTTATGACAATTACTGGGTGGGAAGGGACAGCGATAAGGATGATTGAGAGAAGTGGTGGGGTTTAAAAGAAGGAGGGAGAAAGGAAAGTGTATGTGCGGCTACTGCCCTGCCCTTGACCCCCTCTCCCTGTGTGGGCCTTCCTCTGCAGTGCAGGGCTGCAAACAATTCTGATGATCTCATCATGCAGGCGCCACCACACACACACACACACACACACACACTCACACACACACACACACACACACACACACTCACACACACACACACACACACACTACACACACACACACACACACACACACACACACACACACACACACACACACACACACACACACACTCACACACACACACACACACACACACACACACACACACACACACACACACACACACACACACACACACACACACACACACACACACACACAGCATAGGGAGACATGCAGGTGTCTGCCTGGTGTCTCTTGTGATTGATTGACTGTCTGCTCTCCACATCACAGAAAGATGCTGCTGCCACCCAGGGGTGAAAAGTACACAGTACACTTTCACAACACGTATGTACAAAGAGTCTGAAACCTTCGACCATGTGTATAAAAATGCAATTTATTCCAAAACTGAATTTTCAGCATTATTATTTCAGTCTTCAGTGTCACATGATCCTTTAAAATCATTCTAATATGTTGATTTGTTGCTCAAGAAACATTTCTTATTATTATCAATGATGAAAGTTGTGCTGCTTAATATTTTTGTGGAAACCCTGTTATAGCGTTATAATGTTATAATGAAAGTATTATTTTAAGACATTTATGCAAAATATATTTTACTCAAATTGTTATGCTAGTGATAACATTTGTAATAAAAACTACTAATATAATGAATAGAAAATAATGAAAAATAGATGTATATTCATTAGTTAGTTGTCTCAGATTTTTAGACCCCACTGTGTGCTGTAAAAATCATGTTTCCTCACACTTAAAATGATGTTAAAAGGAAACATCCAGTAGTCTATTAAAAAAGTTATTTGTATTTTATTTTATTTGAGGAAAGAGTACTAGTGTATATCATAATCATTGCTAAGTATTTTAAGACAAAGTGTTTGAATGGGTTTGATGGTGCCTTATGTGTGCTTATAGACAGCATACATACATTCAGTTGCTTTGCTTTCAACAGGAAAATTTTGACCAGAGATAAAAAATTCCATGCAGAATGCCATATTTCACCCCCAAACTAAGGGGAAAATGTATTACAGAACCATTTTTGTTGTATTTGACATTATTTCATAACATTAATGCACATTTTACCACAGTTCTTGTGGTATCCAGACCTTTTACGTTTTTGAGTGGTCCTAAAATGTGCCTAATTTCCCAAATTTAACCATATTTCCAGCAATACAGCAATGTTCAGATGTTTCTCCTCTTACATAAACATCTTTAAACGGTAGCTTTGTTTTTTAAGGTCAGTGCTACAGAAGTGCAACTAATGCATGTCAACTGATAATTTTGTTGAAATTTGATGAGAACACTGCATATATACATTATTTTCTTCACAAGAGTTAATAATTCAGCAGAGATTGTTGCTCACAGATCGCTCCATGTTTGTTTTGCATGTGTTCTTTCACATTCACACATGACAAAATGTCAGCAGTCTCTGTTTAATATAAATAATATCATACTGGGATTTGTTTTTAAACACAAATGTACATCTGCACTGATGCTGCATGAACCACACAGGGCCTGTGTTATCGATACCGCCGCTTCTGTTGAGGAGTGAGGTTATCAAGGATACGCGGGCTAACGTGGGTGAAGTACTGCAGAGAGGGGTCGTCAAAGTTGAACGGAGGGTTGAACTGCTCCTGAATGTACTCGGGCAGCAGATGAGGAATACTTGATGGAAAGAGAGAGAGATAGAGAGAGTTAAGATCTAGCATGTAACATCCACATATTGTAAATGTCGTTGTATGTGTGATCAGGACACTCACTCCCCAGAGATGGTTTTCTTGCGTGAGCAGCAGCAGAAGCAGGCAAGCGCTGCCAGCAACAGCAGCAGGAGGAGGGGGATACCAATGCCCAGGACCAGCCCCAAAATTAATGACCTCTTATCCTCCGCAGTCTGAGCACCTGTCAGGTCTGTGCGGTTAACATTGTTCCAGTCTGAAGTGGAGGAGAAAAACGAATTGTTGTGAAAAATCTAATGACCAGACCCACACAGAGCCTGAACACTGTTTTCTGGTGATGCTCTTACCAAAAATGCACGACTGTGATTCCTCCTTTAGATCAGTGCCATTGCACACGCACCTGTAGCCTCCGTAGGTGTTGACACACTTGGCTGTTTTTGAACACGGAGCCTCTTTTGTCTTACATTCATCAAGGTCTAAAGAAAACAAGGAATACAAAGTCTAAATACAAGGAGTAGAACTTAAGAACTCATAAGCATGGTGGAATTAGAGGTTAATATCTTATATGTAAGTTAATTGCAGTACCAAATATAACTGGTTGAATAGTGCTTCAAGAGGGCTGATATTCAGTACAACAGCACTGTTTGCTTTCACTATTTATACCGTTTGATATCTGTGTTCCTGATAGACTGTCAGTGGAGATGTTTCATTGAGTCTTACTGCAGGTTATATTTTTACACCAGTAGGTGGCGACAAGTGACTGTCTTTATTAGTGAGTCATTGACTTAATCACTCGAGGATTTGTTCAAAAACACTATTGAACTCAGGAACAAAACAAGGTACTGTCTTTATGAGTGGGTCACTGAATCATTCCCTGAAGGATTCATTCAAAAACACTGATTAATTCAGGAACAAAATAAGTGATTTTCTTTATGAGCAAGTTATTGAACCATTCATTCAATGATTCATTCAAAAACACTGATTCATTCAAGAACAAAATGTCTTATTTTCTTTATAAATGAGTCATTGATTCATTCACTCAAAAAATATGCTCACAAATACTGATTTATTCAAGAACATTCTTTATCAATGAGAATTAATTCAGGGACAAAACAGATGATACTTGATGAGAGAGTCGTTAAATCATTAAACAATACTGATTCATTCAGAAACAACTACTATCAGCTACTCTTCTATCACATGCAGCAGCTGGTTTTGTTTCGAATAGTTTTCATTGGCAGAGCAAAAACAGACAAAGTAATTGGCAATACGGCTGTTGGTCTTAATATCATATTTGATCACACTCACTTTTGATAAAGCAGTGATTGGCCAATCAAAACCAAGCATTACACAGAGTCATGTAAAAAGTGAAAATCAAATGTTTTAGTATGTTCTTACCATCCACAGAGGCTGAACGGATGCCGTAGTACTGACTGACTCGGGTCAGGTAGTCCATGACATACCAGTGCGGCGTATCACTGGACACATTGATCCTGTACTCATTCTGCCCGCCTGCTGATGCTGAATCAGGAGCTATAGCACTGGCATTGTAGAACTTGTTCTGGAAACCCATTGATAGGATCTCCTCCAGCTGCAGAGAATGCAGAAATGAATGTGAGCTGTAGAGTTAATGACATGCCATGTCTGAATTTATCTGACATTTTCACATCTCAGATATATGCACTGACCTTACTCAGTCCCGGTGCTGATGCCTGATTTCCCCAGCCCATGGACACATTAAAAACATTCCATCCTAAAGAAAAAATATATTTTTGTTGGTCTCTCTTAAAATATTAAACCTAGGGAGCGGTGTGCAGGGGAAGATATGGGGCAGTTTTCCCTGCCTCTGCTTTTGATATCCCCCTTCAGGTCGTTAATTTTTAGGGGCCAAGCACCGAAGGTGTTCTTTTTTCTTCTTCTTCTTCCGCTCTGTAAGTCTATGGCAGCCCATAGAACCATATTGTAAAAAGTTGTGAAATTTGGCACAGAGTAGACAGTCTGAACATGAACCATGCCAAATTTGGAGTCTGTAACTCAAATCCTCTAGCGCCACCACTTGTCCATATTTGGACTCAAGTTTGTGCTAATAACTTTTGAACTGTAAAGGGCTAGAAACAAATTATTTGTTTTCTCTGATTCCTTGGCTCAAGATGATTGCATTCCTTGGCTAGACGAATGCACCTTATAACATAATTTTCCATAATATTTTTTTTTCCACCATTCTGATTTTTTTTAAAAAAAACTACTTTTTCAAACTCCCCCTAGACAGTTTGTCCGATTTTGATCATGTTGAGAACATCAATATCAATTATGTCATAATCGGCCAAACGTCCTGTCTGGCATTGCAGACAATTGAACACAAAATATTTCATGTTTTGTTGGTCAACTTCATGTCATGAAAACTGTCATTACTGCAACACATTCCAAAAAAAGTTGGGACAGGAGCAATTTACTGAAACAGTTGATGTCAATAGGTGATTGTAATTATGATTTGGTACAAAAGCCTCCAAGAAAGACTTTAGGAGCAAAGTGGGCCGAGGATGCCAGTTTGCCAACAAATACGTGAGAAAATTATTGAAATTTTCATGTTCCTCAAAGAAAGGTAGGAAGAGATTTGGAATTTCATTCAACAGTGCATAACATAATTAAAAGATTCAAGGAATCAAATCAGTGCGTAAAGGACAAGGGCGCAAGCCTTGAACAACCGTGATCTCCGATCCCTCACCATGCATCGAATCGTCATTCAATAAGGATATCACCACATGGGCTCAGGACTACTTTGGCAAACCGTCAAGAACATACGTGTTACATCCACAAACCAGTTAAAAATTATGTTGTCATATCTGGGATGGTCAACAGTGGAACTTCTGTGGTCTGTCTTATGGGAGGAATATCCGATTGATAAACAATTCCAAAAGCCAGGGTCTGTCATGGTATGGGTTGTGTCAGTGCCCTTGGCAAAGGTACTTACTATGGCACCATGACTGAAAAGACATAGAGATTTTATGACTTTCAAGAAGACATCAGGGAGCCAGTTTTAGTAAACCATCATTCTGCACCATTATAAAGTCCTGGCTGCGGAGGAAGAGGGTACGGGTACTTAACTGGCCTGCCTGCAATGTCTTATCAATAGAGAATGTGTGGCGCATTTTGAAGCGCAAAATGCCTGTGAAGAACTGTTGCCCACCTTAAGACTTGTTTGCAGGAAGAATGGGACAAAATTACATGCTTGAAACACTTCATCACTTGGTGTCCTTAGTGTTGTGAAAAGGAATGGCAACATTCAAAGTGGTAAATGCTTTACTGTAAAGAGGTTTTACACGAGGCAAATGAAGACATGAAATATTTTGTGTTATGAAATACAAGTCTATAGAAAGTCACAGAGCATACTGTCCCAACTTTTTGCTGATTTGGGGTTGTATAACTGTTGCTGCCACCATTTGACCCAAATCATCTTCATACATGAACATGAAGAAAACAGATTTTCTTATTATATTGATAAACAATTAAATCATACTACTAATGACTGACTTTATGACTTTTCAGCCAGTTTTAGTAAAATCACCTTAAAATGTCTTATCCTCCCTGTCATGCTTGCTCCTTATTCTCATGTAAAGAGGTTTTACTTTTTCAGCAAGATTATCTATATAAGCAGCCTAATATGAGAAGAAAACAGATTTTCATTTTATTTTGTGTTACATTTTGTTTTCAGCATCATAAGCAGCCTAATATGCACAACATCACACGTTTTCTTGGACTAAGATGGAATGAAAATAATACATAATTTGTCAGGAGAGATGGCTTAAATGTGTTCAAAATGTTTGACAGTTTATTTGTCTTAATACTTCATGAGTCCTGTAAATTCTATAAATAAATGTATAGTAAGTTAGTTAATGGTCAAAATTTAATTCAGTTGATTAAGCTAAACTTCTAAATTAAAAATTAAATAATGGCATTCAAATACACCCCCTTCTTTCTTTCTTTCTTTCTTTCTTTCTTTCTTTTTTCACTCTCTAATGAAATCTATATTATTAAAAGTAAATAAATAAACATAGCCTCACCTGTAGGATTAGCAGAGTCACCTAAAAAAAGTAAAAGAAAACAAAAGTGAAACAAAACAAAAAAATAAACAGTCAATCATGTAATGAAGCAATTGGTTTAACTGATTGAAAGATTCAAAATCTTGTTTTCTTCAATCCGTTACCTGTGTACAGTAAATGTAAAGTTAAAGTCATGTTGATCAGTTGTGAAATTAAAACCTCTTACCACAGCCGTCGGTATCTCTGGTCTTCTGATAACGGCATGAGCAGCGCACTGATCCCGGCATGTTCACACATTCAAACTTGGCATTGGGACAGGCCGAGGGGTCCAGACACTCATTAATATCTGTGGGTGAAATAAAGCATGTGTGACTGCAAGCGTGTCTCAGAGAGTGACTGTCAGCATGTGCATTGTTGTGGCATACCTTCACACTGTTTTCCATCACCTCTGTAGCCACGCTTACATTTACATGTGTAGTTGTAGCCAGTGCTGGTGCAGTCTGCCATCTCATGACAGGGGAAGGGGAACGGAGGGAGGCAGAAGTCTGTGGGACACAGTTAGACAAACTTGGTTTAAAAAACAACTGTTACGGATCTAAAATCTCATTTGAAGCTGTTGCAATGAAGAATAGCAAAATAAGTGTGCCTTTTAAATAACTACTCGCCATTTTCAAAGCACTTGTATCCTTGTTTGCCCTGGTGTACAGTCGGAGGAGGGCACGTTCCACATGTAAACAGGTCTCCTTCTTTCTGTCTTATGCATTCCACACCAGGAAAACAGGGTTTGCCTTTACACACATCTACTCTGTTATCACAGTACTTGCCACTGAAACCCGATGGACAAAGACATCCCACAATCTAGATGTAGACACACAGAAAAACATGTTTGTCTATGTTTAGGAAGCATTACAGAACACCACCGTACACAACTGAACGCCACATACTGATTAACTTAGAGTTCACCCGGTGACTTGTACACTCAAATGAGATATATATGATGTTAAAAAGATTTCTATTTAATAAACACTGTTCTTTTTTAACCTTTCTATTCATCAATAATTCCTGATGTATATAAATACTAAGCACCACAAGGGTTTTCAACATTGATGATAATAATAAGAAATGTTTCTTGAACAGCACCATATTAGAATGATTTCTGAAGGATAATGTGACACAATTCAACATTGCATCACTCGAATAAATTACATTTAAAATATATTCAAACAGAAAACAATTATTTTAAATTGTAATAATATTTCACAGTATTACTGTTTTTACTGTATTTTTGCTCCTAACCGGTGGTATCATCACACCCAATTTAAATCTAAAGTTTCTCTGCATGTTCACCTGAAACTTTCCCTGCAGATGGTTCTCAACCACGCTGTCGTACTGGCAGCTTCCTCCATTCATACAGTTACAGAGCTGCAGAACAGGGGTGATCACGGAGCTGGATGTTTGATCGCTCACTTGAACCGTCAGATTGACTGGCTGAATACCAGAAGGGGTCCACGTGAAGATACCATCACCTTCAGAACACAAATAAACCAACGAAATATTGATGCACCAAAATGTTTTACAGGCATTAGAGTTAAGAGTATAATGCTTTAGACATAGATCAAACAATGATCTCACTGACATGTGTGTATTACTTTGTAAGCAGGATAAGTTTATAAAAAGTATGCTTTGCAATAAATCATACCGCTGCCGATGGTGACCCGTGGAGAGCGCGGTAAAGCAATGGAGAAGGTGATAGGGTCTTTGTTTGGATCCTGGGCCTTGAACTGAACTCTAACTGTACTGTTGACTTTACACATGATAACAAATGGCTCTGTCACAATGGGCGGCAGGTTTCCTGTTGAACACAAGCAAAGAGAGTCGTTAAAATGTCCTAGACAGTGAATGAATGAAAGAATAAATGAACAATTATTGTGACTAACAAGAGGAACATTTTATCACTCACAATTGTAAAACACATTATAAAAAGTTCAAATTGAGATTTCTTTGGTGCTGTAATATACTGTGCTAAAAATCTGAGCGCAGCTTGAAATACTGTTAAGGTGTCTTCTGAACACAAGTCTTTTTTCAGGAGGATAATCTAAGATGCAGTTGGTTCTCCATTTAATCTCATTAGTAACAACTGACATTCAATTTCCTTTTTGATTTTTCTTTCCCAAGTGATAAGCATAATACAGTAATAAAAAAGACAAAAGTTTGGAGTTAGTAAGAATTATTATAATTTTTTATAATTCTACAGTACTTTTGCATTATATTCATTAAAACCGGGAGTAAATATACTTATAATGTATGAATTCTATTCCAAATATGCTGTTCTTTTGAAAGTTCTATTCATCAAGATTATATGTGTGTGTGTGTGTGTGTGTGTGTGTGTGTGTGTGTGTATATATATATATATATTGTGGTTTTGACAAAAAAAAGCTGCACAAGTATTTGCATATTGATAATAATAAGAAACGTTTCTTGAGCAAATCATCATACTAGAATGCTTTCTGAAGGATTATGTGACTCTGAAGACTGGAGTAATGATGCTTAAAATTCAACATTGCAACACATAAATAAATTACATTTAAAAATATATTCAACTAGAAAACAGTTATTTTAAATAGCCTAATAATATTTCCCAATGTTACTGTTTTTACTGTATTTTTGATCAAATAAATGCAGCCTTGGTGATTATAAGAGACTTCTTTCAAAAACATTAAAACATCTTGCCAACCCCATTTTTTAGTTTAGTAAAGTTTTTAGTTAGGTTAATATATGTTTGTGATTTAGATGAAGGTCAGTTGATGCGGATGACCAGCTAACCGTAAATTTGCGCTCGGCTCTGAAGCTGCTGCTGGTCTTTCTGAACATCCTGGCCGAGGATAATGTTTCCTGTGGCCAGGATGTCATGCACACACTGCATGCTGCCCTGGCAGGTCTGACTGTGTTTGGCCAGCACATCTGGGCTCACTGAGGACATCAGTTGCTCTGTCATGACGGGACTGAATGCACTAGGAGGCTCTGACAACAGAAGACTCTCTGGAGCAGGAACAGCCCCTGTGGAAAACAATCAGACAAGGAAGAAACCATAAGTACAGTGACCAATAATGAAATCTTAAAGGAATGTATACAGTTTTACTTTTTTCCCTATAATTCAGAGACAGTTCTGAAGGATCCTAATATGAATTTTCTTAGTATTTCAACGTAGAACAAAACAGAAACTCCTTAAAACAATTTGAAACTCATATAACAACATATTTGATTTCCTTACACTGTCCAGCAGTAACATTATTTCAGTATAATACAGTAAGAAATAGTCAAAAATATCAGGATTCTGATTTCAAATTATGATTCTAACAGGAATCCTGTACATATTCCATACTATTTGATCCGTGGTACACAATATTAAAAATGGATGAATGCCAGTTCATATATGATAAATGCATACCCTTTTAAAAAAAGAAGTACACGTAAGGATACTTTTAAAAAGAGCACTTATTAAGGAAATAATATAGAAAGAAACTTGCACTAATTGATATCAAAATATATCAATGCCTTTGTTTTGTGTCAAGATGGATACCAGTAATGTTTTTTCTAAGGAACGTTTATAAAAATTACTTAAATGTCCTAATTGAATTATGGCATAATCCTGGCTTAGTCTTAGTCATGAAAGTGTCTGTCTTCAAGTAAACTTAATTGGCCCTTTATTTCTTTAATATTATAGCCTATTATCTGCAAGTACCATTTTTAAATATACTTTTAAGATACATTTCACTACAAGTGCACATTTTAACACAATTAGGGACACTTCTTTTTCCACAAGGGTTGCAGTTTCTACAATATTTAACATTTTCACACAAATACTGAATCCAGCTGAAGAGTTCACGCACATGACTGTCCAAAGGGAAGCAGACTCTGTTCAGAGGGGACGTTGTTATTTAGAGAAGGCACCATACGGCCATTGGAGAGCAGGAAGTCATCGGTCCTGTTGGAGCTCCAGTGTCCCAGCAAACCCAGTGTACGGTTGTAGAACCTCTGTGGGACCTCCACCAGAGCGCTGAGCCTCCCAGCATTGCCTCTCCACACGAGCACGTACAGGCCCTCGCCGTACACCACTGCGCAGCGGCTCACAGAGGTACAGCGCACAGCAAAGCCCCGCTCATTTACATGCACCACTCCTGTCAGAACAACAGAGAGCGCTCGGTTAAATCTACAACAGAAGCTGCATCAAAAATCCCTACTATATAGAAGGCAAAAAATAACAGCATATGAAAGGAGCAGTATGTCCGAATTCACAGTATTTATAAAACATTTGCTGAAATGCCAAGATGACGTACTATTTCCAGCGAGATTCTGAAGTGCATATCTGATTGACACTAAATGGATACTATCCCATGAGGCCACAGGGGAGGATTACCTACTTAGAGAGTATACAACTTTGGACACAGCCAAGTTATGCCTCTTTTACACCTTTAGGTCTGTTAAGTATTTATTTATCATTAAGGTTTTTCTATGAATGATATGAAATTCTTTACAAAGCTAACTCTTTAATGGATGAGTTGTGTCGGATAATGAGGGAAAATCACTTAACAAGAGCAAGGAAACATGAAAACACTATTTAAAATGCATCCCTCGATGCTTATGGTATGCCATATGTACATTTGTGTTACTTCATAGGTATGATTATTATTCTAAAATATGGAAAACTGAGAATCTTTTCTCTGATTAATGTTATAAATAGAAGGACAGCCTTATTATTTCTTTGCTTCAGCATGTGAAAACCTTGAAATGCTTCTTACCAACAGACACGGGAATGACCTCATCATTAACCAAGACCTTAAGTCCATCCCCAGATTCAGCACATCGCCACTCCACCTTTCGAGAAATCATTTTACAACCTTTACATTGTGGACACGCTCATTTATGTACGTAGATCTATATTTAATCTGAAATGTCAGACTCACCTTTCCAGCACCCTGATAGAAGGCGGCTAATCGTACCAGAGCAGGCACAAGTTTGGGCTGCCCGTTGACCACTAGAACTTCTGTTAGTCCATGCAGGGTGAAGATGTTTGATCCCGTGCTGGAGGAGAGACGGACTATAACGTACTCCCCCAAACCTTTGAAGCTATACTCACTCCCGTCAAAGGTAATAAAGTGGAGACTACCGTATACCATGCCTGGATGAAAAAAGAGTGCAACAGAGACTCTTTAAAGATACTTCCTTGTCAATATGAGCTTCAATTTTTTTATATATATATATTCAAACAAGCAGTAGTCATAAGGGCTGTAAAAGTGATCGAAACTGGCAAAGAAAATGCAATGCATAGATTATGTAAATATGTAATAATGATGCACAATATACAGGATCCATATCAGTTATGCATACTCATTTGCCCTGTATTTACATTTAGATTACCTTTGCTCTCATCTAACACACTTAATCTTTAAAAACATTAATAATTTAATAATAAATATAATCTTTAGCAAAGCTCAAAATGAATATCTATATTTCATACTGTACATATAGTGTTAGATGCATGTAGCATTTCAAATGATTGATTTAATTTTTTTATGTAAACTAGATACACTGATGCAGGCTTAGTTTTTCGCTCCGCTCACTTTGCCAAATATTTCACGATCCTGTCAGTGAAATTTGAACCACTCTGCATTAGACCCATCATGAGTGCTAAGGCAGACAAAGGAGATCGGAAAAGGGAGATTGAGCAATCGCCAATGAAGAAAAAATTTAGAGATTCAGCCATCTCCAGTGAAGAGCTGGACAGTGCTATTGCTAGCCGCATTGAACTAGCATTTAAAGAACACCAAAGCACTTTGAATTCGGTTGTGAACTCGGCAGTAAGAGATGCGATGGACTCTGTGCTGATTCCAGCATTGCGCGAACTGCGTGAGGACATACTAGCGACCAATAAGTCTGTTAAAGAGCTAAGAGAGGAGTTTGAGGCCATAGTTACCAAGACGAAGCAGACACGTGACCGCGTTGATTCTGTTCAGGCAGCGGCGCGGGAAGATAAGAGAACAGTTACGGATTTAAAGGATCAGCTGGAGCGACTCACCGAGAAGATGACAGATATGGAGGACAGGTGCAGGCGGAACAACGTAAGACTGGTGGGACTCCCAGAAGGGATGGAAGGTCCAGATGCAGCTAGTTTCCTCCGAGCTAATCTTTCCAAGTGGATTCCTTCCTTGAGGGGCCGTGACATTGAGATTGATCGGGCGCATCGCGTGTATGACGGAGGGAGGGGCTCCGATCGGCCGCGCACTCTCATCTTCCGTGTACTGAGATGGCATGACAGATCAGATATCCTGAAAGGTGCTCGGCAGGCGTATCCGGTGAAGTGCGCACAGAACAATGTCACACTGCTGTTTTTTCCTGACTTTAGTCCGGCTACAGCGATCAGGAGAAAGGCATTTGGTCCGGTTTTGAAGAAGATGACTGCACTTGGTCTCCAGCCCTTCCTCATCTATCCGGCGGTGATTAAGCTACGGCACAAAGGAGAACAGAGAAGCTTCGATTCCCCTCAGAAAGCGGAGGATTTTATCAGTTCCATGTCTCAGCAGAAGTCCTATGCCGCCGCTCTTCGGGGGGACGACGGGGGAGCAGCGGCCGCTGTTTCTCCAGCTCGACGGGAGGGGCGTGACGGCCGGGATGGACTTGGCCCTAGCTGCCCAGAAGGGGATGATAGCAGGATGGCCATGGATGCTTGCTAAACCTATTGTTTGCGTTTTCTTCTCTTATACTGGGATATTTTCCTTATTTATCCGGTACAACGATCTCTTTGCTGGTAAGACTGACACTCCATTTTTCTGTTTTGGAGGGGACTAATGGAGAGTAGGTTTAATTACTAAAAAAATATATATATATTTTTTTTTTTTTTTTGGCTGTGTGAGCCTTTCGGGAGACATGTCTTGCGTTAGGGTGGATCGGTCACAACCTATCACCGTTTTTTGTTGCTCAGTCAGACCTATGTTCTCGGTAATGTGCGGTCTGAGTTGTTCTTTGTTTATGGTTGTCGGTTGTTCACATTTTTATGTTGTTTTTGTTTTTTACAGCAGACATTTATACTTTTATCTATTTTACATTATTTCTAAAGGGATTTTTCATATAGGAGGTTTGGTATCTAAAATGCACATCAGTGTTTACGGGTTATTTACGGAATGGAAGTGCTTCTGTTTTTTGTTTTTTTTGTTTTTTGCATTTATTGTGTACAATCTTGGGATTATGAATATTCAATGCATACTTTAAATATTTTATCACTGAATGTGAATGGTTTAAATTCTGCTGTTAAAAGAACCCGTGTATTAGAATATTTGCACCGTAAATCTATCTCCTGTGCCTTAATACAAGAGACACATTTAAAACAATCTGACGTGGCACGTTTCCAGAATAAGTATTACAAATTAATAGCTTTTTCCTGCGCTCAAAATAAAACTAAGGGGTGCTTATCCTTGTTAACAGGAAGTTGAATTTAACAATTGAACACCTTGGTAGTGATGAGAAGGGTAGATTTGTTTTTATCCGATGCAAAATATATAATAATAGGTTAGCATTGGTCTCTATTTATGGTCCGAATGAGACAGACAGTGCATTCCTTACACAGATTTCCAAAACTTTACTTGAGGAGATTGATTGCCCTCTAGTGGTGGGTGGTGATTTTAATGCTGTCATAAATCCTGTTTTAGATAAATCTCAATCTGATACAACAGCCAATCCATCCTCTAAATTATTGAATAAATTTATCACTGAGCTCAACTTAATCGATTTATGGAGAATTCAGAACACTAAAGCTAAGGACTTCACTTTTTTTTCTAATAGACACAAGACTTTCTCTAGGATAGACTACATATTTCTCAGCCCATCTTTAATTTCATCTAATTCCTCTATATCTATATTACCAATTTTATTATCTGATCATTCTGCTATGTTGTGCAGTGTTCCTCTTTCCGATGTCAAAGCCAAGTCCCCTAGATGGCGCTTTAACATATCATTATTAAGTAATCAGACTTTTATTACCTCTCTAAAAGAATATATTAAGGACTTTCTTGAAATTAATATGCCCTCTGATGTGGATCCTCAAATACTGTGGGAAACGACTAAGTGTGCTATACGAGGTTTCTGTATATCTTTCTCTTCTACTCTTGCCAAAGCGAGAACTCACCAGTTTACACAATTAGAAAATAAAATCCAATCATTACAAAACCTACAAAAACAACATTTTACTGAGCAACAGGCTACACAGCTGTCCTCTTTAAAAGAAGAATATGATTTACTTTCACACTCAAAGGCAGAATTTATTTTACATAGGACTAGACAAAAATATTATTTTGAATCAGAGAGACCTAGTCATTTATTGGCCCTTAGGTTGAAAGAATGCGAGTCTAAGGCATATATTAGCGCAATAAAATCATCGGATGATCAGGTCACTACGAACCCTGTGGCAATTAATGACATATTTAAAGGTTTTTACACAAATCTGTATAAAGCCGAAACAGATTTTGATGAACCAATTTGTAAGCAGTATTTAGATAAATTGGAACTGCCTCGGATCTCACAGATGGATAAAGAATCTTTGGAGGCCCCATTAAGTTTGGAGGAACTTCACATCTCTCTAAAAAGCCTTCAAAAGGGCAAATCGCCGGGTCTAGATGGTCTCCCCCCTGAATTATATTTAGAAATTTGGGATTTGGTAGGGATACTTATGCTTAACTCATTTAATTTTGCAATTGAACATGGGGCATTTCATAGAGATCAAAAAACATCACTGATTTCATTACTTCTTAAAAAAGGGAAAGATCCATTAGATTGTTCCAGCTACAGACCGATTTCGCTTATCCCATGTGATCTAAAAATCTATGCTAAAGTTTTTGCTTCTCGTTTGGAGAAGGTAATTCACAGTCTGATCAAGGAGGACCAAACTGGTTTCATCAAGGGGCGCAATGCATCTGACAATATGCGTCGACTCCTTCATATTCTTGACTTTGCGGACTCCCACCCAACCCCTTGTGCGGTCTTTTCACTTGATGCAGAAAAAGCCTTTGACAGGCTAGAGTGGAATTATATGTGGGCAGTTCTGCAATGTTTCGGCTTCGGTGAACACTTCTTTTCTATGATTAAGACATTATACCACTCACCTGCAGCATCAGTCATAACTGGTAATATTATTTCCCCTCATTCCCTTTACAGCGGGGAACGAGACAGGGATGTCCACTTTCCCCCTTATTGTTTTGTCTATCTCTCGAACCCTTAGCACAAGCCATCAGGAAATCTGAAGTATCGATTAAGATTCATGACCATAATCATTGTATTTCATTATACGCTGATGATATTATTCTATATTTAGACCACTTTGATGTTTCAGTCTCTAGTGTAATTAAGGAATTTGATAATTTTAGTAGCCTATCAGGATATAAAATAAATTGGAGCAAATCTGCTTTAATGCCAATTAACAATGTTAAGGTTAATTTTTCTATTCCCTCATTTATCCCTATTAAGGAATCTTTCATCTATTTGGGCATTACCATATATAAAAACATTCATAAGATTGCCAGAGACAATTTTAATAACATTTTAGTTAAGGTCAAAAATGACATTCAAAGATGGAAGAATCTTAAAGTCTCTCTCCAAGGAAGAATTTCCACTGTTAAGATGAATTTGTTACCTCGATTTAATTTTTTTTTCTCTATGCTACCACTTTCTCCCCCTCCAGGTTACTTTAAGGAGATCAACTCCATAATTTCTAAGTTTATCTGGAATGATAAATGTCCCAGAATTAAACTTACCACATTACAACATCCTAATAGCGCAGGAGGACTGGCTGTACCAAATTTTGAATTATATTATTGGTCGTTCCAGCTTAAGGCCCTTCATAATTGGGTTGATCCTCAATCTACAGTTTCATGGAGGGTGATTGAAGCTGACAAGGTTAAACCAAATAGACTTCAAGATATTCTATTTACTGGCACAGGAAAAAAAGGGGATAATTATAAATTTGGTCCGGTTGTGGCTAACTCTATTAAAATCTGGAAAACGGTTGAACGTCGGATAGGTGGACCCTTCAAATTCTGTAACAGTACACCTTTATGGCACAATTTGAACTTTGTATGTGGAAATCGTCCATTTGTCCAACCCTCTTGGTCCTCTTTAGGTGTGAACACATGCGGTGATATGTATGATAACCAGGGCCTCTGTTCATTTCAGGCATTGAGAGCCAAATTTTGTCTACCAGCATCTGCATATTTTGTTTTTCTTCAATTACGTTCTGCTCTCAAAGCGTATGGCGTTCCTTGGTCTTCTTCCATTTCCTCTCATCCTATGCGGGACTGGATTGCACCATCTGCTGGTCGGCCATCTGTTTCCTTAATATATAATAAAATTATTGATTGTATTACAAAACCTCTCTCTATTAAAACTATTTGGAATAGGGAATTATCTGATCTTAATGTATCTGTCGACTGGGAGAGAGTGTGGTCTAATCTCAGCTTAACATCTAAAAATCTGGCTCATCGTCTTATTCACTTCAAAGTCATTCATAGAGCATACATAACTCCTTACAAAAGATTTAAAATGAAACTGCAATCAAATTTGAACTGCCATATATGTAACACTACATCATCGGGCACTTTTCTGCACATGTTTTGGGAATGTCCTGTCGTCATCAGTCTATGGACACATGTAAACCTGGTTTTGTCATCATTACTGAGAATTGATTGGTCTGTTAACCCAAGTTTATGTCTTCTTAATGATGATTCTGATCTCTGTATTAGTTCAATGCAAAAGAGAATGTTGTTTGCTGGTTTTACAGCTGTGAAGAAGACAATAATTCAGAACTGGTTTACACCACACATGTGTAGAGAGGCATATTGGATCCGTAGCCTCCTGCAAATTGTCTCATGTGAATGTACAACGGCGCGAGTCGGTGGGGCCAGGCCTTCAACCATTGAGGCTTGGCAGTGTTTTTTACTGAATATACGTGATTATTTAAAGGAGTAACTTTTGTGTTCTTGTTGTCCTTCCCTCTCTCCCTCCCTTTTGATTGAACCTTGAGATGTTGAGTATGTGTCTGCTGTTCTGTTTTGTTTTATTTTGGATATTATGTTGTGTTGTTTGTGAAAAAATGAAAATAAAAAATTGTTGATAACAAATGATTGATTTAAGTTTTTTATGTAAACTAGATACACTGAAAAACATTTAGTGTAGGATTTACTTTACTCAGAAATTGCTAGTAAATTTCATAAACAATTATGAAGAAATGGTAAGTATCATGCTGAATTAAATGTGAAATTGTGAAGTAGAAAGACTAAAATAGTACTTTCTTGTAAAATGTACTCCAATAATCTTTGTTTTATTTACAATTTTGAAAAATATTTTTTACAGTACTGTAACATTTTAATATCACTCATATATCATTTACTGGCCATAACGTGACAATAATTATCGGCTTATTGGTATCAGCTAAAATTTAATATCTGTGCACCCAGAATAATAATTTACTACAATACTCAATGCATTACATTTCATTTCTTATCCAAAGTACAATTCTTGCCATACTTTCAGATGTTTAATCCATCAAACTCAGATCCCCAATCTAGTTTAAGTGCTGTGCTCCACAATTTGAAAATTGTAAATAGAAAATTGTCACCAAATTGTGACTAAATTTCAGATTTCTTGATGCGTTGCATAAAAAAGGAACCCTTATGAAATCAAATCATCTCCAGAGCAAATATTTACACCCCTGGTAGTCATACATAAGCGAGTTGATGAGGTCTAGAGCTCTTACCAATGCCTGGTGCTCCCCGGTTCCCAGGTATACTGCTGTCAGAGCTGTTCCAACTGTACCCTTGGCACCGGTCAAGTGGTCTCTTTGCCAAGTAAATGTCACACAGAGAAGACTGAACACAGCACCACTGGAAGGGTAAAAGATCCTTGTCTAGTAACAAAGACAGCATGAAAAAAGTCAAATCAATGATCAGGTAACACGATTACAGGTTCAACTTACAAAGCCAAAACTTCATAAGAAAAAAATATTTTTGAAATGGCTTTACCTATATGTTGCATTTTGTCCTCAGTAAAGTACCGTTCACTGTATCCAGCCAGCAGGGGGCCCTCTGGATCATACACACATCTCTTTCCTGCCTTTTGTTTGTTATACAGGACAGACTGAAAGACACGGCCCCTGCTGCCACCCCACCTAAGAGCTCTCAGATCCCTCACTTGTGCCATCTGTTCTGATGGGAGAGTCTCAAGGCTAAAAGCCAGGTCCTCCTGCGCTTGAACACGAGTGCAGGGACATGGTGCCAGTCCTAATGCCCATTCTTTAGGATCTGGCTCCCTGAAGGCCCATACCTGGCATTGCCTCTGAGGATCCGAGCTGGCTTCAGAAGAGCCTGTCAGGTCATACACCAGCTGCCCCAGTTTGCCTGTGTTACCCATGGCAGTCTGGGGACGATAACGCCCTCCTGGGCCAAACAGGTTGTCTGGTGGCTTTGGAATCTCATTGTGAAAGTTGCTGTTGCCATCAGTGTAGCCTATAAGAGCATTATGATCGGTCCTCTGTCCTGGACCCCAGTTCATATCACTGTAGCGGAGCAGAGCAAATGAACGTAGTCCATCTGTGGTCAGAATGCACTGGAAGGTGTTGGTCTGTGGAGGACGTTAGGATGATTATTATAAGATAAACATTTAAAGGCCTTTAAAACAGGACCTACTTGCCAGGATAAAAGTGTTTTAACTTTGAAATATCTGTCTTAAGAACCCCATGGTTTGTTCCATTCCCTTCTGTGTAGCTGTTTTTGAAAACAAGAATGCATCCTGCATGAACAGCCTCTTAGTCAATGCAAAAAACAATTCCCAGGATGTTTCTAATAATACAAACTAGGACAGAGAGCGGGGGTTTGGGTGGGGACAGCAACACTACACCAAGTCCATAAATTTACTACCCATATCAGGAACTAGTGAGAGAAAGGATGTAGCTTTCATATTGTGTAAGATGAGACCGTAACCCCCCATTTTTTTTTCACTGTTGACTGAAATAACTTTGCAACGTTTATGTACTGTACTGTGCTTTTCCATTTCCTCATTTGCCTTGCGATGTCATTTTAAATTCATATGTGCTTGGTTGCTAGAATGTTGCTAGTTGTTGTGGTTGCCTGTGTGTTCTGGGAATATTAAGGCTTGTTACTGGCCCAAGAAGTCATAAGAGTCTGCCCCTAAATCTCTTTGATATTCTGGCCCCTAGATATGGTAACTTTAAATGGATAGCTGTCCTTACTACCTCTTTGGGCCTTGAACGTGGTAGTTACATTGCTGTATATGGAGTGTCAGAAAGCTCTTGGATTTCATCAAAAATATCTTAATTTGTGTTCCGACGATGAACGAAGGTCTTATGGGTTTGGAACAACATGAGGGTGAGTAATTAATGACAGAATTTGTATTTTTGGGTGAACTATACCTTTAATGTAAGTTTATGGATTTTTTCACCAATTTTATCAACGTCCAGGCAAAAGTAATAGGCCTACGTCTTATTGCTTAGAAAAATAATGGCACACCTCTCCACAACAAGCCATGTTATTTGTGTGTCATTCATCATCCATGTCCACAGTACAAATGGTGTTGGATTAGTTACATGCTAAAGTTTACTACTTTGGTTTAGTTTGTTCAAATCACTCTAATTATGAGCAATATTAATAATATTGCAGTAGCAAACATTCTTAATTATAGCTACGGTTGCTGTAGTTCCATTTGTGTGTATTCATTCATCTAACACTCACCTCAGAGAAGTTGATCTTTTGATACGACACAGGCAAAACATGATCCCATGTGATTTTCAGTATCCAGGAGGGGGAAAAGGGGGGTTTGCCCCTTTGAGTCTCAAATTTACTAACATCTTGTGCTGTTCGTTGAAATATTGCCTCAGCATAGATGTCAGATACATTGAGCAGGTTGTATTCCTGTTGGACAGAAAGGGAGAATGTTCAACATTTCCTTCAAGGTAATTACCACAAAAATATATAGTTCTATTTCTACAAAAAAGGGAAAGTTTTACTTAAGTGAAACTTAAAAATGGTTAAATGTTAAATTAATGTTAAATTAATTAACAATGTCAATTAATGTCAATATGCACACCATTTGTTTACACCGTTTGTTTTAAAATAGTAATTTTATTACAGGCACAGCACCTACATAACCAGGTCAACAACTCACAGAATTTCAACTGCCAAAATCATATTTTTTTACATTATTAATACAGTATAGTTAAAAAAAAACATCATAGTAGAAGCATAGCCACACAATGTTACATTATTTATTGCAATGCTAACCTGGTATAGCAGTTTTCCATCCCCGAGTGTAAGGTCAGCATCGTCCCAGAACGCAGCCAGCATGGGCTGGCCCTCATTACCATTGAAACCCTCTGGGAATGGAGCAGGGAGCAACAGTTTCTCATTCTCACTGACCGACTGGAACTGCACCAAGCCATTATCTGAAAACTGAGAATGTTCATATATCAAGAAACTGTTAACCTTTAAAATGTGAACAGAGGTAAGCCTAACTGTAAGTAGCCACTGTGTTTCCCATAAAAGCTATATATGGTATATTAGTTTGTTAATTTTAGATATATTACCCAGCTCACCAATAAATGGCTATTAAAACGTGAACGGTTAATTGTGCATGCTTACAAACAGTCGCTCATATATTTTGCCCATGAATGGAAAGCCTGCAGGAGGAGTGATGTATGGAGAATTTCCATCTGCCTCTGTCTTTGGAAACCCAGCATCACCTGCTTCCTCTCCAAATGGATACAGGTCACTTTCTGTGAAAATATATACAAAATGCACCCCATGGGGTCAAGGTTTGGCTGGTTAGCATGGGCAATTAGCCACTGCTGACTACACCATCTGGTCACAAAAAAAAACTTGTGTGATTAGGTTGACCAGTACACAACATAACAAGTTGGCATTCTCTGTCTGGAAAATAAGTTTGGTAAGTTTAAGTTCAAGTTCAGTTTATGATATGACTGGAATCTCAAGTCATGTAATTGTGTGCATCATTTACTTGCACCAAAGTATTTTAGCACCAAAGTGCCAAAAGTCAGAGACTGACACAAAGGGACAGAGAGAATGAGAAAAAATAAATACAGAGGTATTATTTTATATAGAAATATTATATTCATGATTGTAATATAATACCCCACCCATTGGCGGCAGCTGTGGGCAGTGGGTATCTCTGGTAGAGCAAGCACAGCTGTAAGTTCCTATGAAATTGGTACATATTCTGTTGCCATAACACATGTCAGGAGAGAGACACTCATTCCGGTCTATGCATCCATCCATTCCGTGCCCATTTCTGGTTGAGGCATCCCATCCGTTGCCACACTGGCACTGAAAACCACCTGCGGAGTTGTAGCATGTGGCAGCAGGATGGCATCCACCCCTATTGGACTGGCATTCATCTAGATCCACACAAAGAGACCCTAGTGCAATAAGACCTGGTGCACATACACATACATAAGATCCAGGGGTATTGATGCATTTGCTTGACTTGTGGCAACGTAAGGGTGATTTGGAACACTCATCAGTGTCTTTACAGTGCGTCCCATTTCCAGTGTAACCTAAGCGACACTGGCATGTAAAAGAGCCCACTGTGTTCCAACATCTTGCCATGGGGTGGCAGGTAGAGTTATTCGCACATTCATTATTGTCGATGCAGGTACCATTTTCCTCATGATGTCCTGGTGGACAAGAGCACTGGTATGATCCAGGTTTATTGATGCATACCTGATCGGGACGGCAAATTCTGTTCAAAAGGCATTCATTTATATCTGTACATCTTCGGCCCTGGGCTTCAAAACCAGTTGCGCATGGACACTGGAAAGACCCTGCTGTATTTACACATACAGCGTTGGCAGTGCAGGGACTGTTATTTGCAAGGCATTCATCAATGTCTTGACACTCGGTTCTGTTAAGAACGTAACCCAAGTTGCAGTTACATTCATAAGACCCAGGGATATTGACACATGTAGAGTGAGGTTGACATATGGATTCATTCTTTTCACACTCATCTATGTCAAGACACCTAGTGCCATTGCTCCAGAATCCTTTGTCACAAGCACAGTAGAATGAGCCTATTGTGTTAATGCAAGTCCCATAAGTGCAGAGTGAGCCAAACTCTGGGTGTGAGCACTCATCTATATCCTCACATTGGGTACTACTGGTACCATTAGAGGAAAATCCATGATCACAAAGGCACATAAATGAACCTTCAGTGTTGACACAGACACTATGGTCTGAACATGTAGAATTGCTCAGGCATTCATCAACATCCTCACAGACTGTCTGATTGCCTGCATACCCATCCCAGCATTTCACAGAAATACCACCCTGCTGTGTTTTGGCAGTTGGAGGCATTTGGGCACTGTGCTTTCCCTGTGGCACATTCATCAACATCCAAACACAGAGAGTTGTTAGAGTAAAGGAAACCACTATTGCATGAACAATTATACCCTCCCTCTTTATTATGGCAGGTGCTGCTGTCAGGGCAAGTGAAGGTTCCTACACTGCACTCATTTATGTCTTCACAGTGTGTCCCGTTGTACTGGTAACCTTCCCAGCAGTCACAATGAAAGGACCCTTCTGTATTGAAACAGTGGGACAACTCTGGGCAAGCTCCTGTTTGTGCACATTCATCTACATCCCGACAGTCTCTACCATTCCCAAGAAACCCTTCAATGCAGGAGCAATAGTTTGACCCACGGATGTTTTTGCACTCAGCATGGGCGTTGCATGCATTGGTTACATTCTTACAGTCCCTCTCATTCACACAGGTACCCAAACCATAGACTAGACCAAGGGTGCATGTGCATGCATATGTTCCAGGAAAGTTTTGGCAGGTCATGTTGTTCTCACAGATTGAGCGTGACAAGCACTCATCCACATCCTCACAAGTATACCCATCTCCTTGGTATCCTTCCATGCACTTGCAAAGATAGGATCCCTCTGTGTTGTTGCACATGGCAAGAAGGCTGCAGTTATGGGGTAAAGTTGAGTTTTCATTACACTCGTCCACATCTTGGCAATCAAACCCAGATCCGGTCATGCCAAAGGGACAGGTACAGTTGTAGGAGCCAGGGGAGTTAGTGCAGCTGGCAGCTGGGTGGCATCCTCCATGTTGGGATTGGCACTCATTAATGTCTATAAGTCATCCAAAATGGGACAGGGTCAGGAAAAAAATCCCTAAAAGACTGAGAAGAGAGTCCTCAAGCAAGCAAAGAGGTGCAAAAATTAATTTAGAAATGGAAGAAAAACTTACCAGAGCAGTTTTTTCCATCCCCAGTGAAGCCGTTGAGACAGGAACACAGGTGACTGCCAATTGTGTTGACACACTGTGCAAACTTGCTGCATTTATTGACTCCAGATTCACATTCATCCACATCTGAAAGGTTGGAAAAAGAGTAATGTGAGAAGAAAAGATTGAAAGAATACTACCATTCCATGGCTAACTGAACCCAGGAACTTGGCTTATGTAAATATAAATGTGTTTTTATAAATGCAAGTTTATTGCACATACCTATGCATTCTGTTCCGCTAAGAGTGTAACCCACTTTGCAAATGCAATCAAAGGATCCTGGGTTATTGACACATTGTGTCTCTTTCTTTGGGCACACATTCTCTTCACATTCATCGATGTCTGAGCAAGTGAGTCCATCCCCTTTGAATCCCACATCACACACACACTGATACTCTGAAGGTGAAGGATGACACAGTCCGTGTGGATGGCAGGCAGGATCACATTCACGACTAGGGAGAACACAAGTGTTGTTGTATGCTACTGTGCCATTCAGACAAGAACAGACATATGCTCCAGGGGAATTGACACATACAGAGATGTCTGGGCAAGTATTATTTGAAAGGGCACATTCATCCACGTCTGTACAGGTAGAACCATCTCCTGTAAAGCCCTGGTTACATATGCACAGGAAGTCACCAGGATAATTGTAGCAGTTGGCATGTAGATGGCACATACCCACAATTGAACATTCATTTATATCCTCACATGCGATGCCATTTCCTGAGAAGCCATGATTGCAGGTGCATGAAAAGGAGCCTGCTAAATTCAAGCATGTGGCATTCTGGTGACAAGGTTTCTGCTGTTCACATTCATCAATATCAGAGCAGTCTAAATCATCAGTGATTCGACTGAAGCCTGTTTTACACTGGCATGAATATGACCCTTCCATGTTTGAGCACTGCTCATTGATGCCACAAGCCTTTTCAGGTACCTGGCATTCATCTATGTCCTGGCAGGTGGTATGATTGACTAGCTGAAAGCCTGAGGGGCAAACGCAAGAGAAAGACCCCTTACTGTTGACACATGTTGCTCTGGTTCTGCAGCCACCGTTATCAACAAGACACTCGTTCACATCTGTACACTGCGATACACCATCCCCTGTGTATCCCACCATACAACTGCAGTTGTATTTCCCTGGTACATTAATACAGTGTGCATTAACATGGCACCGCTTTCCTATGGCACACTCATCCACATCCTCGCATATTAACCCATCACCTTCGAAACCAGCTACACATGCGCAGATGAATGAACCAGGTAAGTTTTCACAAGAGGCGTAAGCACTGCAATGTCCTGTGGCACATTCATCCACATCCATACACTGGGTTTGACTAAAGCTGTAGCCTGGACCACAGTCACAGAAGAATGAACCTGCCGTGTTGACACATGCAGCGTTTGCTGGGCAAATGTTATTGCTGGCACATTCGTTAATGTCAGTACACTTTGAACCTGTGCCCAGGAACCCTGGGCGGCAAGAGCATTGATAGCTTCCTAGCAAATTGGTACATATTGCGTTGGGGTCACAGCTGTTCTTTCTGTCACACTCATTAATGTCTATGCACGCCAAGCCATTCCCCACAAATCCATCGGGACAAGTACAACGAAATGAGCCTGGCAAGTTTGTACATTCAGCAAATGAGCTGCAGAAGTTGATTTCACATTCATTGATGTCCTCACATGTCTGTCCGTTGCTTTGGTAGCCATTGTTGCAGAGGCAGGTGTAGGTTCCTGGCAGGTTCTTGCAACCTTTGTACCCATAGAAAGCAGAGCACACACCAGGAGTCTCTGAGCACTCATCAATGTCTAGGCAGAGATAATTTCCATTGCCTTTGTAGCCAGTGTTGCATGTGCACACGTAGGAGCCAGGGTTGTTGGTGCAAGTGGCATTCCAGTGGCAGGTTCCCGGTCTTGCGCACTCATTATCATCATTGCACTGAAATCCATTTCCAGTGAAACCAGACTTGCAACTGCAGTCTCTTCCTCCATCTCTGTTGGTGCAAAGCGCATTAACATGGCATCCACCATTATCAGTTTGACACTCATTGATATCTTGGCATTGGAAACCATCGCCAAAATAACCATTTTGGCATGAACAGGTGTAACTGCCCAGAGTGTTACTGCAGACTGCTTTTGCATGGCAGCTGTGTAGACCAGTTGTACACTCATCAATGTCCTGGCATTGCACTCCAGAGCCCCTGTACCCCATTCGGCACATGCATATAAACTTATCATCACGTGTTTTGAAGCAATCTGCGTTGGCATGGCATATGTTCCCTGCAGCTGCACAGTCACTAAGATCCACAACTGTGTAAACAGAATGTATAAGAGGTGGGTAAATCTGGCAATAAGTGACTGTATTCTGTAACTGTGAGTTGATCAAAAGTAGAGGACTCTGATCTTGACCATTTTACTCACGTGCAGATGTGTGCCTGAGCATAAAACACAGGCAAAGCAGATACAGCAGCAGACTCCTGCAAGAGAAAGTCAACAAAATATGAAGTCACAAAAAAGAACAAAAATCGACACTAAAGCTGGTGTTTCAGTAGTTGATTTTCTGTGTAGGCCCTATGTACTTTTGGAGCTTTAGCAGCTGCACTGACTCTACTCCCTGTTAAGTTAATGACTTTAGGCTGTGGCAGGTGACCAGTTGAGTCATTGATTTGCTCACATTTGATTTGATCCAAAAAAAATCCTCAGAAAAAGCAAAAGCAACATACTGCAAATTTTAATAGTGTCCATGATGATTATTTAATTTAGCAGTTTTCTGGGCTTCACTGAAAAAAAAAGACTAAAAGAACAGAAACTTCAGTCTGTTTTGTTGAATTTAATTATTTTCACATCAAAGCTCAATTTTTTTAACTTCTGCTCTGACGCTACAGGAAATGGTGTGTCAAAGGAAACATGTTTTATAAGCCTTTTTTGATAAACTGCAGCAGAATTTGGAGGCAACCCAGAGCCACCTCAGAGATCAGTGTGAAGATATAATTTCTTTTCAATTCTTTTTTTTTTTAACATGCCATTAACATGACACAACTTTTTTTATTATGACTCCCTAAATGGGAAAAAAAAAACGTCTTGATGTGAGTAATTAGGTGAATTCTTAGCGGTTACTTATATGCGTGTATATCTTTACATCTATAGAGTTACATCTATCAAGATGAACCAGTTTACAGAGAGATTGTGATTACTTTTTTCTAAGTCTCAATTTGTGGGCGCAAAAAGGGATGGACATGCTCATTCCACAGAAAAATAACTTTGTTAGAAACCTAACACATCCTACTGCTCTTGAAGAAGTCATTTTTACTACCATTTGTCATCTCTAATATCCACAAAGTAAATTTCAAGATGATAGCATTTCTCATTATCATAGCTCTCTAATTGTAATGTTCTATTTCAAATAAAGACTAGTATCACTGAGAAAAAAGATAGTGTGAAACAAAGAGTTTCTCAAGTTTGGTAACTGAAGTCAACATGGAAGATGTCCTGAATAGGAAAAATGGTGACAATAATCCCCTATCTCTGACTGTGTTACATGCTGAAAGTTTTACTTCCGTGTGGGTCAGATTCAGTCATTGTTTGTCTGATGGAATCTACTGTATAGAAATACATGTGGTGCATCAGAATCAAATTACATCAAGACATATCTCTAAGAACTTACTCGAAAGAACATCCTTCTCAACATCACAACATGGCTGAACATCATTACCCAAAAGGTATATTTAGCATTACAGATTGGAATTGTGTTACGACTAAAATTACCCATTAAAACAAATTTGAGACAATTGTTATGTAATGTAATATAAAGTATTTTCTAAAATCCTCCTAGTCTGTCCATATCAATATATCAAACTGAATTTTCTCAGTATTCAGAACATACACATTCAGAATAAAATAGCTCATGTGTATAATCTGGAACTGTTATTATAGTATGATTAGAGTAAACTGTTATTTGCTCAATTCTGTATTTGTGATCTGAAAATAAATCATGAGTGATAACCTATAGCTCTTATTAGACCGATTTAGCACTTAACACTTTTACAGAAACAAGCCAACAATTTCCACTTTTACTTTAAGGAACCTGACAAACAAAATTATCAATTTAAATCAGTACTTACAGCATATCTCACAGATGGCTGGTTGTCCTATAAGGTGGACATTAGTACACAGAGCGAGTGGGTCCTTCTCAGGATTCAGAAGGTATGTGACTTCCCTTCTCTATGGACTCTTCTGCCCAAGTTACAACACTTTGTCCTTCCTGGTACAAAGCATAATGACCCATCTCAGCACCTGAGACATCCTAAACCAGCATAATAGGCAACACCCAGATATTCCTATGATTATGTTTCTCTCTCCTAGTAAGTGTACTACTCCCATTGGGCTTTACCTTGCCTCTGGGTGTAAAATAAATGTTGGGACAATAAAGAGCAGTATTCAATAGTCAGTGTTTTGTGTTGAGAGAACCTTTACCTCATACACAAATCCTGGATTATTATTACAAGGGATGGACTGGGACTACAAATCAGCCCTCGATTTATACTGTAGCTTAACGGCCCATGGCAGCCTTCTGGTGGATAAGCATCACAAACATATAATACAAAGTATTTACTTCAATTTGCATCATAAACTGGAAGTATATTTCTATATGGCCCTATGTTAGATGCTATCTTATAATTTTAGCTGAAATATAATTCTATTATTACAACTCTCTGAGGGATTGCATGGTAATGCACACGAATAGATTTGCTGTGCTGCTGCTGCGACAGAGCAATTCCCGAGACTTGCTATTGCCAATACATCCACAACATGCTGAGGTGAGCATATAACATACAACCCCAAATCAGAAAAAGTTGGGACAGTATGGAAAACGCAAATAAAAAAAGAAAGTAGTGATTTCTAAATTTACTTTGACTTGTATTTCATTGCAGACAATATGAACACAAAATATTTCATGTTTTGTCTGGTCAACTTCATGTCATTTGTAAATATACATCCTTTCCTGTCATTCAGACCTGCAACACATTCCAAAAAAAGTTGGGACAGGAGCAATTTAGGGCTAGTAATGAGGTAAATTGGTTAAATAATGATGTGATTTGAAACAGTTGATGTCAACAGGTGATTGTAATTATGATTTGGTACAAAAGCAGCATCCAAGAAAGGTCTAGTCCTTTAGGAGCAAAGATGGGCCGAGGATCGCCAGTTTGCCAACAAATACGTGAGAAAATTATTGAAATGTTTAAAAACAATGTTCCTCAAAGAAAGATAGGAAGAGATTTGGATATTTCACCTTCAACAGTGCATAATTAAAAGATAACATAATTAAAAGATTCAAGGAATCTGGAGGAATTTCAGTGCGTAAAGGACAAGGGCGCAAGCCTAAGCTGAACAACCGTGATCTCCGATCCCTCAGGCGGCACTGCATCAAGAATCGTCATTCATCTATAAGCGATATCACCACATGGGCTCAGGACTACTTTGGCAAACCTTTGTCAAGTACCACAATACGTAGTTACATCCACAAATGCCAGTTAAAACTGTACTGTGCCAAAAGGAAGCCCTATGTTAACAGTGTCCAGAAGCGCCGTCGACTTCTCTGGGCTCGGAGGCATCTGGGATGGACCGTCACACATTGGAAACGTGTACTGTGGTCAGATGAATCAGTATTTCAGGTATTTTTTGGGAGGAATGGATGCCGTGTGCTCCGGACCAAAGAAGAAAAGGATCATCCAGACTGTTACCAGCAACAAGTCCAAAAGCCAGGGTCTGCCATGGTATGGGGTTGTGTCAGTGCCCTTGGCAAAGGTAACTTGCACTTCTGTGATGGCACCATTAATGCTGAAAAGTACATAGAGATTTTGGAGCACAATATGCTGCCTTCAAGAAGACATCTTTTCCAGGGACGTCCATGCATATTTCAACAAGACAATGCAAAACCACATTCTACACACATTACAAAGTCCTGGCTGCGGAGGAAGAGGGTACGGGTACTTGACTGGCCTGCCTGCAGTCCCGACCTGTCTCCAATAGAGAATGTGTGGCGCATTTTGAAGCGCAAAATGCGACAACGAAGACCCCGTACTGTTGCCCACCTTAAGACTTGTTTGCAGGAAGAATGGGACAAAATTACACCTGAAACACTTCATCACTTGGTGTCTTCAGTCCCTAAATGTCTTTTAAGTGTTGTGAAAAGGAATGGCAACATTACAAAGTGGTAAATGCTTTACTGTCCCAACTTTTTTTGGAATGTGTTGCAAGTCTGAATGACAGGAAAGGATGTATATTTACAAATGACATGAAGTTGACCAGACAAAACATGAAATATTTTGTGTTCATATTGTCTGCAATGAAATACAAGTCAAAGTAAATTTAGAAATCACTACTTTCTTTTTTTATTTGCATTTTCCATACTGTCCCAACTTTTTCTGATTTGGGGTTGTATATGAAATACCCCCCATATTTATGGGGTTATATCTCTGCCACAATTCTAAGCGCGAAAGATCATATTTTGAGCGCACGCGATCTGAGTTTTGTGGAGAAAATGTTCGTCTCGCAAAGAAGAAAGTACTTTGAGCGCACGAAAATCAATTTTGCATTTAACATAAGTTTTTGGATGTGTGCAGACCTTCTCTTTTGCGTGTGCAACGTTTCACTTGCTTGCTCCCCTGATGCCTGCCCTCAGTGCTCACTAGCCGCTTTTCCACTGTCGGGCCAGTGCGAGCCAGGGCTAAGAGCGTGCCGGGCGGGGCCAATGGCCTCGAACCGCAAGCACCAAGACCAAAAGCAAGCTGTGTTTCCACTGTCGAGCCAGTAGCCCCGCAGCGCAAACCTAAAGCCCACCCTTTACACACCTCCTTGGATCAAACGTCACAAAACCCCTTCCCTTTTCAGCAGGAACCGGGAAGAATGAAAGTTATTCAGGTAGGGCACTATAGTGTGATCATCGAACGAACAACATGGAGAGAACCGAAGCGGCTGTTTGTTTGCTCCTTTTGGTGTTTTCTTGGTTCCCGATGGCTCGCTTGCTCAACACAACACAGCGTTACAACATGCCATAATTCCAACCAATATGCTCTTTCGCGCTCAGAATTGTGGCAGAGATCTAACCCCATACATATAAAGCATACATGAAATCACAGCATAGCAGATCTAATACAGGTGGAGCTGGGGAGGGTGGAGGGTTTTTCTTCATTTGGTCAGTACTAGTTTTTTGAATAGGTATTGTGCTGAAAGGTGCTCCACGCATTCTATTTATCATTATTAACAGGCCTCCAAAATACTCTCCAGCCTTTGTTGAAGAGTTCACAGAACTGTTATCAATGATTTCCTCAGTTTGACTGTTTTGCTATTGCAGGGGATTTGGTAACACTTTAGAATACTGTTCCGTCATTAATGAATAACTACACAAGAACACATGACTAATGCACTATTAGCATTCTATTAACTAACAAGAAACTCTGATTAACGATTTAGTAAGTAATAGCGCTCAGTTGAAACTGGTAGTTCACTATTAGCTAATCAATAACTACTATTTTTTTCATATATCCTGGAGAACTCCTAAGAACTACCGTAAACAGGTTCATAATTAATGTGAATTATGCATAATGAATAATTAATTCTAAAATGAAGATCATGGTAACCCACTAGTAATGACTCAAGTATTACCAAATCCTTCTAAGGGAACTACCAATTACTTGGATCAGTATTCTAAAGTGAAAAATCATCATAACTCCCTAATATTGGCTGCCTACATTGTAAGCTTTTGAGATATACGTAAGGTTCTGGATAATAATGACTCAAGTGTTACTACATCCTTCTGAAGAAATTACTAATTATTTGGATCAGTATTCTAAAGTGAAGATCACGGTAACCCACTAGTAATGATTTAAGAGTTACCAAATCTAAGAAAAAGATTTACTAACCAGGACATTACAAAAATCTCAAAAGTTGACAATGACTTCAGTAATTACTAGGGAGTTATCATTATCTTCACTTTAGAATACTGATCCAAAAAAATGTGCAATTCCTTTAGAAGGGTGTAGTAACACCTGAATAATTACTATCCAATACTTTGCAAAACCCTCAAAAGCTTACAATGATTTCAGTAGTTACTAGGGAGTTATGATGATTTTCACTTTAGAATATTGATCCAAATAATCAGTAATTCCCTCTGAAAAATTTGGTAAAACTTGAGTCATTACTAGTGGGTTACCATGACTTTCACTTTAGAATTAATTATACATTATGTATTATTCATATGAATTATTAACCTATATATACAGTATTTCTTAGAGAGGTATGAAAAAAATAATAGTTACTGATTAGCTAATAGTGAACTACCACATTCAAATAAGCACTATTACTTACTAATTCATTAATCAGAGTTTCATGTTAGATACTAGTAGTTACTAGAGTACTAATATTGTGTTACTCATGTGTTCTTGTGTAGTTATTCATTAATGATGGAACAGTATTCTAAAGTGTTACCGAGGATTTTAATATTCACATAGAACACAGAACTTAAATGCAACACAAAGTACATACTGTAGAATATAACAGAGCAATAAAGATCCATTGACAAAATGCTCAATAAGTTACATTTTTCATAAGATTTTTTAATCTAGAAAAAAGTAAAAACTAAATGTATGCAGTATGCATGTCTTAAAAACTCATTATTCAACAAAAAAATCTATCATTCAACATTATTCATGCCTGGTTTTGGTTTAAAGATCATCTGACCAAATCTAGAAGCAAATTAGACAAAAATTAACAGGACAAAAAGCTGCAGTGAATAGGATTTTAAAAAATCCAAAAAAGGTGGAAATAGTCATCAAAGAAAAGCGAAATCACTTTTTACATTAAACTCAGCATGAAACTGTCCTTTTATAAAAACCTACCTAGTTTGACATCAATGCTCATCTGGAGCTTAAGATTATACCATAATACAACTACTTCAGTGGTCACTAACTGACTGGTAGCACGCATTGCTCTGTTTCCACAGTCATCATTATCAACGAGACACTTGTGCACTGAAACACACCATCCCCTGTGTATCCCACCATACAACTGCAGTTGTATTTTCCCTGGTACATTAGTACAGAATTCATTAACATGGCACTGCTTTCCTATGGCACACTCATTCACATCCTTGCATATTAACCCATCACCTTCGAAACCAGCTACACATGCGCAGATGAATGAACCAGGTAAGTTTTCACAAGAGGCGTAAGCACTGCAATGTCCTGTGGCACATTCATCCACATCCATACACTGGGTTTGACTAAAGCTGTAGCCTGGACCACAGTCACAGAAGAATGAACCCTCAGTCAGAGATGGACAGTATTTTAGTTAAATATTTAATTACTAAATGCATATTTTGTCATTTGTATTTTGCTGGACAGTATTTTGTATTTGAAATACTCAAAATACATAATAGTTAGTTTTATTCTCAGATAATACAATATCTTTCTTCACAAAAAAACACAACACTATTTATACATGTATTTATTTAACACACCATGCTTCTTATTTACATTTCCTTGCATTTGTACATAACACACCTGTACACACAAATACCATATATTGTTTATTTTGTATATTGTGTTCTTTCAAAAAATTGTTATATAATATTATTTCCTATTTACTTATTCTATTTGTATTAACAAATTCCTTGTATGAGTAAACATACAGCAATAAAGCTCTTTCTTCACCTGTGTTAATATTTCAATATTTCTGTCCTTCTACAGCCAGTCATGCAACTTACACATTCAAGGTCCAGAACGTGTAAAGACATCATTCAGTAATCCATGTCATTAAGTATATCATTAAGTAGGCTAATCCAATTTTATGAAGTGACGTGAGTGCTTTGTTTTGCACAAAAAAATAACATAATTTACCACTTTATTTCTGAAAATATTATCCAAACACATGTGTTGTGGTACTCTAGTGAACACTTGTGTGTTGTGTTGACGTGATTCTTCATATGGCATGAACACAACAAATGCATTTTATTGCTCTCGTGAACACAATGCAGATCAATATTTTCATAAATAATGTTTTATTGTGCAAACAAAGCACATGCGTCTCTTAATAAATTTGAAGTTAAACCACTGACTGAATTCACATGGAGTACTTTAACAATGTATTTCCCACCGTTCTGGGCTTTGAATGTATAGGTTGCATTGCTGCCTATGGAGGGAAAGCTCTCTGATTTTATCAAAAAGATCTCCATTTGTGTTGTTCGGAAGAGGAACGAAGAAGGTCTTTCATTTTTGGGTGAAATAAACCTTTAATTCGTCCATAGTTCCATCTTCCAACTGGAAAAAAAAGAAATTATTAGACTAATTATTATGTGAATGAGGGAAGTTTTGCTGGGAAAATACTAATGTAATTTTAATGAACCTCATGTGTCGACATGAATCCCACTGGCAGGGCCGTCGCTAGTGGGGTGAAAGGTGGTGACGATTATAGGGGCCCACGGCTGAGGAGGGCCCCCCTGCGATCTCAACCGACTGGCTGAGGCCAGCCTAAAAAGAAGCTTAGGACAGTTGACGGGCCACTGCTGCGCGTCATCACGAAAGCTTATCATTTGTATGTGTTTTTAAGCCTTGCCAATTTAAACATTCAAAAGAGTTTAAAGCATTCAAACACAAGACGCAGAAAAACTCAACTGAGTACTCGCGCGCCGTGTTCAGTGCTCATGCAGAGAGCCAAGACAGCACAGACAGCAACACCGAACCGAGCTCTCCTTCACGTCCTCCTGCACCTGAACGAACAAATACAAATCGCAGTTTAAACATGCAAACAGAAAAAGATGTGAAAGAGCCCAATTCAGCACCCGCACGCGGTGTTCTGTGCGCACAGGGCGCACGCAGAGACGCGTCTCAAAGCGCTTGAACACCGAATTTGATTCTTCTTGCTCTTATACCGACAAATACATACAAAATTATGTCAAAATACCCATCTTGGAGAGTATCCTCGAAAAAACTGTCGGTTATGTCTTAAGTGAAATTAAACAGTTGAGAAAGAAATTGGATGTGCATCATTATATTGGATGCATTGTCTCTTAAAGTGACCGCGCCTAATTTACTAGAGCTGTCCGTGCACTGTAAAAAATGGAACGAGCTATCTACTTAAAAAAATGATGGTAACAATATTACACATAATATTTTTGAGTAGTTTTTAAGGCTTGATTTTTTTAATGGGATCTACCTGAATAAATCATGTAAAATCTCCTAAATTAATTAATCTATGACACAATGAATTTAATATAATTAGTGAAATGTGCTCATTTATTTAAAGTTGATTGTCAAAAGTCTGCGATTTTGAGTGAGGCCTGTTTGTATTTGACTTCGAGCTTTTTGTACATTTAAAAGACTGTATACAGCCAAACAGCTCAAGTAGGAAAATACTTGAGAAATACTGGGAAGTACTGCACTAGCACTAGCAAAGCTACTGCTCACTGAACATGGCTTAATGCCTTATAGAAGTAGTATCCATAACCATAAGCTCTACTCTTCATTTAATTTCAAAATGTACTCTCCATATCCAGCCATATGCAAAGCATGCTGGGAACTAACAATCACCTCTAAAATAAAACTGCAAAATTGAGCTAATTCTCTCAAAATAATTAGGTAGCCGTCTTTCCTTAATTTTTTTTTGTTTAATCAGTTCCTCAATTTAAGCCTCAAAACTGCTTAAGTTTCCTTTAAAAAAATGAGTTGGTTTTATTAGTAAAAAGTCCTCAATATTGTCTATACAACACTGAACCACAATTTCTTTAATGAAATATACACACTATTTTTAATTATCACCTTATTTTTTAAGGAAAATTACAAGACCCATGATTCATTTTTTAATGTTAATCCAAGAAATTGAAAGAAAGAAAATCACTCACTGTTCTTGACTGAATTACTTTGTAGTTTTAACAATAAATAATCCACAGTCAAACCAAAAATTATTCAGACACCAGATATTGTCAGGGTTCTGTTGTGTGTGTCATCTGTTCCTGCCTCTTGTGTCCTTATTTGGTTTGTTTCCTGTCCTTGTTTCATGTCATTATTGGTTAATTCTTGTCCAGCCGTGTTTGTCTAATTGTCTATGATTATCCCTTGTATATTAGTCCTGTCTTTTGAGTTTGATTGCGTCTGGTCTACTTGTGACTTCCTGGTGTATCCTGTCGCTCAGCCTTGTCTTGTCCTGCCTTGATGTTCATTAAATGTTATTATTTGAGTTTATATCCTGCGTGTGCACCGTGACAGATATAATATTTTGATATTTTTTTACTAGTGGGTGCAGGACACTATAGTTAATTTATGTAAGTGAGTATAGCAAAATAAAGTAAACTGTGACATATTTTACCCAAAAATTCTTCATTCAGTGGACTACCAGTAAAATTGACCAAAAATTATTCAGACACTTTGACCTGACCATGTTTTGCTTAAGTGTCTTTTCTTTATTTGCTAATGCGACCTTTTTACACCACAGACTGAACAAAATGAAGCATTGCTTGGTAATTGGTCAACAAAGTATTGATAGTTGTGTAAATATTGTCATACTAACAGTTGTCTGAATTTTTGGTTGATTGTAATCCATTACATAACTTTCTATCAAAGTTATCTGGCATTATCAAGATTAATGTGTTCTGACACAGTTTAACTCTGAGTTCTTGTCATATTTTATTACCATTTTCTAAACTATAGAAAATAAACTGTGATAATGTGAGAAATGTTGAAGGTGTCTGAATACATTTTGGTTTGACTGTATATTTAACTTTTACAGTGAAGACTATGCAGAGCTATTTTACATTTGATTATTCGGTTTCTGTACCTGGACACCTACAAACTTGAAAACACTTAAACATTGTGTAAATAGCACAAATAAATAAATAGAACAAACATACAAATTAAACAATTTCAAACAGGGCCCACTGGTACAACCTGCACCGGGGCCCCGCAAACCCCAGCTACGGCCCTGCCTCCATGCCACGCCGAATTGAGGCAGAAGAACATCAAAAGTGCAAAAAGTTAATCAGAAATATCCATTTACACACAAACTAACCACCAAATGCACCTTTCAGATGCCATCTTTATTTTTTTTTAGCTTAACCGTCACGGAATGTAACGCACAGGATTGTGGGATATCAAAGGCAGCGAAGGATACATCTTCAAAAATCGACCAGATGAAGGTATCTCATGAGACAGGAAGTGAAGATAACTTTGGATTCGGACGTGCTTGATGCTTTCCTGCCTTGAATGCTGCCTCCGAGGGCATTTTTCAGTTTTCGGATGTAGCCTTAGACTTTTTCGAAGTATAAGTCAAGTAGCCTACTTAAATGTCATTTTAAGTATATTTCTGAGAAGTACATAAAGCTCATTTCTGAGAAGTACATAAAAAGTAGACTTTCCTATTTTTAGTTAAAATAAGTATACTAGCACACTTGAATAAACCTTTTCGTAAGGGAACCCTAATCCTACCCATCGCGTAGCATATACACGCCAAAGTCCATTTTTGCATATCTCGAGTTTTTGTTTTTATTTGGCGTAGGACTACTATTTATGCGCACTTTCATGAGATCGGGTTGGTTCTGAAGGCATTTGGTAAGGTTTTGCCGAGTAACAAGCAAACTATTTTGACAGATTTTATTTAACATTTGAAATATGCTAATGACGTAAACTCAGTCAATAGTTCTGAATCCAAGTTTGGGAACTGTACTCGTTACCTGCAGAACACTGTAGACTTCAAGTTCCACAAGCGTTCGTTCGACCAGCAGATGTCCTCCTCGTGCGGTGTTTCCGCTCCAAACAGTGAGTCATTTTCAGAAGCAATTGGTTCAATTGATTCGAAGCTTCAAAAAGCATGTTTCTCCCATTTATATATATATATATATATGGGTGAATTAAGGTTGATTGGGACAGTTTTTGAATTTCCGCCTTGTGCAAGGTTTCTTGCCATAAATTAAAAACATTAGCCCAACGCATGATATATTTCTGTAATAGCCTACTGAAGATGTTAACTACCCGTTTGAGGAGGAAACTGTGTTATATTATAATGAAAGGATGCGTGATGTACACTTTTCTGTTAACTGACCCCCCCAATTTTTTTTTTTTTTTAACATTTGGGGGATTGGGACACAACGTTTGGTTGATTGGGACAGCACATGTTTTCATTGATTTAGGGTAGTGTAAGAATATTTACTGTATTGTACAGTTATACAATAAATTTATACTGAAATTAGTTCATATTTTAATACAATTGTATATGCAATATTTCCTCTTTTGTTCATCATCATTAAGAGCCCATTGTTTATTTCTGTTCAACTTTATTTTTCAGTTCATAAATCCATCCACAATTCATACAATACAACAGAAGTCCAAAAGGCATTGAAAACATTTACAAATCAAATAGACAAGTAAAAAAAATGCTTCAGGTCCAAATTAAATAAATAAATAAATGAATGAATAAATAAATAATAAATTAAATTAAATATAAAAAAATAAAATGTTGGGTGGCCCCATCACCAATTAACTTTTTTTTTACCAATTTAACCTGCACAAACCTTTAAACAAAAACATGAATATGGTTTATTACTGCAACAAAAACAGTAAAAAAAAAAAGTTGATCTAAAATGCTTCTATTTCAGATTTTTATTTTAGCAAAATATAGCTAGTTCATGAATATTTTGTGCTTGATTAGGGCTTGCACAAATAAAAAGGTTGAAAACCACTGATTTAGGGCATACAGAGCATATTCAATGGTACTCTATTACTAGGTCTTGGGTGGGTGGGAAAAAATAAAAACAACCTGATTCTGAAAATAGAAACATGATATTAACACATTTTTACTGGTTTAAGCAGTGCATCATATTTATGTTTCCATCAAAAGTTTGGATAATACAGTAGCTATGACAAATTTATGACCTTATTATGAAAACTAGCAAAAGCTTATGTCATTTTCCTCAGTTCATGCATTTCACGGTCAATTTCCTGTTTAATGCCTGCCCCGCCCACCTACATGATATTACACCAATGAGGGCATCCCATTTTTAATTATGTGGGGCACATTTAAGCCCAACGTTTTCTGGGTTGAACAACATGTTTCCTGGAAATGGTGTGCAACTGGGTTTGAGATACGTTTTCTCTTGTTTGGTGGGTGTGTCAGAAATGTCAGCCCACGCGGTATTAAAGAGACAGCTCACACAATGGATCCAAGTAAAGTCGTTTACAAATGTGTCTGCTGCAGCTCAGTATACGCAACAATTGGCATGTTTGTCATAAGAGTTTTATAGTAACATAGCATATCATCATCATGATGAATTTGTAAGTAAATGTAATTAACATCAAAATAAATTCACAAGAGGAAGTATATTGTTTGCACATGTTTATTTACATTAAAGGCAAAATAGCTGAAATAATAAGAGCACAAGTATAGATCTGGAACTTCTTTAAGACTCTAAATATCATGTAGTAATTGCAATGTCTTCTGGTCCATATCCTTTCCTTAGGAAGGTGTGCTAGACACTGATTAATGTAACATAAAAATACTATACATATTTATATATTTTGCTATTGTATTGTGGAGTGACACGTTCATAAACTTTTCTATGCTCCTCTGATTATATAATGGTAAATATTACAATATCATAGCACAACAACAGTGATCAGCAATAATGATAAGCCTAATACTCTGATAAATAATAAGCCTACATACTGATAAAAAAAAATGTATAGCCTGAATAATTTGGATAAAAGCGTCTGCTAAATGCATAAATGTAAATGTAGATGTACTCACAATAAAAATAATAAGGTCATACTGTAGATCATAACAGTCTCAGAGGTAAGAAGTGGATTATCCTTCACCTGAAATGTTTGTCTTTTCATCCTGAAATACGAGGCAAATATTGGATCACAATAATTAGGAACCACAGTTTCCACAGATCCCTTCACTCGATTGTGATGTTCTCTTTTATTCTGGACGGCAAGGGCAGTGACTGTACATCGAACGTATTTTTTAAACACTTATTTATACCGATTTCATCAGGCTCCGAAAATTCTTCAAAAAGAACACAAAGAATGGCCTTTTCTCAGCTGCCATAGTTGCAACTCTTGCGTCATCAGAACAGAGTGTTCAACGCACCACCGTTTCTGTTTAAAAAATGTTTTGCACCGTTTTTTCAGGGCTGAACGCAGCCGTGGTCTTACAGCTAGGGCTCAGCAAAAAAGTTTTTATTTTCACACATTTCTGTATAGTTATATTGTCCCATTTGACCTTATGTCCCAATCACCCTTAATTCACCCCTATATATATATATATATATATATATATATATAAAACTTAAAGCCCATATAACTTAAAGCTCACCACAACAGCGAGTAAAACACCACAAACTGTTTCTAAAAGTGTATGCTAGTTTTGCACGGTATACAATGCATACATATAATAATGAAAGTGAAAAAGTGAAAGTGAAGTGATGTGTGGCCAAGTATGGTGACCCATACTCAGAATTTGTGCTCTGCATTTAACCCATTCAAGTGCACACACACAGCAGTGAACACACACACACAGTGAACACACACCCGGAGCAATGGGCAGCCAATGTTGCGGCGCCTGGGGAGCAGTTGGGGGTTCGGTGCCTTGCTCAAGGGTCTCACATCAGTCGTGGAGAGGTGGAGAGCGCGCTGGTTATTCACTCCCTCCACGACAATTCCTGCCGGATTCAAACCCATGACCTTCGGGTTACAAGTCTGACTCTATCCATTAGGCCACGACCCCAAGGGTTTTCATGTGACTTAAAGTAAAATTGTAATAGGCCTATATAACTTAAAGCGTTTTAAAGGGGTCATCGGATGCAAAATTCACTTTACAAGTTGTTTGAACATAAATGTGTGTTGGAAGTGTGTGTACACATCCATCATATAATGATAAAAATCCAGCCAGTGTTTTTTTTTTTTAAATCCCTATTTTAAAATCCCCTTTCTCAAACCAGGCTTTTCTGAGATTCCTGTCAGAATGACGTAGTTCTGTACAGACCGCTCCCACGATAGTTGATTGACAAGCCGTCTTACCTTAGACCCTCCCTGAGTGAGCTGAGAGCTGTCCGCCATCGACTCCGGTGCAGGGGAAGACAAGATGTCTCCGATTAAGCGATTGAGGTAATTTGTTTTTGGATGTAATAATGAACATAGCAGTCTCATTTACTCCCGACATCTGAGCGGGATTTACATTACTTTCATTTGAAGGGAATGCGCCGATCCCCAATCAGCCAAAAAGCGTCTATGTTCACACGAATCATTCGTGATCCAGCTTCATCTACAGAAGAAGTGAGTATAACGTTTTTTTTTTAATTAATCTTTGCAAATCGCCTTTCCTAATAACAGCACTGCTCCTCACCCCATAGAAGAGAGGGGCGGGGTCAGCAGAGCTCATTAGCATTTAAAGCAACATGGACTAGAATGGCTTGCTAAAAACAGTGCTGATTTTGACAGGGTAAAAAAGGTGTTTTTTACACTACCATTGAGAAATTTTAACCAAAGTATGTTATAGACTTTTCATTAAGACCCTAAAGAATCATATCAACTTGTGGAAAATGGGCATCCGATGACCCCTTTAAAGGATAAAAGATATTCTGACGTTTTGTCCTACAGCTTAAAAAAATAAACATTTCATAACTTTTACTATGAGCACAATAAGTAAGCTATAACACAGGGGTGTCAAACTCAGTTCCTGGAGGGCCGGAGGCCTGCAGAGTTTAGTTTTAACCCTGCTCCGGCCCTCCAGGAACTGAGTTTGACACCCCTGCTATAATACAAGTTGAAAAATACTTTTTTGTTTTTGTTTAAGTATTCAGCAGTTCAAGTTATTCAGTTGTTTTTACTTATTTTTTCCTTGTTTGGATCACAAATACTTCGTCCACAGAAATAAATAAAACTTTAACATATTTCATAATCATTAAATTATTTAACATATGTTCACTGCTGTGTGTGTGCACTTGAACGGGTTAAATGCAGAGCACAAATTCTGAGTATGGGTCACCATACTTGGCCACACGTCACTTCACTTTCACTTTTTCACTTTCATTATTATATGTTCTCCATAACTTTCATAAACTTTTTTATAAAAATTGCCAGTTGCCCTGACCAAGATTACTTTACAAAACAGAAAACAGCGTTTAACCGCGTCGCGGAACCACAGCAACAGAAGTAGCTACTGTGTGGCTAAAAGTCTGCCACAGTCTGTCAAGTTTTAAAACGTGTGAAATAGTGTTTCAGAATCACAAATAGCCTACTTTGCTGGGTTTTTTTTCTTTTCTGGTGGAATATGTTATGTAGAGATCATGAGAAAAATAAGTAGTGATCACGAGAAAACAACTTTTGTTATGTCGAGATCACAAGAAGGAAAAAAATAATAATGTATGGCCGCTTAGAACTTCCGTAGGAATATGTTAAACTAAATTTATACTTTATTGTTTAATTTCACACACAAATGGAAATTTGTTTCTGCTCAATTAAGCAAAATTTTAACAGTTAAGCATTTACTAAACTAGTGAGATGTCAATAATACAGATGAGCTCTTGGAAACCACTACATTTTGTGTGGTGAGAACAGCTAAATAGGAAGCTGCTGCCAGCAAATCAGAATGTGTTTATTTAAATTAAAGAGAGAACTATAAAAGAGAGATGGGTGACCTACAAGTTATTTTAGAGCATAACTCTTAGATTCCATCTTAATATCCAGATTGTGTGAATTCTGAGTGAGTACATTGTCTTTTAGTTTTGGTTGTTTAACATGCCTAAGTTTCTTCAGATAAAGAGAAAAAAAAGTATAGTATGGTCAGATGTTTTTAGTGCTGTTTCTATGACATGTTTACAAATATTAACAAGCTAACTTTAGAAACTGCTACAGATTCAATGTAAATTATGTGTAATAATAGTAATAATAAAATACATAGCTATTTGTTTAGGAAATAGTGTGTGTGTGTGTGGGGGGGGGGGTCTAAATCTTAAACTAAAACTGACTAGAAATAATTTAGAACACAAATAATTGCTTTCAAGCTTTGTATGAGCACATATGAAATGTAACGTTTAATAACATTGGAGAAACCTAGTGATTTTAATAGATTCAGCTTTGTTCTGTAACACACACAAGATTGTCATGTTCTGGTGAGTGAGACATTTGATAAAGTGTTTGTGTGTATGTGTGTGTTTGTAGAGAAGAGGTCAAATGGAAAAATAACAGAATTAACCACTAACAAAAGAAAATATGACCTGCAGAGTCTGTTGTTCATAGTTGCAACAGAATTGAAAATGTAACACATGGTGTAGTCACAAAATATAAGACACAGTATCACTGCAGGAAAACATATAGGAGCACCATCAAGTGGAGATATGGAACATAGTTGTGTTATTTTCATTCAAACACAAGCAATGAGGACAGATCAAAACAATGTGTGACATCTTGAAATGTTTTTATGAAGGAGAGTGTCATAAATAGGCTGCAAATTTAAATTTGACTCTAGATATTCCCCGTGTTTAGCTGAGACATCTTGACATTAAGAGAATACGTTTTATAACCATAGAGCTATACAGTAAGCGAGGTTTCAGATCCATAAAGGCTCTGGCACATTAAAAACTTCTGTTACAGCCTAAAATAAAAAGCACAACAAAACAAGCATTACTCCAGACATGCTATGAGATGTTAGAGATACTAGAGAATATGACGTCAGTTTCGGTGTTGTTGTGGGTATCAGGAAGGAAGGGTGTGTCCATTTGACAAATTGCTCAGCTTTGACAGCGCTGTGTTTCTCATGAGGTCATAATTCTGGGGGCTTATGCATGACAAAGATGAAATTTTCGACACAGTCCAAAAGGTTCCCGGAGAAGCTTCCAGTTTTGTTTAAAATCTAAACATCTATAGCATACTATCAAAATGTCCTGATTGTATAAATGCTCAGAAAGTATGGCTGGGGGTTGGGCCACACTTCTGTCCAAACTTGTTCACCTGGTTTTCGCTGCATTCTTTGAGAAACACATTCAGAGAGAGAGTGTTGATGTCTAGTTGAAAGACTTCACCTAACACTCAATGTCTCATTACTGACCATTAACACTATTGTATGTGACTCTGTTATTGCCATTCTATCACCTATCTGCTTTTGACAGACATTGTAGTGGCATGACCTATGTTTATGTTGCTAATATATTAATTTTAAAATCCAAAACCTATTTTATAAACATTTTTTTTTTTCCAATTTGTGGCTCAAAATGTCATATTATATTTCCACGTTTATCGGCTATAATTGCAAGTGGTTTAGAACTCTGCTTTTTCCAAACTATGTAAATTAAGGAATGGGCATTTTAGCCGTTGTGTTTGAATTTATTGTGGTAATCAAATGTAAACAATTATTGTCACATGCCATCATCCACCGAAACCCTCATTTCAATTTAATCATTTTAATTCAAAATGGTAAGCAGATGGAAAACATTATAATTCAAACAGCAAATAAAATTGGAAACAAATGTAGAGTATAAACATAAAACATTCTAATTTTAAAACGTAACAGGCATGTTAGTCACTTTCACAAATGTGACCGTGGAGCACAAAACCAGTCATAAGTCACACAGGTATATTTGTAGCAATAGCCAAAAAATACATTATATTGGTCAAAATTATATATTTTTCTTTTATGCCAAAAATCATTAGGATATTAATGTTCCATAAAGATATTTTGTAAATCTTAATTTTTGATTAGTAATATGCATTGCTAAGAACTTCATTTGGACAACTTTAAAGGCAATTTCCTCATTTTTTTTTTTTTTTTTTTTTGCACCCTCAGATTTTCAAATAGTTGTATCTCGGCCAAATATTGTCATTGCCTAACAAACCACATATCAATGAAAAGCTTATTTATTCAGCTTTCAGATGACGTATACATCTCAATTTCTAAAGATTGACACTTATGACTGGTTTTGTGGTCCAGGTATATATATATATATATATATTAGCTTTTTATTTATTTATTTTTAACTTGTAAATTAAAAGCTTGTATGGGTATTGCATACCACATTGAACAAGATAATATTTTATTCTGATTTAGATATCAGTCAGTCATTTAAAATTAACAAAGATCAAATATAAATGTGATAAAAGGTACATTTAAGTTACTTTATTTCCTTAAAACGGTTTGTTGTCTTGTAATTTTTTAACAGTCTTACAAGTTCTGTTTTTTTTCTTTAATTAGACTTTTATTCTTTACTCTTTAATAAGACTTTTATCATTTTATTGTCTTTTTCTTTCCTTAACATTTTCTTCAATCATTTTTTTCTTAAATTTTTAAAATGCACTATTACGTTTTTGTTTCTCTTGCTCCCTCTTTATTATTATGCATAAGACATTTTGAATCACATAATGAATGAAATGCAAGTAGAAATTATATTATATTATAAATATTATATAAACTTGTCCTAAATCTATAGTCACCTTTCATTAGGTTTTGTTTCTAGTCTTTGTCATATGCAGCAAATACTGCAGTTTCACCTGGCAGTACTGGAGTTTCAACCGAAAATCTTGTCGGTGCTTTACATTTCCAAAATGGAGATAGAAAGTTTTGCGTTCACTCTCGATGCGTCAAGAGGCCATACATGGTCATGGGCGGAAAAAAAGGTCAGGTGTTTTAGAGTTAACTCCGCCCATTTGCACCTGACGTCACTTTACTCAAACAGGTATACATAATTTGACACCTGTTGCCGTTTAGATCAGTCGTTTGGCGGTGAAGAGAGAGAGGATATCTGCGGGATCTATTCGTTGTTAAGCTTAAGACTTAACAAAAAGCGGAATAACTCTTTCTGGTTGGATTTCTAGTTTTTCCTTAAAGCTTTGGTAAGTAGTCTCAAGTGTTGTATTGTTTAGAGACTGTTTGAATTGCGCGGAGGTTCTGGAGATTAACGCACGCATCAGTTCCTCGTTCGGAGTGGTTTATAACGCCGAAACTGTTTGTTGTTGTTTTTTCCAGTTCTAATACCAAGATGAAGGTTTTAGTCGCCGTGTTTCTTGCGGTGTTAGTGGAAGTGGTCGCCTCACAGTGTAAGTAACAACTATTTTAACTTTAATTAAAACAAGATGTTTAAAAGTAAACTAAATTGGGTTAAACTGTGACAAACTGTTTAATCCTAGTCGATAACTTCATAGTTGGGAGGCAAACAAAACCATGTGATAGATCCAGGGTGTGGTTCAGTATGTGGGGGTGGGGAGCTCTACTTGGACTGGGTTATGTTTCAGGTTTAATCTATCTACCTAATAAAGTTTTAGTGGTTTTAAAACAAAGTTGTCGTTTTTCTTTTTTTTTTAATCCAACAGGTACTTGTAACAGTATGAAATGGGCCACATGTGATGGAGACCCATGCAAGTGCACTCTTCAATTTTCTAAGGCAGACAAGCAACCGATTGATTGTACAAAATGTGAGTTTTCCTTTATATTTGCACTTAAAGTTGGTAACTATTTTATTGGTAATTTTTGGCACCCTTACTAAAAAGTTACTAATTTTGTTTTTCAAATGTCTTAAGATGGTTTGTTAACTTGTCTCTCAATCTGGTTTTAGAGGAGTTTTAGTGTCTTGCACCAAATGTGGTAAACGTCTTCAATTCTCCCTACCCACAGTGATTCCCAAGTGCTACCTCATGAAAGCGGAGATGTTTCGCGCCAGGAACAACTTGACCACAAGATCAATTGGTGGGAAGCCGGTAGACACGGCCTTTGTGGACAATGACGGCATCTATGACCCAGAGTGTGAGAATGATGGAAAGTTCAAGGCTATCCAGTGTAACGGCACTGAAGTGTGCTGGTGTGTCAACAGTGCTGGTGTACGCAGAAGTGACAAGGGAGACAAGAACCTCAAGTGTGAGCCTGTGGAGACCTAGTGAGTGCACTTGTATTATGTTGTCAACCGGATGTTGTTCTGACTGACACACCTAGTATGAAGTGTGGTTTGAATAGTACTGCTGTTTGTGGAAGGAAACAAGACTTGCAAATTTTGACTGCCATGTTTTCTTTTCTAGTTGGGTTCGTCTGGAACTGAAGCATAAAGATGTGGCTGCTCCTGCCGAAGTTGCCAAATGGAAGACGTATGTTACAATTGATTTCTAGAGTATTGCTGGAACGTGTAATATGAAGCTCTGCTTATGTCTTGTTTTGTTGATTTTACTTTATTTTTGCAGTGGAATTGAAAATGCTTTACTGGAACGTTACAAGTTGGATAAGAAATTTGTGTCTGAGGTTCAGGTAAGCATTTGCCATTGTCATCCAACCCCTTAACATTGCTTGTGGCACACAGCCTAACAAAACCCACTTCCTTTTTTCCAGTATGACAAAGATGGCCGTCTCCTTGTTGTGGATGTGAAAAAGCCTATTGGATCCAGTGATCCAGACCTGTCCCTCATGACTTACTACATGGAGAAGGATGTAAGTCTCGTTATGTTTTCTCAGTTGTAATGCCTGATTTTTATATTTTGTAACTTGTGTGCAAATTCATTTGTCTTCACAGGTCAAAGTTCTGCCCCTCTTTCAAAACACTCAACCATTTGAAGTCAGTGTTGAGGGATCCAAGGTGCCCATGGAGAACATCCTGGTGTACTATGTAGATGAAAAGGCACCCACCTTCACCATGCAGAAGCTGACTGGTGGTATCATTGCTGTCATTGTGGTGGTCAGCTTGATTGTGATTGCAGGACTTCTGGTTATTGTAAGTGCAATTTATTTTTGGGGTTTCATTTAAGTTAATGTGTGCTTGTAGTCTAACTGTTGTTCATCCTTTTTATATATTTTTTTAGTACTTAATCGCACGGCGACAGAAGGCCCGGTACAGCAAAGCACAGGTTGGTTCATTTATTACAGTATGACCCAAACTGTGTGGTTCTTTCCCCAAAAGGAAGTGAGCTTGTTTTAACACGTTTCTTTCTGTTCTTGCAGCCCAGAGAGCTGGAGAACATGTCTTAAAAGCTATTAATGACATCTCATGTACTTGAGTCTGATGCTGGGATGTGCCCCATGCTGAAGCTTAGACCTGCTGTACATTTGCATGTGACATTTTATTAGGAATTAAGTGTTGTTACATGCGGAGTACTGCTTTTGTTTTTAATTGTTACACTTTTCTATTTAATGAGGGCTCACTTTCAATTGGATCAATGTTTTAACACTGTACAGTTTGACTTGTAAGTTTTTAATAAAATTTGTCTTAAACATTTGTCATGAGTTTTAATATTCTGGCATGTGGCAGATAAACAGGCATGTGGTAGTCTTAGTAAATCAAAATCCTTTTGGTGTTGCTAAATGAAAAGGACTATCCTAGCACAAAACAATCCCTAGCTTTTGTTTGCAACCACATGATTTGTCCTTTTCAGCCCAGGGCAAGCCGTTGAGCTGCACCTGTTCTCTGCCTTATGAGATTCACCTCAATTCAAATCTGTGATGGAAACTTATTGAATGGGTCTAGTTTTAGCGTGACAACACTTGTCCAAATTTAAATGATGCAGTGTCAAGTAGACACAATTTACTTCTGCTTTGCAAAACTACTTCCTGTGAATGTTGAGAACTCTGATTTATAACTACTGGTAAAAAAAAACCTAGAATAACGTGCGGTAAATGACAGAACTGCCTGTGCTACAAACTGGAATGATTGACACAATATATTTTAATAATGCAGATCAGTTTGCGTTATCAAGCAGCATAGTGGACTGGTTTTGTACAGTTAATAGTGGAAGTGCAAGTTTTGGGAAATGTCAGTTACAAATGGTGGCATGTGCATTATCCACCTTTTTTTTGACTTCCATGTTTTAAATGATACAGGGCCTGACAGGGTCTAATAATAGACCCCTAAAATCTGTGCATTTGTACAAACCCTTTTTGTTCTTTCAAATTGTAAAACAGAAGGCTGTTAATTAACTTGAAGCTGCTGACCATTCAAGTGCACAGAAAGACTAATAATTAAACCCATGAGAGAGCCGTGCATGGAGCGGTTTGAAATACAGGTCAGACCTGTTGCTCAGGTTTCGGGCAACAAAGTTCCTGTATCATTGTGGTATGACTTATGCAAAGCTCTGACCAACAAAGACTACAACCTCCTCCCATGAACCAGGAAGCTGTGTTTACACAAATTCTGTTTTGGAGAGTTTGTCAGGTTTTAACAGGCACATTAATGAATGACAAACGAATTAGTATTGAAAAGCTTTCCCACACTTGCTAATGGCATGCGTTACAACGTGTACAGCAAACACTCTGCCAAAGATGTTTGAGGTGTTGTTGAGCTTTTAATGAAGCCAGTCAAACAAAGTGGCATAGGTCCTAAATCAAAACTAAATCTGACTTAGTTTTTTCAAGGGAAATCTCCAAACAATAGCTTGGTTGGCACTCCCTTGCCTTTTCGTCTAGTCCCCCTGTATATTTCCCAGAAGAGCCTAGAGCGTTTGTTTCTCATACTAGTTGAGACAGGTTTGGGTGGATCACATGTTGCCCTCCCCCATCCGCACTCACACCTGTGTTGGAAGTCACACAGACTCAGTCTCTGTGTTTCCATGGCAGAAAAGGAGGGATTAAATGACAAAGCCTATCAGATGAGTGTGGGTCACGGTAAGGAGGGACATTTTCATGAGGATGGTTCATCCTCATCTGTTTCGGTGCACACTGTCAACAGTGTTTAAAAGTTATTTAAAAGCAGTACACTAAAATTCACACAATTCCTTTTAAACAAGTCAATGTTAAGGTTTTGTTACATCTTTGGCTTTAGAGTAGGCTATATAAGTCATCATCTTAAATAGTTTCATATTTCAGGTGTTTATGTAGATCACTAGATACTTGGCATTCCTGCTGTAATTATAATATGAGTCAGGGTAGGTAAACACAGATACCAGCAACACGGTAGAGGATGACTAAACTTGTTAGACTACAATATGATTTAAAGGGCAAATGGTTCCAAGTACCATACCGATGTAATTGATAAATTGATTTTAATCAGTGTAACAATGTGAGGCAGCCTGCCAGCGGAACAAGAAGAAATGCTCCTATAAAAACAACTTTGTGCCAAATGGGAGGTTGTGACATGGGGAGAATATCCGGTTTTTGATTTCTATGGATTATTGGGGAAATATCAAGAAGTGTGGCAACCAAGGCAACACAACAAAACAGTCATATGGGTAATATGTAAAATGAGTTTGCATCATCAGAACACTGATTAAGTAACCAAACAATCATTCAAATCCTGTACAATTTTTTCCCGGTCTCTCATTGTTGAATAAATGATATTACATACACAGTCGAAATCTGGTGAACTGTAGCTGTGTTGAATTCATGAGAAGTATATGTATTATAGGTACACAGTTGTTAAAAAGTTTAAATTGATCCAAAAGTGACAAACAGGATATTTATAATATTGGAAAATTATTTCAATTTAAATAAACGCTGTTCTTTTTAAATTTCTATTTATCAAAGAATCATGGTTTGAAGCAGCATAACTGTTTTCAACATTGATAATAATAATAAATGTCTATTGAGCAGCAAATCAGCATTTTAGAATGATTTCTGAAGGATCATGTGACACTGAAGACTCGAGCAATGATGCTTAAAATTCAGCTTTGCATCACAGGAATAAAGTACATGTTAAAATAATTTAAAATAGAAAACTTTTATTTTTAATTTTACTGTATTTTTGATTAAATAAATGCAGCCTTAGTGAGCATAAGAGATTAATGACCCCAAACTATTGAAAAGAAGTGTATTAACATAACTTAGAATGCATTTCTTTCTCCCAAATTATGTATCAATTATAAAAAAAATAATCGAACTTTCTTTTTTGAGTAAAGACATTTACTTAAAGCTGCATAATAGATAATTATAGAAAATACACTTCAGAAATAAATAAATACAATTTGCTATGACATTATTTGTCACAGTGTCCCTTGTTCATTGATGTCAGTATAATACTTTGGTATTCCAAAAAACTAAACAAAACAAAGCCTTCCAGTTTCTATCTCCTGCAGCGAATCTCTTTATGAATCTCACACCCCATATTCATTACACCAGTACAGTATGTACTCTCAAAAACACCTCAGTCGTCCTACAGTATATGACTCCATGTTGGCTTCCAAAGACCACACGTATTTTTGGTAATGCACTTCCTGTTTTATCATAATCTGTGCATTCTCTCTACATGCTTCAACATGCTAATGTGAGAAGAGATTTCAGCGTGGGAGAGTGTTTTCAGCAGTTTAGTCAACTTCAGCAAGCCAGCACATCTCGCAATAATGTATGGCCTACATATGTAGTGTACTCTAGTGTTTACTTATTCATTCTGTGATCACAACTCATTTTCAATTCCAGTTTAGTCAACTTCAGCAAGCCAGCACATCTCGCAATAATGTATGGCCTACATATGTAGTGTACTTGATATAATGACAGAAGGAAAGGTGTTTACTTAGTGTTTTGAGTTTCTATATTTCTTGTAGGGCATGGGCAATTTTTCTGATTAAAAAAAAAATTAAAAGTATTTTTCTTGATTATTTCGGAACATATAATATGTATAAGACAAGTTTGTACAAGATGTAGTTCATGCATCTTTTCATCATGCATCATTTTTTGTTTAAAATTTACATCATGTTGACAACTTCATGTGTGCTGCACTTGGAATAGAATTTTCTTTAACAAGAGGGTAAATAAAGAACAAGTTACTTGAATCATGTTGTAGTTACATTTTCAATTTGACTAGTTAAAAATCATTAAAAAAAAATTGAGAATCGGTCAAACGTTCTGAAAAAAATAGAGATTTACATTTTTTGCCATATCGCCCAGCCCTAAATTCTTACAAAAGAGATTGTTGGTAAAGCCTGAAAAATAAACTCCACTAAAATTGATGTATTTGGGTGAATCTCATGAAAACTGAAGAACAGTTCTGGCAATATTTCATTTTTTTAGAATTAATAATTAAGATCCTTTGATGTTTTCTTGACAATTATGCACATTTCAACCAAAAAAATTGCATTACCATAATTCATAATTCAAATTAAAAGACACCAATACTGTACAAAACTATGTATACTTGTAAAAGTCAGCATAAATTAATAAATTACACTGTGTTTTGTACAGTATTGTTGCTTTTTAATATATACACACATACATATATATGAGAATTGAGAATGTGCATTACAAAAAAACTTTGAAAAAGTACAATGTCTGGACAAAATATGTTAATGACATAAATGTCATAAAAATATGTCACAGTGAGAACAAACAAATAAAATCAAAACAAACGTAGTACGCTTAATTTCTATATACAAGGTACTAATTGTTTTTATTATTTTTGGGGTGGAACTTGACTTGGACATGTTCATAAGATCTCACCCATTTTAATTTTGAGAACTACTGTCAGTCATGTCACCCTCAGCCGCAACAGGAAGCATTAGATGATTTAAAGGGTTACTCCACCCCAAAATAAATCAATAAAAAATAGAGATAAAACCCCCTTGTTATAAATTCACTTTGGCTTGCCATATCGTTTCACCAGCCCTAATATTTCTTCCATCAAACAATGTAGTTCCTCAGAAACGGTTGTGGTTCCAACAAAGTGGTTGCCGAGCAACACACAAATGTAAACAAAAGGTGTATGTTTGTAGAGTAATTTACAACAGCTTCAAACTGGGCTCAACCAATCAGAATCAAGGACTGGAACTATCCGTTTTATAATGAAAATTTTGTCATTAATCACTTACCCCCATGTCGTTCCAAACCCATAAAAGCTTTGTTTGTCTTCAGAACACAATTTAAGATATTTTGGATGAAAACCGGGAGGTTGTGACAGTCCCATTGACTGCCAAACAATTAACACTGTCAAGGCCCAGAAAAGTATAAAAAACATCGTCAGGATAGTCCATCTGCCATCAGTGGTTCAACCACATTATGAAGCTACGAGAATACTTTTTGCACGCAAAGACAAAAAAAAAAAGACTCGTAAAAAAGTATTCTCGTAGCTTCATAACAATAGGACAGTCACAAGCCTCCCGGTTTTCATCCAAAATATCTTAAATTGTGTTCCGAAGACGAATGAAGCTTTTACGGGTTTGGAACGACATGGGTGTAAGTGATTAATGACAAAATTTTCATTTTGGCGTGGAGTAACCCTTTAAAGAAATACATCTCTTATTTCATTTTCAGATTCCCTTTGATGTGAACCTGTGTAGTGTAAATATGGTTTTGGACACTAGCCAGGGATTTTGAACTGGGATCAACTAATGATCTAGGGAATGGACTGACATATGTCCTGAGTGAACACCAACACATACTGTGTATACTTAAAGGAGGGTGGGTGCTTTGCTGGGTCTGCAGGCGGCTGGAGGAGACTTGCTCCTCGATTCCTTGCTCTTCTTCATCTCTCCAGATAGAGCCAGCAGCAGAGCTGGGGCGGACAGGTGGTGCGCTGCTGCTTTTTGTTGTTGTGTGCAGTTAATGTAGCTGGCTATGAGCATCGTCACGTCTCGCACCTAAACAACACAAGGAAAGCAGAGAAATGCTGTGAGTCACGCTATACTATACTATACATAGCAAACAGAAGTACACATGAGTCTGTGTGTTTCTGTGTACTTTGGTGTGTGTTTTCTCTCCATGTGTAAAAGAGAATATACTGTATGTACAATTATATTCAAACGTTGGTAAGACTTTTTTTGTTTTTGAACATAGTCTCTTATTCTCACCAGGGCTGAATTTATTTGATCAGAACAGTAAAACAGTAATAATTTGAAATAGTATTACAATTTAAAATAACTGTGTTCTATTTTAATATGTTTTAAAATGTAATTTATTCCTGTGACGCAAAGCTGAATTTTCAGCATCATTACTCCAGTCTTCAGTGTCACATGATCCTTCAGAAATCATTCTAATATGCTGATTTGATGCTCAAGATACTTTTCTTATTATTATCGATGTTAAAACAGTTGTGCTGCTTAATATTTTTCAGAAACCATGATATATATATTTTTCAGGATTCTTAAAGTCATTTACTCACCCTCCACTTGTTCCCAACCTGTATTAATTTTTGGGTGAACTGTACCTTTAATTAAATAGAACTTTCAAAACAGCAGCAACTGTCTGAAACAGAAATCTGATCAATTTTAATGTGTATTTGCTGTATAAATTTATTTTCTTACTGGCCCCAGACTTTTAAACAGTAGTGAAAAAAAAACAAAAACAAAACTGAATATTTCATATCATTTTCCTACAAATTACAAATGCACAGTTGCCATTTCCACAACAACAAAAACAAAAAGACTCTTTTAAAAGAACTAAATACCTACCTTTGACAGGGCCATGGCAAACAGATGCTTCTCTGTAGACTTATCTTTGGATGTGTTTGTGCCAGAACTCAGAACTACTACCAGCATAAAGTCCTGACCACACGCTCCAAATGTCACAATGCTTTTATAAGGGTAGGACGCAAGGACTTTCTAGAAAACAAGCAGTGAAAACTCATCTTAGCTTTTCACTAACAACATGAAGTGATTTGGAAATAATGTGAAACTCTGTAGAGAATGTGTTCACTTACTACAGAGTTGAACTCTAGCATGCTGACTCCATCTTCATGTACTGCCAGCCAAACACGCACGTTCTTCTGTGATGGAGTTACAGACTGCAGGGAGAAAGAGAGTGAGATTAAGAAATAATGCCACAGCATTTACACTTTTTTGAGTATTTAAACTGTACACATCACCTTTAGCCTTAGAGGAACACTCACCTCAGCCTCAAATAGTTTGGCTCCAAAAAATGACCACTTGCGAGCCACGATTAAGTAAATTCGTATGCACTCTGATGAACTCCGACCCCTCAGAGATGCCCATCGGGCAGAGAGCCTCTGCAGCAACTGCCTGCGACGCATGTGTTTCAGTGCGTAAGATGGCCAATAGATTCTTTGTGTTCATATTTGTGATTATGTCATGCACTGGAGGCATAAATACCTCATTTGTTCCTCAGTGCAGGAGTGTCGGTAATGCTTCGGGTAGAAACGCTCTAGAACCTGTTTCAGGGTCTGGTTAGATTTAGCCTGTGCAGCTCCTGAACTACCTGGACTAGAAAATGGACGCTCAAAGTCCCCAAACTCCACCTGCATGACACAAAAAATTAATATTAAAAAAATTATGAAAATTATATAAAAATACACACACACACACACACAAGATTAACTGTACCTAAAGTTGAGCTTATTTTTTGTATTTGTGTGTAAGTGATTTATAATGGATAGGTGTTTTACTATGCCATCATTAGTTGTTTTTTTTGGCTACTTTTCAAATGTATTTTATGCATTATATATTATTGTATTGTTTTACTTTATGTCCCAGTCTTAAAATTTTTAAATATAAAAATTCCATTCAACTCCATCCATTCAACATTAATTATTATGCTTAAAACTATGATGGTCTAAACTAAATTTGTTAATTATTTCATTATTTATCATGTGTAAATGATTTATATATTTTTACACAAATTACTTTTTTTTAATTGGTTTTGAATTGACCTGGAAAAAAATAATGGTACCTAAAATTGAGCTTGTTTTCTTCAGAGATAATGTAAGCAATTTATTTTAGACAGGAATTGGATGGGAATCATACAATTCACAGATTATGGTTCTAAAAGGATACTTACTGTTAATATTTTGTTAGCATTTGTAGAGCTGAGGGAGCTAATTTGTGTTTCTGACATTGAAAGAACATTCATTAAATTAATTCAGAATTATTTAAAAAAACAAGTTCATAAGAATCATATATTGTAAATCAGACTGTGTCAGTTGCATTGCATGTTTGTTGATACATGCAACCAGAAAGGACAACAGAAAAATGTATTGTCTTGTATTATTTTATGGCACCATCTTTCTCTGTGATCACACATTTAACTCCGAGAGTCATTTTGTTTGAGCATTTGAGTTTGCTGACATTGGGTTGATGTGTCTTTGGAGGCGTGGTTTCAGACAGAGGGTGTGATTATAAATGTAGTGGGCTGTTTAATTCAATGACAAGGAGAGGTAAAATATAACCTGAACAGGTTTGTGAGACACATTAATATTCTGAGGAGCAGCATTGTGTACCTGAGCAAGCAGGGCGGCCATTTCTAAAGCAAGCTCTTTGTTGACAGGGAAGTGACCAGCTGTAATTTCTTCATTTGTTTGGTACGCCAGAAGCAAACGCTCTCTCTCGGTCTCCCCTCTCATCTGCTGGGAGAAGTATAACCTAGAGGAAACAAACTAGTGGTTAGTCACAAATTATGGCCTTTTGGAAATAGGCATTTGTTTATGCTTGGGAATCTGTACTCTACCGGTTCTTATAAGTGAGTTTCACCGTCCTGGCGTTCTCTGATTTGCCTGTGTGCTGCTCCTTCGAGGCCTGCTCCCATTTTGAAATAATGTCACAGATCTGAGGACACAGCACATTTTTTAAGATAAAGACACAAAGTACAGTTTCTAAAATCATAGGGTGTTTTTGTGTGAGTCTGACCTTCAGGTTTCCCTGAAGACAGTGCTCAAGGTCTTTGCCAGTGGGGTCGTCAGAATAAAGGCTGAAACCAGACTGAGCAGTTTTCCTCATGCCTGTGTCCTGGTTCAGTCGACTCTGAAACTCCTCCACCGTGGTTGAAGCATCAAAACTAACAACCTGACACACACAGACTGTTAGATTAGACAGATAGTTCTCAGACTTTTTACCAATGAATTTCTATGACTTTTTCAGTTTTCATGGTTATTGGATCAGGATTTAATAATTTTACAGAGTGGTGTGGATGAGTAAGTTTTTTTTTTCTCTCACTTAATGCAATTAATACTTATATTCAGCATATTGAGCACATATCACAATTGTTTTCAATAATAAGTAGTGCTGGGCAATGATTAATCACATTCAAAATAAAAGTTTTTGTTTTTATAATACAACCCCAAATCAGAAAAAGTTGGGACAGTATGGAAAACGCAAATAAAAAAAGAAAGTAGTGATTTCTAAATTTACTTTGACTTGTATTTCATTGCAGACAATATGAACACAAACATATTTCATGTTTTGTCTGGTCAACTTCATGTCATTTGTAAATATACATCCTTTCCTGTCATTCAGACCTGCAACACATTCCAAAAAAAAGTTGGGACAGGAGCAATTTAGGGCTAGTAATGAGGTAAATTGGTTAAATAATGATGTGATTTGAAACAGTTGATGTCAACAGGTGATTGTAATTATGATTTGGTACAAAAGCAGCATCCAAGAAAGGTCTAGTCCTTTAGGAGCAAAGATGGGCCGAGGATCGCCAGTTTGCCAACAAATACGTGAGAAAATTATTGAAATGTTTAAAAACAATGTTCCTCAAAGAAAGATAGGAAGAGATTTGGATATTTCACCTTCAACAGTGCATAACATAATTAAAAGATTCAAGGAATCTGGAGGAATTTCAGTGCGTAAAGGACAAGGGCGCAAGCCTAAGCTGAACAACCGTGATCTCCGATCCCTCAGGCGGCACTGCATCAAGAATCGTCATTCATCTATAAGCGATATCACCACATGGGCTCAGGACTACTTTGGCAAACCTTTGTCAAGTACCACAATACGTAGTTACATCCACAAATGCCAGTTAAAACTGTACTGTGCCAAAAGGAAGCCCTATGTTAACAGTGTCCAGAAGCGCCGTCGACTTCTCTGGGCTCGGAGGCATCTGGGATGGACCATCACACAGTGGAAACGTGTACTGTGGTCAGATGAATCAGTATTTCAGGTATTTTTGGGGAGGAATGGACGCCGTGTGCTCCGGACCAAAGAAGAAAAGGATCATCCAGACTGTTACCAGCAACAAGTCCAAAAGCCAGGGTCTGTCATGGTATGGGGTTGTGTCAGTGCCCTTGGCAAAGGTAACTTGCACTTCTGTGATGGCACCATTAATGCTGAAAAGTACATAGAGATTTTGGAGCACAATATGCTGCCTTCAAGAAGACATCTTTTCCAGGGACGTCCATGCATATTTCAACAAGACAATGCAAAACCACATTCTGCACACATTACAAAGTCCTGGCTGCGGAGGAAGAGGGTACGGGTACTTGACTGGCCTGCCTGCAGTCCCGACCTGTCTCCAATAGAGAATGTGTGGCACATTTTGAAGCGCAAAATGCGACAACGAAGACCCCGTACTGTTGCCCACCTTAAGACTTGTTTGCAGGAAGAATGGGACAAAATTACACCTGAAACACTTCATCACTTGGTGTCTTCAGTCCCTAAACGTCTTTTAAGTGTTGTGAAAAGAATGGCAACATTACAAAGTGGTAAATGCTTTACTGTCCCAACTTTTGGAATGTGTTGCAGGTCTGAATGACAGGAAAGGATGTATATTTACAAATGACATGAAGTTGACCAGACAAAACATGAAATATTTTGTGTTCATATTGTCTGCAATGAAATACAAGTCAAAGTAAATTTAGAAATCACTACTTTCTTTTTTTATTTGCGTTTTACATACTGTCCCAACTTTTTCTGATTTGGGGTTGTATATGTGTGTGTACTGTGTATATTTATTATGTATATATAAAGACACACACATACAGTATTATTTTATTTTGAAAATATTTACATGTATGAACATGTATCTATTTATATTCATATAATTTATATTATATATAAATATATTTAATATAACATATTATGTAATATTAACATAACATGTTTTTCTTAAATATATACATGCATGTGTTTATTTATATATACATAATAAATATACACAGTACACACACATATAAATTATTATGTACACAAAAACTTTTATTTTGGATGTGATTAATCGCGATTAATCGTTGCCCAGCACTAATAATAAGAAATATGTTTGAGTACCAAATCATCATATTAAACTGATTTATGAAAGATCATGTAACACTGAAGATCAGAGTAATGATGCTGAAAATTCATCTTTGCCATCACAGCAATAAATTAAATTTTAAAATATTAAAATAGAAAAAAGTTATTTTGAACTGCAATGATATTTTGCTATTTTTACTGTAATATTTTTTAAGATTTGTTGAGAGCTGAGCATAACTAGAAAAAAATACTATAATTAATTCTCATTCAAATTAAAATTCAATGATACGTCTAAGTTTTACATGACTATGGCATTTTTTTTTTTTTGAAGAAGAAGAATCTTCATGCAGCTTTTTTCTATAAGTTTGACAGATACTGAAAAGCAACTAGCTTAAATAATCATTTTTTGTTTTAGGTATCAAACTCAAGTTGTTAACATCATGCTTTTCCATTCAAGCTACAGGAAAATTATTCATAGTGACTACATAAAGATACAACATGCACAATAAACAGTTTTTTATAATATAAATTAATAATTTTTAAAACTACTTTTATAATACTTTCATAGTGTTTTTTTCCTTTTTGCTCCATAATATTATAAAGAGCTGCATGAAGATGTAGACGACCATCAGGATGAGTAAATAACGACAGACTGCTATTTCTAAATGAACTGTTCTTTCATCATGAGGCTGTTTTGCATATGTGTGGACCTGGTAGGTGTTGTTAAGGAAGTGTACAGGGACGCTGAAAGGCAGAGAGTGATGATAAGGGTTCCTGAGTAAGATTGATAGGATCTCCATTCGTGACGATCGGGCTTGCCGATCCCCCTTCTGCTGCGTCCGCTCCAATGAGCGCTGACAGTAAATGGCATACTTTCCCACTTCCGTCCTGGAAAAAAAAAACAGAGACTAAGTGACTGTGGGCTGTGCTTCCAGGAATCCTAAGACGTAGTTTCTGTTTTGATTTACCTGGAATCTCCATGCCTTTTGAGATGAACCTGCAAATACCAAAGAATAGGAGGCGTGGGCAAGAAAAGCCCGACACACAGAGCCAGGAACTGCCATCCCTGTGTTACAGAACATGGAAACAAGTCAAGACATCTCATGTGGCTTCAATCCCAAGATGAGGAGAAACACAAAACAAAAGCAATCACTCCCTCTAGTGGTGTGTGTTCAGATCTGACCTGCAGGGTTTCTGGTGGTCCGTGCGGCTGCTTCTTCCGTGTCTGTTTGATAAGTTGGCAGCAGATCTCGTTCTGCAGCTCTGGGTGGGTGAGACACACTTGTAGAGCACATTGGGCAAGAGTCACGTGATAATCTATGGCTGGAGTGCCAATGGCCACGTTAATGAAGAGCTGACATGTCTGTAAAAAAAAGAAAAGGTTTCTCCCTGTTTTTTTATGGGCCGTTCCCTCCAAATGTGTGTTGAATGAAGAGTTTAACCTTAAAGAGCTTGATGGCTTCGGTTTGTAGAGCTTGTGAAGGAAGGGTGGTGAGTGGAGACGACAGCCCTTCCTTAGTGAAGCATAGCATCGGATGTCCCCAGAGCTGAGATCCTGAGAAACAACGGGACAAACATTGGACATTAAATAGTTTTTATGTAGCTACAGTTTAAAACGGCAGCATGGGGTTGAAGTAAACAAGTTGGGAATAAACTGAATTTATGATGTAATGTTTGCCATGATTATATTTAATAACATATGTCAAATCAGTCTCAGCCTCAAGCAGCACACCCACACACCACAGTCCTTTCATTTAGAGGTGTTTACCACCACACAAATGCTTGGGGCCCCAGAGATTTGAGGGGCCCCTGCTGGCCATAAGCGACTGAATAAACCACTTAGTTACTGCATTACATTATAGTCTTGTTGGCTTATAGTATATGTAACCACATGAAAATGAAAACAGAAAAAGACACACTTAAACTTAGTTCTTAACCTTTTTGACTCCAAGGCCCCCCATTATCTACAACAATATTTGAAGGGCTGAATGTTTTTTAGGATTCCCACTCTTTTTAACCAATTTACATAACTTTTCCAGTTGTTCATCATTTACTGAATAAAGACTAAGAACAACAATTTTGAAGAATATTTTTTTATATTACAACCCGAATTCCGGAAATGTTTTGACGTTTTTTTAAATTTGAATAAAATGAAAACTAAAAGAATTTCAAATCACCAGAGCCAATATTTTATTCACAATAGAACATAGATAACATAACAAATGTTTAAACTGAGAAATTTTACAATTTTATGCACAAAATGAGCTCATTTCAAATTTGATGCCTGCTACGGGTCTCAAAATAGTTGGGACGGGGGCATGTTTACCATGGTGTAGCATCTCCTCTTCTTTTCAAAACAGTTTGAAGACGTCTGGGCATTGAGGTTATGAGTTTCTGGAGTTTTGGTGTTGGAATTTGGTCCCATTCTTGCCTGATATAGTTTTCCAGCTGCTGAAGAGTTCTTGGTCGTCTTTGATGTATTTTTTGTTTATTGATGCGCCAAATGTTCTCTATAGGTGAAAGATCTGGACTGCAGGCAGGCCAATTCAGCACCTGGACTCTTCTACTACGAAGCCATGCTGTTGTAATAGCTGCAGTATGTGGTTTTGCATTGTCCTGCTGAAATACACGTCGTCTGGAGGGAGCATATGTTGCTCTAAAACCTTTATATAACTTTCAGCATTCATAGTGCCTTCCAAAACATGCAAGCTGCCCATATCGTATGCACTTATGCACCCCAATACCATCAGAGCTTTAGTTGGCATCTGCAGATGGTACGGCGGATTGTGTTTACTGACAGTGGTTTCTGGAAGTATTCCTGGGCCCATTTAGTAATGTCAATGACAGAATCATGGCGATGAGTGATGCAGTGTCGTCTGAGGGCCCGAAGACATGGGCATCCAACAAAGGTCTTTTGCCTTGTCCCTTACGCACAGAGATTTCTGCAGTTTTTCTGAATCTTTTGATGATGTTATGCATTGTAGATGATGAGATTTGTAAAGCCTTTGCAATTTGACGTTGAGGAACATTGTTTTTAAAGTATTCCACAATCTTTTTACACACTTTCTCAGATTGGAGAGCCTCACCCATCTTTACTTCTGAGAGACTCTGCCTCTCTAAGACATCCCTTTTATAGCTAATCATGTTACAGACCTGATGTCAATTAACTTCATTAGTTGCTAGATGTCCTCCCAGCTGAATCTTTTCAAAATTTCTTGCTTTTTCAGCCCTTTAGAGAGCTAGTGTTAATTAGGTTTATTAAGAAATGTATTTCTATTTCAATAATTGTACTATTGTTCTGTAAAATAAAAAATGAGAACTTATTGATAATAATAATAATAATAAAAATAATAATTGAGATTCCTGTTTCATTATTTGAATGATATACTGGGATTCATATCCCATAGCTGATTTTTCAACAGGTGGCATGTCTTCCCCTTATACATTCTGTGTCTGATGTGAGACATTCCACCACAATTAAATATATGAAATGAATACAGATCTGAGACTTTTACCTGGATCTCCCTCTACGCTGAGCAGTTTACCAACCAGCTGCTCGAACTCAGTCCCCACCTGCCCCACTGCGGTGCCCGCGGCCACAGACAGATGGTACAGCCAGGCCGTCTACAGGACAGGAACACAGACAGACAGCCAACAATGACATTTCGTTTCATGAACTACCCAAACATTTAGGATTATCTTTGAATATATTCCTTTTCTGTGCCATGATGAAATTAGATCCTTTGTTAAATAGAAGTACACATACTAAAACCATACTTTTAAAAGGAGTACTATGTAAATAATATACAAACCCGATTCCAAAAAAGTTGGGACACTGTACAAATTGTGAATAAAAAAGGAATGCAATAATTTACAAATCTCATAAACTTATATTTTATTCACAATAGAATATAGATAACATATCAAATGTTGAAAGTGAGACATTTTGAAATGTCATGCCAAATATTGGCTCATTTTGGATTTCATGAGAGCTACACATTCCAAAAAAGTTGGGACAGGTAGCAATAAGAGGCCGGAAAAGTTAAATGTACATATAAGGAACAGCTGGAGGACCAATTTGCAACTTATTAGGTCAATTGGCAACATGATTGGGTATAAAAAGAGCCTCTCAGAGTGGCAGTGTCTCTCAGAAGTCAAGATGGGAAGAGGATCACCAATTCCCCCAATGCTGCGGCGAAAAATAGTGGAGCAATATCAGAAAGGAGTTTCTCAGAGAAAAATTGCAAAGAGTTTGAAGTTATCATCATCTACAGTGCATAATATCATCCAAAGATTCAGAGAATCTGGAACAATCTCTGTGCGTAAGGGTCAAGGCCGGAAAACCATACTGGATGCCCGTGATCTTCGGGCCCTTAGACGGCACTGCATCACATACAGGAATGCTACTGTAATGGAAATCACAACATGGGCTCAGGAATACTTCCAGAAAACATTGTCGGTGAACACAATCCACCGTGCCATTCGCCGTTGCCGGCTAAAACTCTATAGGTCAAAAAAGAAGCCATATCTAAACATGATCCAGAAGCGCAGGCGTTTTCTCTGGGCCAAGGCTCATTTAAAATGGACTGTGGCAAAGTGGAAAACTGTTCTGTGGTCAGACGAATCAAAATTTGAAGTTCTTTTTGGAAAACTGGGATGCCATGTCATCCGGACTAAAGAGGACAAGGACAACCCAAGTTGTTATCAGCGCTCAGTTCAGAAGCCTGCATCTCTGATGGTATGGGGTTGCATGAGTGCGTGTGGCATGGGCAGCTTACACATCTGGAAAGGCACCATCAATGCTGAAAGGTACATCCAAGTTCTAGAACAACATATGCTCCCATCCAGACGTCGTCTCTTTCAGGGAAGACCTTGCATTTTCCAACATGACAATGCCAGACCACATACTGCATCAATTACAACATCATGGCTGCGTAGAAGAAGGATCCGGGTACTGAAATGGCCAGCCTGCAGTCCAGATCTTTCACCCATAGAAAACATTTGGCGCATCATAAAGAGGAAGATGCGACAAAGAAGACCTAAGACAGTTGAGCAACTAGAAGCCTGTATTAGACAAGAATGGGACAACATTCCTATTCCTAAACTTGAGCAACTTGTCTCCTCAGTCCCCAGACGTTTGCAGACTGTTATAAAAAGAAGAGGGGATGCCACACAGTGGTAAACATGGCCTTGTCCCAACTTTTTTGAGATGTGTTGATGCCATGAAATTTAAAATCAACTTATTTTCCCTTAAAATGATACATTTTCTCAGTTTAAACATTTGATATGTCATCTATGTTGTATTCTGAATAAAATATTGAAATTTGAAACTTCCACATCATTGCATTCTGTTTTTATTCACAATTTGTACAGTGTCCCAACTTTTTTGGAATCGGGTTTGTACATTAAAATAATATAATTAAATAATATCACACTGTTAATTGCATGTGATTTACAATTAAATGAAAATGATTAAAGTTTAAATTTATAAATGTGGTAGGATTGCAATACATCATGTAATTTCATAATTACTTTTATTATCTTTGAAATATGTTTAAAGTGTACTGCTGAATGTATTGACAAGCATTTAAGGTAAAATAAAGCATACTTTAATGTCATTTCTATAGAGACAAGTATGTAATGTGTTTAATGTTTTAATTTATATATAAACATATTTCATATATTTAAATATATTGAAATAACACATTTGTAATGATGGAGTTACAATTTACTAACTTTACAACTTACAGTTAACTGATTTGACATTATTACAAAGTAGACGTTTTAAAAGTGTACTTAATTTAGTCATGAAAATGTGCACATTTACATTTTTATTTCATTTATTTTACATTGTCTGCAAGTACAGTTTTTAAAAATATACTTTTAAGATTTGAAATACACATCCAGCACAATTAAGTGCACTTCTTTTTCACAAGGGATGTGCAACAGTTATTTGTGGCTCTATTTCAACTAAATTCATTATGGCTTGCCTACCTTCTCATGAGGAGAGTCGATGAGCAGGTATGTCGGGTCCTGATTCACTGACTGAATGGAGAGTGTGTACTGAGCAGAGACTTCAGCTACGTCACATGACTTATGCACTTCCTCCACACGAGCCTCCCACAGTTTGATCTGACCCAGAGGAAACTGGGTAGGGAAATACAACATCAGTGCATGCACACATACAGAAGTCCTGTGCAGGATGACTGTAATTTAATGAGACAGAAGACCTTGTCCTCTTGATTTCTGAAGTAGTAGAAAGTCTTCCCAAACAGCGCACACCACACATGCTTAGAGTAGCCATGCTTCACCTTAAAGAGTCAGAGAAAAACATGATATTAACAGCTACAACTTGATACTGTATATATTATACCTGGGGTGGGTTATGGTTCAAACTGGTAAAGTGACCTGACCAGCACAATACTACGTCTTTCACACTTTCATCTCTCAAGGTGTTTTTTTTCTATATTAGTTTACAGAGATTAAATAAGTGATGACAAAGTTTTTTTGTTTTGCCCAGAAAAAAAAAAAAAAAAAAAAAAATTAACACGTTGACCTGTGTTATCACTGTACGAACCTTTTTTGAACTGAAAGTAGAAAATTGTTAGAAAACAACAACATATTTTAATTTAAATAATTTAATATTTAGTATTATAGGCTATTCTTTCCAGCAATGATACAGCATACACAGTAAACCATTATGAAAAGCACAATCCATAAAACAGCAGCAATGAAAAATGATTATCAAACAATTATTTTGAACAACAGAAAATGAAATAAATATAAAAAATACACTACTGTTGAAAATTTGTTGATGCATCAAATTGTTCAAAAGTGACAAAAATATTTTTATTTCAAATAATTGCTGTTCTTTTGAACTTCCCATTTATCAAAGAATCCTGAAAAACATGTATCACGGTTTCCATAAAAATATCAAGGAGCATAACTGTTTTCAACACTGATAATGATAAATGTTTCTGGAGCAGTAAATCAGCATGTTAGAATGATTTCTGAAGGATCATGTGACACTGAAGACTGGAGTAATGATGCTGAAAATTCAGCTCTGCATCACAGGAATAAATTACATTTTAAAAATAGAAAACAGCTATTTTAAATTATAATAATATTTCACAATATTACTGCTTTACTGTAATGCAACCTTGGTGAAGATAAGCAACATAAAAATCACAAACTTTTGAACAGTAGCATATATGTAAAAAATATTTTTCTTTCCAACAGTATACCTTTGTCAGATGTCCTTTCATAAGGGGCCGTGTGTCAGGGTGAGTGAAGAGCGGACTAGCAGCTTTGATCCTCAGGACGCTCTGCAGGACCCTCAGCCACTCCTCCAGCAGGTTTGGGGAGTCTGCCTTCAGATTACACACACTCTTACCTGTCACCACCTGGAAGGAAGCATCATCAACATCATGGATGGACATGTGAAATAATCTGAGACGCATGAACAAACATTCTCTCTCTCTCTCTCTCTCTCTCACACACACACACACACACTTTACCTGAAGCATCTGTTTGCCATCACCACGAGCTATAGTGCTGCATGCATTCAGCTCAATCTGACCTTGGGGTTTACGGATTACATCACTCTATGCAACAAAATCCAAAGATCCACAGGTGATGTAGGAAATACAGAATGCATAATAATAAGAATAAAACAAAAAATTAAGATCAGATCATTAATATAAGAACTTTATGAATGAAATAAAGAATAAAACAGAACAACCATAAGAAATAAAATAAGAGATAAATGAGTGATTTAAACTGACTGGTGATTTGTAGTAGAGAAGCTCCCCATCCTTCAGAACAAACCAGTGTCTCTTCCATGTCTTCTTCCATGTCTTTACCATCTTGAGCAGGTACCCAGACCTCTCCATAGACTCCTGGAACACGACACATTCTCATTTGGTCTGGCATGTGTGTGTGTGTGTGTGTGTGTGTGTTTGTGCGTGTGTGTGTGTATGTATGTGTGTGTGTGTGTGTGTGTGTGTGTGTGTGTGTGTATGTGTGTGTGTATGTGCGTGCGTGCGTGCGCGCGTGTGTGTGCGCGTGCGTGTGTGTGTGCGTGCGTCTATGTGTGTGTGTGTACCTGTTTTTCTATGCAGGTGTGGACTTAAACCTGAATACACACAGACTCATGGGGACTCGTGTGATGGTGGGGACCTAAATTGAGGTCCCCACGGGTAAACAAGCTAATAAATCACACAGAATGAAGATTTTTGAAAATCTAAAAATGCAGAAAGTTTCCTGTAAGGGGTAGGTTTAAGTGTAGGGCGATAGAATATACAGTCTGTACAGTAGACAAAGCATTACGCCTATGGAGAGTCCCTACAAGGATAGCAAACCAGACATGTGTGTGTGTGTGTGTGTGTGTGTGTGTGTGTGTGTGTGTGCGTGTGCGTGTGTGTATGTGCGTGTGTGTATGTATGTGTGTGTGTGTATGTGTGTGTGTGTGTGTGTGTGTGTGTGTGTGTGTATGTGTGTGTGTGTGTGTGTGTGTGTGTGTGGGTCTTACAGTCTTGCCGTTGTCAGTGCTGGAGGAGCAGGTCTTTGGGAGTTTGTTTTCAGGTTCAGAACACTCTGTGTCAGTGGAGTAAGCGTCAGGGGGGATGGCGTAGTCACTCTCAGATGTCATAGAAGACAATGACACAGCTGAGAAAAACACAACACATTCAGTGGCTGGGGGGAGGGTGTAGGGCTCTATGAAATACATTTTATTTTTCCCAAATTATGTGTGTTCCATTTGAATTTTTATGGATTATGTTTTAATGTGTTAATTTAATCAGCAAAAAAACATGTCTATTCTGTTTAATTTACAAAACTTTAACTATTTAATCTTTTGAAATGAAATCAAACAAAAATCAGGGTTGCTAAAATTAAAAACTAAAACTAAAACAAAAAAACTTACTTGAAATAAATTAAATGTTAACTGATATACAAAAATAATAAAACTAGTTGCCAAGGCAAAATTTCTAATTTTCATCAAGTTTAACTTGATGCACTAAAACTAAAATAAAACTTAATAGACATATTTAAAACTAATAAAATGGGAAAAAATACACACATAACAAAATTACTAAAATAATAAACCCTCAAAATATTAGTATAACTATTATAGTCTCTCAATGATACTAAAACAACACAGATGAAAATATAACTATTTCTTCACAATATAACTGCATTTTTTTGTGGTACATAACAGAGGTTTACTTTTATTTTTTTAATATATAATTTTTAATGCAATATTTACATAACTGAACAATATTTGAAGGCTTACATGCTGATGTTTTAATGCATTATTTACATAATAATTCAACGGCCCGTCGTCAATTATTCCTAACATAGTATTAATAATTAACTAATATTATTTAGTTAATATTTTTATTTTCATATCAATATAAAATAGTTACAATAGTTTTTGCTATGCTACCGAAATTGGTACAGAGAATTGTGTAATTTTACTAGTATCGTTACTGACTACTGAAATTTTGGTACCATGAAAACACTTGTACCTCTCTTAAGTGAGCGGGGGCTTTCATGGCTACTGCTCTTGTGTGACTCTGATCCAGAGGTCTGGGAGTTCTCCTCCTCTCCAGAGTTAGACTGACCCTCCTCAGAACTGTCCTCCTCCTCAGAACTAGACGACTCCACGGAGAACTGACTGATGCTTAACAAAGTCACCTTCTATGAGAGTAAAAACACACATTGCATTCATGAAAACGTAATTCAAATATTTCCTTCTATTACTGATAGAAGTGCTGACTCTTATGCAAATAAACATTCATTTTTGATTAATAATTTTGCCAATTGCTGAGCATTATGGTCTTATGACACACACACACACACAGGTTCCTACCCCTTTGTGTGTGGCAAACACAGGTGTGCTTGTGTTCCTGTAGATGAGGGATGTGTAGAGCATGTAGGCGGGGCATGAGGACGGGTGGGAGGAGTCTGGAAGAAGACATTTTCACTAGCTGTTAGTAAATGCACAATATGATTTAGGCAAGTAGAAATGTTTCTTGAGTACTTTGTTGGTCCTGGACCGATATTTACATTTCTTTGCAACAATCATTGTCCAAACTCAATCCCATAACCATAAACTAAAACTATAGCTCCTAAAATCAAGAGGATTAGAGGTAGATAAGAACATCTGGACAGCTGATGCAGGAACATGTCCTACTTGGGTAAATCAATATGAATATGAATATGCACATCATGTGTACCAGTAATATGACTATTGAATCAAAATTGGCAAGCTGTTGGTGTTCTTACTTTGCGCCATTAAAATTAGTTTTACATATGATAAGGACTCTAATAATTCTGCCTTCTAATTGGTGAATGAATTGTAATAATTCAAGGGAAATTGGGTGAATCTCAGTAAAAAAAATTATTTTGTAATTTTTTTTTGTAACATTGCAATGTAAAATTTTTGTGTAATTACTAATTTAATTTAATTTTTACATTTCCATCCCACAAATATCTGCCAGTAAGGCAAAAAAGTGACGTAAAATAAAATACTTTTTCATTTTAATTTAATTTCTAATTGTGAAAAATAATAAAATAATAATTGTAAAATATACACAATTCAATCAAATTAAATTGCTATTATCTTTTGCTATTTGTGCAAATGGGAGCACAAAAATGATATTTGTTGAAGTTTCCATCACTATAGAAGATTGCTACAGTATGACAACTTCTGCTTCTGAAATGCATAACATAGGTTTGGATTTTTCCTTAAGAAGTGCATGTGAAAGACAATGAAGATACAAAATGAAGAGCGATCAAAGAAGGGCAGCTGGATTGAGAATATGTGAAAATGTACAAAAAAAAAACACCTTTATTAGCTACATCTGTACACGACGTCTCTGACAGACGAATTCCAGATTTTGCCACAGCATATATTCTGCTCTCCTGGAGATAACATGAAACCACAAGTTTACCACATGAACCAAAATGACAGAAATTCATATTAGTTGTACTATTTGTGGCATGACTCACCCAAGAGGGCAGTCTGTGCAGCGGAGGGGTCGGAGGTTTACTCCCAGGCACGGCTGCAGAGGTGTCGAGTGTTTCTGGTTCCTCAGGTGGCACTTCAGCTGAGGGCACATCAACATGCTCTCGTTCACCAGTCTCCATCTTTTGCTCTTGGTCCATGTCTGTTTCCTGAGGCCGTAGAGGACGTAGCATGCTAAAGGCGTTTCGTGTCCGCCCATGGGCCGCTTCGCTGTACAGCGGAGGCTGACTCAGGTGCTTTTTAGCCAATGCCAAACTAACATTAAATGCATTTGGATTGCGCAGTCGGGGCTGTTTGGGGGAGGCTGGGGTGTCTTTGGACGGGGTGGGCCGCTTTGGTGTGAGAGCTGGAGTTAATATGGGGCTGGGAGTGTTTGTGTCACTGGAGGATGACGACGAATCAAGACATTGTGACTGGAAGCGTTTATTCAGCTCATCTGAGGATCCATCCTCAGCATCCACCTTCTCGCTGTCTTTTTTTGAAGCGCTCTTGGTGCCAGGAAGGCAAAGTCTGGAGCAATCCACGCGCTGCATGTCATCGTCAAACAGCGAGCTGCTGTCGTCTGAGGCTGTGTGGTAGGACTCACTGGCGGGTCGACTAAAACGCAAACCTCCAAACAGACTCCTCTCCCCTTCAGAGGCAGCACTGGACAGGATAGAGGACACACCACAGGACAGTGTGTGTCCGGTACTGTCCCGCTCATCCTCATCCTCTGATCCTGCCTTAGGGCAACGGCCAACAAACTCTGTTTCTGGACAATCTTGTTTCATTCCAGAATCTGGATCAGACCAAACACACAGATTGGTTAATATGTGAATACACGTAGTAAGTACTAGATATATTTAAAGACTTCTCTGATTCAAAATATCAAAATGCTGATAACTGGATCAATTGATCCAATTTTGCAAATCACTATCAAGTCATTCATTTCAATGAATGAGACTCAAGACAAATGACTCATTTGAGTGGTTCATTTAGTGAGTCAAAATGCATTCATCATAATGAATGCAGTATGATTCTTGAACAAATGACTCTTTTTAGTCAGTTCTTCTGAATCAAAAACAGTAAAAGCTTTGAGAGAAATTTACTTTCAAGATATATGATGGTATTAATGGGGCAATGGGGGTGGATCAGAATTATGGCTTCTCATTTGAAGAAATTTTAATTATATTATATATTGTAGATGCTACTGTTTAACGGCTTGGGTTTGGTAAGGTTTTTTAATGTTTTTTTGAAAGATGCTTACCAAGGCTGCATTTATTTGATATAAAATTATTGTGAAATATTATTACAATTGAAAGTAACTGTTTTCTATTTATAATATATTTTAAAATGTAATTTATTCCTGTGATGCAAAGCTGAATTTTCAGCATCATTACTCCAGTCTTCAGTGTCACATGATCCTTCAGAAATCATTCTAAAGCCCTATTCGCACTGGATTAGTATTATCAGGGGACTTCATGTGATTTAGAAATTACCCCCCACATCTGAATTTCGTGTGGCGCATAGGATAATCTCCCGGATATGATGTCAAGGCTTTGCGTAACATTACATATCATAAACAGAAGAATGTTCCTTACCGCATGCTACTATACATGCCATCCATCTCCAACTAATCATTCTTTTTGTTTTCGCTCTTCTGATGGTTTTCAGTTTTCTCTTTCTGGAAATTGTATAGTTGTATGGTGTATAGCGATAATGACCCAGCACCCAAAATACTACCAAAACAATCCAACGCAACCTCCATTCTATGCAAAAGATGGATAAAAAGGCACACACAGGAAACAAAAACCTAAAAAAAAATCATATATCCGGCCCACCCAAATCCTGGCCAAATTACAGCGATTCCGATTCGCACAGGACTAATATTATCACAGGAATTTGGTGTTCGGCGAAATATGGTAGGACATTTGCGGGGGAATTTTTACTTTACAAATTACAGACATGGCCGATTTGCACAGGATTAAGATCACAGACAACCTCCGCAATGGTTACAAATGACTAGAGGTCACCAGGTAATACTAATCCCGTGTGAATAGGGCTTAATATACTGATTTGCTGCTCAAGAAACATTTATTATCAGTGTTGAAATCAGTTGAGCTGCTTATTATTTTTGCGGAAACCATGATACAAATTCTTTGATAAATAGAATGTAAAAAAAAAGAATTCATTTGAAAAAAAATTTTTGTAACACTGTAAAAGTCTTTACTTTCACTTTTGACCTTTCTAGCATGTCCTTACTGTATAAAAGTTTTAATTTCTTAATTTCTTCCCAGCCTTGTTGCATCTCGATCAAACTCAACAGATTATGAACTAATACTTTCAGTCAAACAGCTACAGATATCATATCAGTCCTCTGACCAGTAGAGGGTCTCCTGCAGTCTGTGTGTGTGGGGTCACGATCCGGCAGGGTGCTGATGCTCTTCTGGGACGGCTCTGGGCCCGTCAGTACCCGAGGGCTCTTCCCTCTGATTTGGAAACAGCCAAAAGTCAGACTGCTAAGCCGCTGGGCCTCACCCACATTGGGCTGGATTGAACCACCAGAACCCAAAGTCAACTCCATGGCTAAAACACAACACAAAAACATGACACTTAAAGGGATAGTTCACTTTGAAATTAAAATTTGGTATCTATCGGGGCGTCGGCGTCAACGCTTGACGGAGGGCGTGTCTGAAGCGTGGTGCTGACGCAACTTTTCAAGCGCCAACGGAGGCGTCAGCCAATCAGATCGCCTCATGCAAATACCCAATCCCGTTCATGCAACACCAGAGAAGTATGTGATTGGTTGTTGTAACTGACGGCGCGTCAGCACCACACTTCAGACACGCCCTCCGTCAAGCGTTGACGCCGACGCCCCGTGTGAATGCAGCGTGAGCCAGAGCGCGCGCACACACACGTCACACACCGGATGTGTGTGCGCACTCAGATCACTTGGACATGGTTGTGTACAAGTGGTAAAAAACGATATAAATACTGTTCGTTTTCTCACACAAACCGCTCGTTTCGTGTCTTAGGCCATCAATGTGTAGTTACGATGGGGAATTGTTTAATTTGGATTTCTCTGTGCATGTTCTTTTCCCCTCTTATAGAGACAGTGACCTATACCTGCCATTATATGACTGACAGACTAGAACGGTTTGACCTAAAAACATCAAAATTGGATCTACTGAAGAAAAAAAGACACCTACATCTTGGATGCCCTTGGGGTAAGCTGATAGATACCAAATTTTAATTTCAAAGTGAACTATCCCTTTAATAGCTCCATTCCATCACTGGAAAATTTCCTGATCTTTTTTAAACTTATGCTGTGCTTGTTAGCCCAATTCCTGTTATTTATTTATTTACATATTACATTACATATTTATTTATTTGCTGTTGTTTAGCTTGTATTCATTACTTTGTATATAAAAACTGAAAATAAAATATATATAAAAAATAATAAAGCACACTACATTATGGGATAAATGCAGTGTGCTTTGTTTTATACTGCACATTTTGGCAAAGGTCTGTACTGTGTACAGTGTGCACAATATGCATGCAACATACTCAGTGTTCATTTTTACATAGTGTTTGTTTAAGTCATGGTTTTGATGAAAAATTTGGACATAACCAGCAGGAATAATGTGGTAGTATGCTATTTTGAAAACACAGTAGCCATGGCTTAACCTGCTATGTATGTGATTACATGCATGAATACCTTGCAGTCGTCTTCTCAGGTCTTGTGTCTCAGCCTCCTGTTGTTGGTTGATCTCTCTCAGGGCGGCTTTCTCTATATCAAACTACAAGAGTGAAACATTTACACACAACTTATTTCCTTCCACCTACTCTAGAACAAACACATGTACAAAAAGCATGAACATACTTCACTCAGCTTCCTCATGACCCATTCTTTGATCTTTGCTGCCTTTTCTTCAACCGTCTTGGAATCTCGGATTCGGTTCTGTTTCTGAAGGTGTAATGTAATGGATTTAAATAAGCCTCTATGATGCAAACCTGATGGTTTTAGAGACTGGAGTTGGGACTGACCTGTTCCTCCAGCTGTTGCTCTAGGGTGGCAATAAGCTCGTCTTTCTCCTGCAGTAGTGTTTGAAGATTTTGACAGCGCCTGAACAGCCGCAGCTCTGAATCACTTGACTGGATATCTGATGCCTTTAGACGCTCTTCCATCCATTGCACCTGAAACACACACATGAACATTCACACATTATTAGTAATGGTTATATTATTATATCAAAAATAAAATATATATGGGTTGGACAAAATAATGAAATAATGTGAACACCAATTATTAAACGTGTTAATATAATTTGTGTAGACTACAGTGAAAACTTGTGGTTCCGTTGTTTCTCCTGCCTCCTCCTCAGATTTGACACTCATGCGGGTTGCCAGATTGAGGACACACTACAGGA